>LPNX010185825.1:0-19607 GCA_001517045.1 Pseudotsuga menziesii | reverse complement strand
TTGATTAAAAATGACTAATATGAGGAAACTCATGGATGCCTTGATCTTTTACTAGGAGATAATCCTGTTTTTGAGTGAGTTCATAATTGTCTTCTTTTGACCTTTTATTCTGGTTTATCCAGAAATCAATTTCAAGACATGTGATTAGCTGTATTAGATATAAAACTGTGTATTGGTTCTCATTTATTGACCTTCGAGAATGCTTTATGCTCAGGGCCTACAACTATGTGAGAGGGGAATTCCGTATGCAGATGCTTACAAGCATATGTCATTGTTAGTTGGATTAAATTCCATGGAGCTATTAGTTGATGTCATGCGGTCTCCTGGGCAGTTAATACCCTTCTCAACGAGAGCTCTTATAATCTACCATATTTCTGGGACTGGAGAAAGTGATTCAGCTGAGAATGATTCATGTGATTCTCCTGTAGAGCCAAATAGTCCAATGTTTGGTTTTTCAGATAAAATGGGCAATGAAAGGTAATTTTTTGTTGTTTTCCCTGTCTACTTCTCAATAGTTTGTTCTTAAATTCTCTTATATGCACTTCCTTTTTAAAAATGTGGTGGTTAGGTTAGTGTCAAATTCATGGTAACATGCCATTATTCTTCTCTGAGACATGCTACATAAGATTTGTTTCTGGGAAACATCTCATCTTATCAAATTGGTTGTATCATAGCTATGGAGTTTTGAAGTGCCAAGCACTTAATCTGACAGATGTTTTGCAGTCTTATATAGAAAGGTCATAGCCTATCAAATTGTGTCAGAATCCTTTCCTTGAAATCTGGTGTTTAATAACAAGGATTATCTGCTGTCATTCCAAATCCATCCCCTTTATTTGGATTTTGAGCATTGCAAATATTGGTGCTCATGATGATTGTCTTAGCTCTTGCATATGTGTCCATTGTTGATACAAGAATGGATCTATGTGCTTTCATCACCTTTTGTTAGCAAAGGGAAAGATACGTTAACCTACATATGGGCTTATCTTTCCATATCTGTATACACTTACCTTTGTGTCTGTTTCTGAAATGTGTGGCACACACAGCCCAGAGCAAGAAGAAATTTATTTTCAAATAATGAAGATAAATCATGCACAATGGATTCAATAAATGATGAGAATATGGACTACTTTTTTATAAGACTATGAAAGCAGAAGGCACAACAACAATTCATGTGATCCATATTAGAGTTTAAGTACTGTAAAACTGTTAAATCATGAATTGCTTTGGCATATTCTGTAGATGTTAAGTTTCTCATGTAAAATTATTTACTAAAGATGTATACCTATAGAGAATATGTTGTTGATGTCTTAGAACTAAATGGAAAAGTGGATGCACAACATCTTAAAATTTCATGATTTTGGAGAAATGAATCTCTTGAGGCCCTGACATTGGATATTCTAAGCTTAGATGTGATCTAATGTAGCAATAAAGTAACCCTCTTGAATTGCATTCAAAAGAGTCATCTCATCTTGGTATCGGTGTAAATTTATGCACATTGGATACAAGGGTCAATGAAACCTCAATTTATTGTGCCTTGTATTAATCATATCGGGTTATTATTCCAAGTAAGTTCAACATACATGTATGGCAATTTTAAGTTTTCAACACATATCAACTCATTTTGAACAACAAATTACATCAATAGGTTATACATCCATCTAAACAACTATTGTGTGGTGGAGAGGTCTTTGGATTTACAACACTAGTTTATCCCTTGGGGTTTTGGTGTGTAAGAACATCTACTCAAGATCATGAAAGAAATTGTGAACAAGTTCACTCTAGCTTCTAATACCTCTAGTTTTGGGGTTCCAAGGGCCCAAAATCATTTATTGAAATTGAAACCCATCAACTTTAGTACTTAGATTCGTTAAGTACATGTCTATCCTCCTATAACCACTCATATGACAGGTAATTTTTTTTTTTTAAAACGCCTACAGACATCGCTTAACTGATGCTTCTGTAGACAATTTTTTTTTAAAAACCATTACCAACTGTCGCTTCACCGACGCCCAACTTTTATACTCGTCGCTTAACCGATGGTGTGACACGTCGCTTACCCGACGCATAGTCGTTATCTCCGTCGGTTCACCGATGGTTCTATAGGAGATATTTTTAAAAAACATTACAAACTGTTGCTTAACCGATGGTGTAATCCGTCGCTTAACCGACGCATAGTCGTTATGGCCGTCGGTTCACCGACGGTTCTATAGGCGATTTTTTTTTTTTTTTAAATTACAAACGGTCGCTTAACCGATGTGCAATTTTTATTCTCATTACTTAACCGATGGTTTAACACGTCTCTTAACCGACGCATAGTCGTTATCGCCGTCGGTTCACCGACGGTTCTATGGGCTTTTTTTTTTTTAAACATTACAAATTGTCACTTAACCAACACCCAATTTGTATACTCGTCGCTTAACCGACGCCTTATATTTAAGCGACGGCAAGTAAGGTGTCTCTTAAGCGATGATTTAGACTAATGTCGGATAACCGACGACAAGTTTCCGACGCTTAGAAAAAAATCATAGTGTCATACATGTGATAGGGAAGTGTCAAAAATCCGACAATACGGCTGTCGGATTTTTGGGCAAAATGTAGTACTGATCCAAAAGAGAAGAGGCTTACTGAAATTGAGAATGTTTTCGACGTTGATCTCTAAAATCACTACCAAGATTACCAGCTGCTTCACATGTTGAATGGACCCATCAAGGAAGCAACGATGATGGTGAAACTGGAGGAATATGAGTAGGCGAAGGTGGATTTTCATCCTCACTATCATCATCAGAAACTGGAGTTGGAAATGTCAAGGAAGTTGGAAGTAGAAGAAGGCATAATCGCCGAATCATGCTCGCATGCCAAAGATGGCACAATCGCCAAGTTAGGCTTGTAGACCAAGATATTTTCATCAAATTTAACATCTCTTCTAATGATTACATCATTTGAATGTGGTTGAAGAATTCTATAACCTTTTACATCTTTAGAGTATCCAACAAATATGCACTTTTCACTTTTAGGCTACAATGCTTTCTATTTTTCATTCGGAATGTGATCCCATGCTCCACTTCCAAACACACGGAAATGACTTACATCTAGTTTAATTTTAATCCATGCTTTTTCCAGTGTTATACCTTCTAAAGCTTTAGTGAGGGTGCAATTAACTATGTAATTTTGACAATTTATGGCCTCAACCCAAAATTGAAGACTTAGTCCCTTAGATTGGATCATACAATTAGCCATTTATTTTAAAGTGTGGTTCTTTAGTTTAGCTACACGATTTTTTTGTGGTGTATATCAAACAGTGTGTTGTTGTTGGATTCCTTATTCAATGCAGAAACTAGTGAAATTTTTGTTAACATATTCTCCTCCATTGTCAGATATTAACTTAATTATTTGATGACCAAATTTCTTTTCAACAAGGGCCTTGTAGGACAAGAACATGTTAAATACTTCACTCTTAAGTTTTAGGAAATAAACCCAAATGTGTCTAGAGTGATAATCAATGAAAGTTAAGAAATATTGGAAACTAGATAAGGAAGTAGATAGAAGAGGGCCACACAAGTCACTATGCACAAGCTCCAAGGGAACCGAGGCATGCTAAGAAGCACGTTTTTCAAAACTGGCATGATGATGTTTTTCGAGCACACAACTAGAACAAACACCATCCTTGAAAGATACCATCAGAAGACCTGTCACCATATTGTCTTTACATAGTTGTTGGAATGAATGATAATTTAAGTGACCAAATCGCTCATGCCAAAGTTTCCTCCAGTTACCACTATGAGTAACAAAAACTGAAGGAAAAGGTGATGACCCAAATTTGTTAAATTTGTACAACCTGGTAATATCATCAACAAATATGGTAGCTAGGACATGTTGAGGATATTTAAAATCCTTGATTACAACTTGGTGAGGTGTAAATGTTACAGTTTTACCTTCACCAGAATGAGTGATTTGATAGACTGACAACAAATTGCAAGAAATTCTTGGAACACATAGTACATCATTGAAATGACCATTTTCTATTGGAACTGTTCCAGATCCTGCAACACTTAGAGAACTATCATCACCAACAAATATTTTTTTAGTGTTACATTCATGCATAGTAGAAAATATGGCTTGATCCTTAACCATATGATAAGATGTTCTAGGATCAATGAGCCATTCATTTGAAGTAGAAGAAGAAGATGCAGTATAAGAGTAACCAGAAGCACAAAGTGCATGTCCATGAGAGGTAGATACTGAAAATGAATCTAGGATGATGTGGTGCTTCTTCATTGCTACTTCCAAGGCTTCCATCTTCTTGAAACAATTAGATTCATCATGATTATATTTCCCATAAACATTGCAATGACGCTCAGTATTCTTTCCTTTTGGCTTGGATCCTTTGTCAGTTTTTAAAGGAGGAGCTGACTGAGAGAGTTTGGGACCCTTGTTTGGCTTATTATTATGAAAATTTTGTTTCTTGGGAGGCTTGGAATTTTCTTTCTATTCGAACAATAAGGCTTTCTTATATGTATCTGCATTGTTAATTATTCCAAGATGAATGAGCTTATCTCCCTATATAATTAAGGAATCATAAAAGGATTCACGACTAGGCTCTTGATAGCTAGATGCAGTCAAGGATTCTATCATGGAGTAAAGTGTAGATACAAAAACAGAATATGTAGGTCCAAGTCTGGAATGAATATGATAAATACATTGGTTCTGTTCTCTCTTAATCTTGCATTCTTGACATAACAGTCTAAGAGTTTTGTACCTAGATAAATAATCTTAAATGCATGAAAAATCACTTGGATTCAAAGTAATTAACTCATTCTCAAGTTGATGACCTCGAATTTCATTATGTTTACTGAACACAAATTCCAACTTTTCCCAACCTTTATCAGGTTCATCAATGATAGATATGTGAAATCGCAAATCAGTAGAGATTGACATCCCAATCAATCCACGAGCTTCATCACATCTATTTTCCTATTTTATTTTCTTATCATCATCAGTAGGTTCTATTTCTTTCCCTGAGGTAATTATGAAAAGTTCCCTACTTCGTATAACATCCTCCATACGATATTTTCATGAGAAATGGTTAGAACTGGTAAGTAGAATATCACAAGGGGCAGCCATACTATAAAATAATGGCTTAAAAAATCGAAACTAACTGTTTGGATGCAAGGAGCTCAAAAATTAGGTTGTTTAAAAAAAATTGGACTAAAAAGTGATTCTGTATGATGAATTTATGCTTGATCAAAGAAAATGTTGAAGATGTCCCCAATAGTGACGTGGCATATATTAAATTGACCAACTAAAAAAAGAACCCTGTTCTTCCCAAGATGAGCCTTTGACAAACACTTTTACAAGAAAGTTGGTTTAAGTGAATCACTTTTGTAAAATAAGTGATGTTCACTTTTACAATAATGGTACTTTAAAAAGTGCAGAAATAAAAAAATTAAGTTACTCACTTTTTATTTTATTTTATTTTTAAGTGAGATGCACTTTTACAGTAAAGTAACTTTAAAATAGAAATTACATGCACTAAAAATTAACTTAATAAGACTTGAACTCAAGAACTATTAAGAAATAAAGAAACTTTGGACCAAGTGAGCTAAGTTTAAAAGGTACATAAAAGAAGGGAATGAGGAAAGGGTTTTTTTTTTTTTCTCTTCTCTCTCAGTTTCTGTGCTTGCTTCTTTTTCCTACAAATCACACCACAAACCAAAAAACAAAAACCAAAAAAAAATTCAATGCTTGTGGAGTTATATCTCGTTATCTTACCCAAAAATTCTATGTTTTCTCTCTATTTCTGATTCATCGGAATCGCACAAGGTGCACGACAAAGAGCATACGTACCCGAGAAAACCCTTTCCCTTTCTTTTTCTGATTTGCTGTGATCGCGCAAGGTGCATGGAAAAGAGCATACATAGACAGAGAAGGAAACAATCCAAGACTAAAAAAAAATATCTAATTAATAAAACTAATCAACATATGATATATTTGAAAATAAAAATACAACAAATCCGTCACTGTAACATTATACCTTCAGATTTGTCGAAATGGGTGTTTCTGGAGAAAATAGAAACGGTTTTTGATGAAATGAGAACTATTTCGCAATGGAAATGAAACTCCAGACACAATGGAACACCTTCCACAGGACACAAATGCATAGAAATTCCAGAATCATAAACCCTTTCAAAGTTCCGGTAACACCAGTTGAAGATCTAAATCACAAATGAAAGCGGCTCTTCATAAATGCTTTGATACCATGTTTGGGTACAGAAGGTACTCTCAAAATATCGAACACCAAAAGAAGCCACTCACACAACCATATCACATATCAACACACCGATGTTTTGACATGGTTAAAACCCTCAAGAGGGAAACAGTGCATAGCCCTAGCCAAATAGCTACTTGGGGAAATTTATTATGAAAAAGAAAGAAAGTTATGAATAAGCTTCTCATAATAGATCAACTATCCAAGGAGCCTCCTTACTCTTTAAATAGAGATCATGGACCAATCGGGCGTTAAGCCACGGATTAATGGTAGGTATGATCTAAGAGAAGTTGAACCCTTGGATCACTTTATGTCTAGAACATATCGTGACCACCAGATTAGAATATTTACAAATGCATACTAATGCATACTAAATAAACACACTTAACCTAACAGATATATTACACAATTTTATCTTAAGTAACTCCTAGGTGTCTAAATATCGTAACAACATGATGAGGAAGACATCCTAAAAACATCCTAAAAACAGCTATAATTTTACTTTCTCATCATCGATGTAGGGTATATAATGCAACAGATCTAAAAATTTGTTAATAAAAGCATCCATAGTAATGGATCCCATACATCACTTGTGAAACTCTTTCACTTTTCTGTTAAAAAATATTTTGGACATGTATTTCTCTTGAAAAATATTACGAAAATTACTCCACCATATTTCTCTTAACTCATATTTATTGGTATGCTTCAAATATCTCCACCATCTAGCTGTTTCGCCATTTAAATTATAGATGGCTAGATGAGCTTTCATCTCGCTAGAGTAGTTATTAACTCCAAAGTATTTGCTCATACCCAATAACGACTCTTCATATTTTCCCCCCGTATTCATCTCCCCTTCATAGGTTGGGGATTTTATTTTTCAGAACACTCCCTAAAGATTGTCATCATTTCTCAGTTTCTTTCTACATGGAGAAAGAGAGTCATCAATGGAAGGACTATGATAATCTATTTTTGGAGGTTTAGGGTTATGCTCTTCTTTTCCTTCTTCTCTCAGGCTGCTGTCCCATTTATGGTAAAATTATTTATTGTACCTATTTGTGGAATGAGTGGGTTTTCCCTACGGGATTCCTCATGTCATGTTTCACAGGAATGCTTCATTAATTTCTTGTTGTTCCTTTCCTTCATTCAAATTATCATCTCTAAAACTATGCAAGTCTATTTGGACACTTTGTATGGTTTTTATTATATCGGAATTCAATTCCACCACTAGTTCTTCTTCTTGGGTGGGGGTATTCAACTTCCCTTTCCGGTTGTTATCTTCTTTATTGTTCATGATATAAACTGTTCTTTTAAAATCCTGAAATTGCAAAATTTTAATAAGAGGAAAAATTTATGTTAGTTAACAAAATTTAAATCATACTTTATTTTCCTTGCAATGAATGTCTAGTACACATATTTGGTCTCTAAGTGTTGAAACTGGAATCTGATGCCACTTGTAATGTCCCCAAAATTTGAAAATTAAAAAAAATTAATAGGCTAATCATATACTTCCTGAGCTAAACATTATTTAACTCTGCCAAATGTGTTGTACTTTGTTTGAAGTGTTGTAATGTCATAAGTTGTTCTTATGTCCTTCTTTCATATTTTTAGATGTGACTATTAATGTAATACTTATGTTGTCATGATTTTTATTACTGTCTTAATCTATGGTTACATATTTACATGTATGTTAGTTATTTGATTACGTGTTCATTGGTTATAAAGTTTGATTACTATTGTATACACAATTCTAACTTAACTTATTATTTAAAAAAGGGGTGGAGTGGCGGGACTTGTTTCCCCTGTAAAGACCTTAGAGGTAACAATTTTCTACTTGTCACGTTGGGCTTACTTAGTTCTTACAAGCTAATGCAATTGTTTCCATTTTGCATGCAAGTGCACTTGGCAACAGAAACTACTTATAAAAGCTTGAATCAGTCTATGATGTCCATTTCATCGCTACCACTCAGTTTTAGAAATCTATCCTAGTGACATCATGATGGTTATTAGTTTATTTTACTCCCGATTGGATATTTCACTAACTTGAGCTACATGGGTTCCTATCATTATTTTTATGGACCCTACGATGGTGATTTAGTTACAGCTGTAATTATTATTTACATGACACACTTTTATATGGTATTGATATGTTATAACTTGGTTGAAGTTTTGATATGGTCTTGGTGTAATATCGATAAGTAAAAAAAGAAGAAGTTTTCTGGCATAATGTGAATAACCGCCACCTTTTCCATAATGAATTGAAAAAAAAATTGAACAAAAATTGAACAAAAAGAACTATCAAGTGATGACGAAAGTTGGTATTTTACAAAGAAGGGAATCCTCCAAAAACCATACCATTAGCCCTTCCATGGCATATTTCATATGCCATGGAATATGGCTAAACCTATTATTTCGATGCATATTTTACATGGCATGTTGATTTAACTTGGCTCTGTGCTAAAGGGTGATATAAACTATAGAATGTGGGTTTCGAATTATTTTGATGGAGGCCATGGTGGCGAAATTAATGCACCTAGGTATGTGGGGGCCTAAATCTTAGGGCTTGGCTCTTGCGTTGGTTTGAGGTCATTTGTAGCAAGGCTGAGTGAGCTCTTCCTTTGGTTGCATGTTGGAGTGGATCTTGGATGGTGGCTTGTGGTGGAAGAAACGTATTCCACACTGGTTTATTGACATTTTTTCGTTGGTTCATTTTGGGTTGAAATCATACTCTTTATCATGGCTTTCGTCTGTGCTTTCAGGTGTAGGGTTTGAAGAGACATGGTCATGGTTCATGGTTTGTTATGAGGCAGTGCCATACCCATTACGGGTAAGCCCCACTGTACAAGTTTAAAACTTGTCCCCCTATTGCATGGTTATTGTGACAGGGTTAAAACTCATAGTGGTTTGATTGTATGGCTCTAGTTTTAGTGGTTTCGTTCTGGGAAACAGACTGTATGTGTAATGAACTACAATGCATCATAGATGCATTAATATTTGGGGTTTTGTTGGGGTTTAGAGCCTTCGGGATTGAACTAAATAATTCAAGGTTTTTGTTTTAAGGTTGCTATGCATAGTGATATGGTTTGCTAAACTTGACAATCTCTGTGTTATTGCAAATGTGTAAATATGTTTTGAGTAGTGGTGGAAGCACCATTTCGTACAATGGTGGAAGGCCGAGGTTAAACGACTGTGTAAATCCTTAATGGCTTTGATAATGATTATGTTTATATATATACAACATTTGCATACTATGTTCATTTCATGGTTATAATTCTTGTTAATGGACTGTGTGTGTTGGCGTTTCTTCTTTAAGCTCTTATATGAATTCGTTACTCTGTGGTTTGGCCTTGGAGCCATGTTGTAGATGCAAAATGGAATTCCAGCCATTTATGGTTGTGATTGTATGTTGGTTAAGTGACATGTAGCTTTGTTTTTTTATTTGTGGTTACTGAATGCTCTGTGTATAAGAGTCGTGACTGTGGAAGGTAACCCTTCCCTGGTTTTCGTTGCTATTCGCATAGCGTTGGCAGGGTTGGAGATAAAATATTTTACAATAATTTATTTTAATTCTTTGTTTTATGTAAGGGTCGAGGGACATGAATTAGTGACAACGTGTAATTTTAACTCAGGGCTTTGACCTCTGTGTAGTGATTTATGTGAATTGGCTTTACGACCTGTGTGCTCTATTTGGATGATGGTTGAAATGCTACAAAATTTAGCCTGAATCAAAAGGAATGCTACAGGATTCAATAGGATGACTTTTAATTAGAATGACTCCACAGGTTTTGATCCTGGGTCGCTATGTTTATATGCGAAGGGTTTGTTTCGGGCATAACACCTACAGGAATGGATCCTGCGATCTCTGTATATTTCTCCTATGTTTTAATGAGTGTTGTACATAGAATTATGGTGGATTTATTTGTTGGGACTTTCATTGTGGTATACGATTCTTGTATATGTAGTTTGTAAAATATTTAAAGAGTTTGGTTTATTATACATGCAATGGATCCATGTGGATTATTGTTTATATCTGCAGACCATTAGATGGTCTCGATATTTGGACTATAGATTTGATTTAAAGATTTCTTTAATGTATGAGGAATGATTTTTTTTATGAATCCTTTCTTAAAAAATACATACAGACCCTGAGGGGTCTTCAATGGTTTTAATCTAGCTTGTTATTTTGTTTTACTGATTATTCGTTAAGTGTAGGATAATGTGTTTATAGTATTTTTTATTTATAAAATAACTTCATACCTATTTGAGGTCTTGATGCCTTGACTATTTGGCATCTTAATTTGTGATTTCATTATAATATTGTTTATACTTGATAAGAGAAATGATTTGTTTCTTAGATTATGTTTTTCTATAATTTAATTAATTGTATTTTATAATTAGGTTCTGATTAGAGCTTTAAGCTTAATTAAACCTTTAATTCTTGAATAGAGGTCTACTGGAAAATGAAATCTACTAGTAGAGTCTATAGGTAAAATAAACATATAGACTCTCTTTAGATTAGTCTCTAGGTTTTAGGAAACAAGTATAAGCATTGAAATAAAATGCAAAAAGATGATGGAAGAAAATAAGCCCTAAATAATTCTTGAATATGAAATAATTGTAAATATAGGGTTAGAAATATAGCATAAACCCTTAACTATTATAACAGGATATAATTGCAGACATAGGGTTAGAAATATAGCATAAACACTTAACTATTCTAATCAGTAATTATAATATATAATGGAAAAGAGAATTCAAGGCCCTCATACCTGCAATGTGAAGCTATTCCAATGGATCAAACCTACACACTCAATTACCCAGCATTAAAAATTCACAGACAGATTTGACCTTTGTATAGATGACCGAATCACTTGGGAACTACCACGTTCCACCCAACCATGACCTGAAACCATTCCTGGTTTTAATCTGGATCGCCCTAAGCTAGTTCCAATATGCAAGTAGCTTAGAGCTCCTAAGGTAAGGCTTCCCTAACTGGCATATCAGGTCTGGATTAGTTCTCATTTTTCCTCTTAGGAAAATGTTCTCCAAGAACTCTCTTGAGAATAATCAGGCAGAATAATGATTCCAAAAAATGAAAGAGATCCCCAAGCCTCTCTTTGGCTTGGGACTTTATAGACAGACTTTTCAGTCAAAGGGGTAGTTAAATCAAGAATCATTTGATTTCTTGATTTAACCCTTTTATTTAATTTAGGTACTTTTAATAAATAACGTAGGAACTTTTTAATAGTTCCTAATTGGACTTTTATGCGTATTATATTACAGTGATTTTCTTTTAGTAATACTAATAATAGATGGATCCTTTTCTTATTTCTTACATTATTAATATTATTACTATGCTTATTCTTTGTACATACCATGAATAAAATATACAATAATATATATATTATTTGTTTAACATTTGTCTTTAGGTATCATATACTATGATCCCTAAACTTATGACACTTTCTTCATTAAGGCCATCAGGTAGGTGGTTAATTCTATTAGGCTAGGTAAATTGAAACATCCTTACATGTTGGATTCTCTTGTATAACATGGGAGTTTTTAAGTACTTGATGAGATACATAAATTCAAGATTTCATTTAATCACTTGTAAATAAGTCAGATGAGATCAATATTTTACTCGAGTCATTTTTTACTCAAAAGCATTAATTCATTTCAGTAACTCGTAGTGCTTATTCAGAGCCCATGCTCGATGCTAAAAACAGGTAGTTACAAACTTAGTGCAATTCCGTAGATCTTCTCTCAACACTAATGCTAGGATGTACTTATAGGATAGACCTAGGGATACAATGGCCAAGGATCTAATGTTCTAGATCTTATGCTTAGCATCAACTTGGAAGGCTCTAGGGCTTATTCCCAACACTTCCAATTTATCTTTTCATGTTCTTCAAAGCTTCTCGTTCAACACAACATAAACACTCATGTGCTGTAGAGATCCTTGCTCAATAGAAAACATCTTAAATACTCATGTGCTCTAGAGCTTCTCTCTCAACACAAAATGTCTCATCAATCATGTGCTTCAGGGTCCACACCCAACACATAAAATCATACATAAAACATATGTAACTCGCGTATGCCCAATACCTCAAAAAAGTCATCATTTTCAAATGTAGTGGGGTTCTAGACCCAATATATAAAAATAAAACATCAAAGTAACATCGTGATCAATGGGGCTTATGCCCATAAGTGTTAGGTCAAAATTCGGGATATTACAACTAATTAAATTCATATGATGTTTCAATGGTCTTGGCAACAAAATTGAACTCCATTGGATCAATAAGTTTAAAGAGAATATTCACAAGTTAGAATAATTTGATTGAACACTTATTTTTAATCCTTTTGATTTATTACATGAAAGGGTGTACATCAAATAATGGAAAAATTCAATCATTTTTCATTAAGCAAAGTATTATATGTTACAATGAATAATTAGCTTTGCCTAAGATTATTATTATTGTTTAAATTATATTCAATATACTTTTAAAAGACAATATTAATAATTTATTTATAAAAATGGATTTTAATATCATACTATTTACAATGTTAATACAAAGTATTTCACTAAACCCCGATCTGTTGTTGCTGTGAAGGATGAAGTTTAAAAACGGATCGCGCACTTATAGAAGTCATGTTTTTGCGTGAACGGTTGTCAGCAAACCATGAGGAATTAGCTCAAACATTTGAAAACCCACTTTGTAAATGGGCCCATTTATACCTAATGTCTGACAATTTTGCAAATCTATCAACAATTTGGGAGAAAATCGTGACCGAACAGAGGTAAATTTTATAGAAATTCATTTCATTCATTTTTGCATAGTTGAACGAAACAAAAATTTGGGGATTTGATGCTATCCTTCCCACTGCTCTTCACTTATATAAATTTGAACTCAGCATTTAGAGAAGGGAAAGGAGGGTCGATCTCTTCATATGGGTGAATGAAATTTCTTCTTTTCTCTTCTCTGACTCTTTAGAGATCACTTTATTGTATTTCAAAGAGTGGAGTTGGAGGTGCCGCCATGAGAAAGATAATCGCTAGGGAAGGTCTGGAGAAACATTGTTTCACTTGTATCATGTAATTTCTTGTAGAACAATGAATCAAAGTTAGTTTCTTACAGCATCTTCTTTGGGTAAATTATCAAATTTCTTTGATGATGTATGATTTCTTCACTCTAATTATCAATGAATATTGTTGATTTTGCAACCAATTATTAACACATTGATTTATGATTTGTATTTCTCTTAATTCATGAGTATTTTTATACTTATATTTTAATTAAATTTCTTTGATTAAAATCTATATCCATTTCGTCGAATGATTTACAGAAACTATTAAATCAATAATTCATGTTAATTTTCAATTAACATAGGAGTTACAAGGTAATCTTGGATATGTTTTATCTTTAGATATTTATCAATAATTTTAATTGCTTCATTACATTTGAAGTAATAAGTTAAATGATTTAATTTTCCATTTATGTTAAGTTGATGAATAACTTATTTGAATTCAAACCAAGTTACCTTGCACACGATGAATATATTCTTTCTTAGAATAGTTCTGACTCAGCTTAGATTTCCTTCTAGGTAGATCTGTTGTTTTGTAGCTATACAATATCTTGTTTTCCTTCATAGGAAGATTGATCATTTTGGATCAAAACCCACCAACTCAAAGAGTTCCAATGGAGGCCAAATATTCATGGGTGTTAATCTCACCAAACAACTCGAGGATAGGGTAATACTTGTGTAGGATTATCTGAATCCTTTGGCTAGGTTTTCATCCCTTGTTTTTTTTCCTTGGACACCATTCCAGCACCTACATAACCAAGGAATCAATAAGCCTACATGTAGATATAGTCTCTCATAGACTAGATGTATAGAATATTCACCAATAATATCCTTCTCTTTAAGTCTTAGGAAATAATTATATACAACCTCTCATGTCTCTTAAAACCTGTGCTAAGCTATGAAATGGGACACATCCCTTAGGGGTTTTTTTTCCCTAAGAGGACTTCTTAAGGTTATACAGGATTCTCTCTGCATTAGAATTGGAAATATGTATAGTCTAAACAAAAATCATCAAGTAGTTATCACTCCTAAGTCAAATATGTATGTTCTTTCAGTGATTGTGAAGTTATTTAAGTTACTCAGGTCCTCTCTTTATTTGAACAAAATATGTTTACCCCGGACAAATATTGCACACCAATTCTGAGTCAAATATGTAAATCTATATGATGAAAATGTCAATAAAAATTTGCTATAAAAATATGCGCTGCAATTCCAGGGAAATGACTTAACAAGAAATTGGATAATAACAATGAAAGAACATCATATATACAAAAGCTTATTACATCACAGGTTGTAACAGTTCCATCCCTAAACTATCATATTAATTATTAATTTATTATAACAATGATTTATCAACACAATAATGATTTCAAGGTACATTTATTATATAGAACCATAAATGCATATTCCTCCCAGTCTTCTCTTGAAGACTAAAATGACTAATCACAAATCTCTTGAAGACACCATCCTATTTTCATTGGAGGAAACACACAAACCCCTCAAATTTCAATCCTCAAACCTCTGCATGGGGGCATCAGGTATGAGTTCTTCATGTTGAACCTTCTCCTGCTATCTAGGACTGGTGCACAAGCCACTTGGATGTGCAAGAGGAGTTCCTGGAAGTTATTTGTTTGGAAGATATACCTGTTGTTTCTAGTACACAAGCCATTACAGACCTAAACAGATGCAAGTGAGGAATATGAAATAATCAGGGTGATTCCATGAAGTTGGGTAACACTTTTTGGCCAAATTTGGCGATGAAAACCTGATTTTTTACTCATGTGCTAGATAGAAGCCCTCAAAACGCATATATGCCATGTGAATTTTGACTTGCAGTAAAAAAAACAAATTGTAGAATATTATGTTGGCTTCATAGTGATATTTTTTTTAAAATATTCCGATGTCATTTAATGTGTGAATTTTTGCATTTAATGAACTGTGTGACCTTAAAAATTTGAAGAAGCTAATAAGTGGCTTGTGTCCACGTAGAGTAATTCAATCTTGCATTAATAATTTTAAAAAAATATATATATGAGCATGATCTACATAAAATGCAGTGTGAAGTGCATATTTTTTTGTTAATTTTTTTCGCATTATACAATTATTTATTATTTTTCGAAAGTGACCACATTCGATTTCAGCATCGTTTTAAACACATATTTTTCCACGTAAAGAATTTTTTTCTATTTTTTTAAAAATTGAAAAACCAAAGATGCCCTTTTGAAGAGGAAACGTCGATATGTGATGTGTGCAATTTTAAGAATTTTTTGGCTGTGTATTTTTAACTCTGCGGATTTTTCTTTGAGCTGCTTCGAAGTTGCAGTGTGGTTTTCTAAGTATAAGTTTTAGAAGTAATTAAAAAATAAATATCATATGAATGCCAAAATGCGTGTATGATACGTCAATGGATAGAAGATTCATTGGTGAATCTATTGGTATCAACTCCACTCAGTTATGTGCTAGGAATGGTAGGGTTTACACCTCTTCAAGGCACAGGAAATTTTCCATTTGTTTGAATGTGGGCTAAGTCTGTTTTTTTAAGCCCTTGACCGAGGTATGAACCTTCACCGAGGTATTTAAATACCTCGGATGAGGTATTAACAAGACCTAGACTGAGGGTTTGTAAAACCCTCGACCGAGGGTTTAACAAACCCTCAGTCGAGGTCTTGTTAATTCCTCGACCGAGGTATTAGCTCGGTCGAGGTCCTTTAAAGCAAAAGCCCGCGGGTGAATTCAAACATTAATGAGACTCCAACTACAAACTTTAATGTCATTCCCACCCAAATTTTTAATCAAAATCTATATAAAGATGTAATTCATACTATACTAAGTCTCCTTCAAAATTGCCTTAGAATTTCATTGAAAAAAGTTTGTTTTGTCATACAAAGTTAGCATTGTAGATTGTTTTGTAGATATCAATTTGGATTGTTGATCAATCACAATGGGAAGTAGCCAACGTCGAAGAAGAAGAAATGAAAGAAATCAAAACCAAATTGAAGAGAAAAGAGAGAAAGATAAAGAAAGGAAGAGGAGAAAAAGAACAATCTTGAGAGAAGAAGAAATTCCAAATGAAGCTATGATGGAGGAAGCAAATCCCATTGATATAGGTATAATTTCAAAGTTATGCAATTTGATTTTCATTTTCATAGTTTACAATTTGATAAATTTCAAAGTTATGCAATATAATTTTCATTTTCATAGTTTACAATTTCATATTCATGAATTTACAATTTGATAAATTTTCATGAATTTACAATTTCATAAATTTACAATTTCATCAATTTACAATTTACCGTGGTCGACACTAATATTTGAAATCGGTTGGTTAGGTTCACATATTATAAACTATGGTTAAGTGTTTTTGTCTATGATAATTTCATATTTCAACCTCCATCAAATTGAGAGTCTTGCATGTATGCCAATTTTTTAAAGTATTGCTTATGTTGAAGTACAATGTTCAAGGATGATTATTTACAATTATTCCATTATTTAAGGGTAATGTTGTAGCTTTATGTTAATCAATTTTAAGTGCTTGTTTCATACCCATTCAATTTTTTTAAATTAAAAAACTCCCATGCACTTGTAATTTTTATGAACAATGCTTCATACATATAAAATTGCGATCATTTTTTAACATGAATGATATAAATAGCTTAAGGATTGTAGTATGTAGTATTTGAATACATAGGAACACATTGCAATCATAATGGATACATTTTGGATCAAATTATTCAAATAGAACAACGGTTATAAATAAAAATTCCTATAGTTTTCTTTACAATTTCATAAATTTCATATTCATGAATTTACAATTTTATATTCATATTCATGAGTCTCTTATTCGGTTAGAGAACTAAACAATTTATCTAAATTCAATCAACTTATGTAGGGATAGATCCTGGCCAACCATCACAAGATCACAGACCCGCCGATTTCTCAAGAGTAATTTGGAGCTTCAATGACGTTGGAATGTCTGCAAATTGTTTAAGCGGGTTGGATGATGCCACGCAAGAAGAGTTCGGGAACCCGAACCCTGATCTGACAATCAGAGAGCATGTTAGTAACATAATCAGGTTGCACTTTGAACAACAATCAGTGATTACACAAGCTCAAATCCTACATGGATTGATAAAACACAAAAAAATTAAGCGTGCCACAAAGTTGTTGGGTTTTAAGAATGTTAAAAATAAAAATGCATGTGAGAATGTAGTAGAAAATGTAACAACTGCACTTTCTGCATTTGGGAAATCAAGGAAAAATGATATTAGAGCTGCTCGTAGGGCAATTACAACTGCTATTGTGGCACGAAGCACCTCAAAAAATTGAATGGTCGCAACAATGTCAAAGTTGCTTCATGTTTCAAGAAGAACATTGCACAAATACACTAAATTCAGGGTAAAGATAGATGAAAATGATGAAGTTGCTTGTTGGGCTCTTATTTGTAGAGAAGCATATCAAGACAGGATGGAAGAGGGCACCAGAGAGAAGGTGATAGAGTATTGGGACAGCCATTCTCGTGCTATACCAGATCGAAAACATGTCTTGCGAAAACGTTCTGGCAGAGGTGTTTTTAAGGAACATTGCAAGCATGTTATGGAGATGACAGAAGTTGCGTTGTTAGAGGAATTCAAAGAATCAAATCCAGGTGTGAATGTCTCATTTAGCATGTTCAGCAAGTTGAAACCGTGGTATATTAGGCCGAATACGATTCGTGACACTTGTTGTTGTCGATACCACGTTGAATTCGAGCTATACTACGACACATTTGTGG
This sequence comes from Pseudotsuga menziesii, assembly GCA_001517045.1. Classification (NCBI taxonomy): domain Eukaryota; kingdom Viridiplantae; phylum Streptophyta; class Pinopsida; order Pinales; family Pinaceae; genus Pseudotsuga; species Pseudotsuga menziesii. The sequence continues at coordinate 1,491 of LPNX010185825.1, read as the reverse complement.
ATTTTTGCAAAAAACATTGGGATGGTGAACCAGCTCCTCACACAGTGCAGGATTTTATTTCTATGATACTATGCAATAGAGATCCTGAAAATGTGTTTTTCTTTAAAAGGTGTGTAGGTGGGAGAAGATGCCATGAATGTGGTGATTTGGTGTTGTTCCATAGGAAGTTTCCTATCGATCCAACACACCCTGGATTGTTAGATATCACAGTTAAGTGGAAGAGATATGAGTATGTCTCCATGAATCCATCATCTTCTTTGCATGTTCCATCTAAGAGGATCAACTTGATTGAGGATGAGATTCCTATTTCAGACTTCATGGACAAGTTTCAAAGTCAGATTTACAAATACATCAAACACTCCCACAGGTCTAGGTGGAAAGCCTTAGAATTTAAACATTCTCGTGAGGTTTTTCAGCCAGGCACAATCCTATCGGTGGTAGACTTTGCTAAGAATTACACATTTTCTCCTAAGAAAGAGATACAAAGTGAGTATTATCACTCCAACCAAGTCACCATATTCGTACATGTATTGTATAGACATGCTCAGGTGAGCATTGATGGTACTAGGGATAGCACTCCTCAGTCACGTGATGTGATTAAGGAATATCATTTTTATGTTAGTGATGGTCGTGAGCACGACACGTTCTTTGTTCAACACTACTTTGGGTTGATTTATGATTCATTAAAAAACAATGGGGTGTTATTTACAGAACACTGGATTTGGTCAGATGGGTGTGCGGGGCAGTTCAAATCGGCACGCTCATTTTATTGGTTGAGTGGCCTTCACAAAGAGACTGGAATTCGACACACTTGGAGGTTTTTTGAAACAGGGCATGGAAAGGGTGAACACGATGGCGCAAGTGCATGTGTGAAACGAGCACTTCAGAGGTACCAAATGAGTCATAGTGCATCTCGACTGAAGTGCTCAGCAGAGGTAGTTGATTGGTGCACACAAAATTTGGGTCACCAAGGTCACGAACAAGCAAAGCCAGTTCGTAGGTAGGAACAATATATATATTTTAAAAAACAACTTATTTGGAATTTAATAAACGTGTAACTATATTATATATATATATATGACAATTTTTTATTCAATGCAAGTGTTTTTGGGATGTTTCCCTAGGCGACGTGAACAGATCGATGCCATGGTATTGCGAGACCATACCTGGCATGAGAGAACTGCATTCAGTTCGCAGTAAATACATGGGAGACATATTTTCCATTGAAACACGAAAGTATGCGTGTTTCTGTGAGTTCTGCATCGAGGCCAATGGAATGGGGGTTGATCATTGCGTGAACGATGCATATGTCAAACAATGGAAATATGTCCCTCTTAATCCAAAGGGGCCACATCCAATTTCAACATGGCAAGAGATGCACGCTGATGAGACTGTGGTTTCACTGGATCATGATTGGGTTTCTGACTTGGTTAAACAAGGTACATGTTCATTCATTAACGAAATATGGGTTTTCCTTTCACATGTACATTC
>LPNX010185789.1:742069-895920 GCA_001517045.1 Pseudotsuga menziesii | reverse complement strand
TCCTTCAAGGTTGAGTCTTCCAATTCTCTCAATCACATCATCCAGTTGAATCTCTTGTTTAGGTGAAGTAGCAGGAACTTCTTCATGCGGGGGAGTTGGCGCTTCATATGGAGATTCCAAAGGTTGATCCAGAATAGGAATCCCCCCTTTAAGGTTTGGAATTTCATATTCATTTTCAGAATATTTCTTTGGATGAGGATATTTTTCCAAACAATCAAGCTGTCTCTCAATGGACTGGTCATTTTTATTAGTCTCAAGAAAAATGACATCTCTGGAAATAACAAACTTCTTGTTTACCTCATCATACAGATGGTATGCCTTGGAGTTTTCTTCGTACCCCAGGAAAATGCATTTTCTGCTTCGAGCACCAAGCTTGTTTCTTTGCTCCTTTGGAATCAAGGCATAACAGGTGGAACCAAAAACTCTGAGATGCTTGACTGAAGGGAGATGGCCAAACCACATTTCATGTGGAGTCTTGTTATCAAGAGCATTTGAGGGACTTCTATTTCTCAAATAGGCTACACATTTCACTGCATCACCCCAAAACATTAGTTTTACATTCTTAAAAAACATCATTGAGCGTACCATATTCATTATGGTTCTGTTCATTCTTTCTGCTACACCGTTTTGTTGAGGATTGTAGGGAATTATAGTCTGATGTGTAATTCCATGTTGGCGAAGATAATCTTCAAAAGCATTTGAAGTGTATTCTTTCCCATTGTCAGTACGAAGTGTACCAATTTTAGATTGAGCTTGTTTTTCTATCAATGCATGAAAGTCCTTGAATGTTTGAAATGCTTCTGATTTTGTCTTTAATGAGTAAATCCAACACATTCTTGAGTAGTCATCAACAAAAGGTTATAAAATACTTATTCCCATTGGCAGAAGGAGTTGGCATTGGGCCACATAAATTAGAATGCACCAATTCTAATTTTCTACTTGCTCTGAAATTAGATTCATGGAATGGCAGCTTACCGTGTTTCCCTAATATACATGCATCACATTTGCTCTTCTCTTTGGGAATGGTGGGCAAACCAAATACACCATTCTTTCTCAACAAACGAATACTGTTATAATTCAGATGACCAAATCTTGCATTGCACAATAAACTTGATGACAAATTACCTTCTCCATGCTGAGAGAGGTAGGCATAGTTCTGAACCCTTGCAGATGAACCCTTTAGCTTCAGCAACTTCCCATCTTCGTATCCAGTCATGATGACTTGGTTGTTAGAGGACTTTCTTATTTCTATGATTCCATCAAACATGTGGATGGAATGGCCTTGCTGTCGAATCTGCACCAAGGATAGTAGGCTTCTCTGCAACTCTGGAAGATACAGAACATTCTTCAACATGAAATCAAGGAATCCAGGCATCTTCAGCCGAATGGTGCCCATTCCCTTTGGTTTAAGACTTGACTTATCTGCAAAGTAAACCATGCCATTTATTGTTTCATTAAGTTCTTCAAAACAGTCTTTTCTAAAAGTCATGTGTGATGTTGCACTAGTATCAAGTAGCCAACAATCTGTGTAAGATGAAAGTGAAGTCATTTCATTAATACCAAGATTACAATGTGCAACAATACAATGAGCAGAATCTGAAGATTTACTAGCATATTGGTTCTTATTGTCATCTTTCTTCTGGTTATGTTTGTCTTTGATGGAGTCCCACGAAGCCCAACACTGATCTGCTGTGTGTCCAATATTTCCACAACGCTTGCACTTCAAATCTGATCTTTTGCTGGAGTTGTTTCTGCCTCCTCTACCTCTGAAGTTTCTTCTTCCTCTGCCTCTCTTGTTGCTTTCTCCTTTGGGATGATCTTTGGATTGTTCTTTGGTGTGGTTCTTTGTTTTTTGAGCAAAGCAAAGTGATTCTCCAAAATGCTCGGTTGTCTTCTTACCAAAAGCTTTCTCTCTGTCAGCTATCTTCTCTACCAGGGTGTCAAATGTCAGTGATTTGAACTTGTCACTTGATTGCAACGACTCAAGATAGGTGGAGTGAGAAGGATACAAAGATTTTACAAATGCTGCAAGGGGAAGATCTGGTTTCATACCAATGGCTTGAATCTTGTGCATGATAGCTTTGATTTCAAAGGCAACTAACATGGGATCATTGTCTTTTACTTCTAAACTGAATAGTTTTAGCATTAGTTGAATAACTTCCATTTCAGAGTGTGAATCATACAGATCTTTTAACGTTTTTAGTGCTTCAAAACTTGACTTTGCAAGCAATATGTACTGGCTCACCTCTTCACTGACTGTGGCAGTGATTACCGCTAAAGTTTTCTTGTCTTTTGTTTTCCAAATGGCCTTCTCTTTCTCGGATTCTAGAGGTCCTGGGTCTCTGGTTATGGGCCCTCCAGCTTTTGTCTCTATTGTGGTGCCTTCGCAAATACCATCCCAAAGTTCCTTGTAGATGAAGGCAGATTTGATCTTCATCCACCATTATGGATAAGTGTCTTTGCCAGTGAGAGTGGCACCAACTACAGATGCTATAGATTGCATCTTCTGTGATGAATCTTGCAACTAAAACAATAGGAGAAAAAGAAGAAAGAGTAAAGGTGCAGGTCTAAGTATTTGCCACCTTCCTCAAGCTTTACAACAATGTCAATGTCTCTGCTATTGTCATACAAACTTTGGAATACAAACTTAATCCTCTCAAGCCTACAATACTAACTTTAAATATGCTTTTCAATGGATTTCAAACTAGTAGAAAACAATCTCTCACCAATGCAAAGGAGCAGGTCGCAGGTTAAAGAAAAGCAAGCTTTCTTCAAGAGATTAGAATGCAACCTTCTTGTCAACGCAGTCTTCACGGTAGGAAAAACAGGACCAAACCAAAGTCACCAACACAGGCAGAGAACGAAAGCTTCTTCAAAGGAACCAGGCGTTCAACGCAGAGAGAAAACCCAATGCATACGAGCAACACATCATTGAGAAAGCCTCTCAGTACATCATTGAGCAGCACCAAAACATAAAGTTCCACCAACACATACGAGCAGCACGCAGGAGATCACTGAGCAGCACAACGTAGAGGGTTGGAGGCTCTAGGAATACGAGCTGCAGAATACGAGCAGCTGAGCAATAGAGAAGAGATTTCCAACGTAACCCTCCACGCAGTCGACAAATGTGTGAATCTCGACCAACAGTCTTTAGTCACTGTGCTTTAAGAAAATTGCAGTAGCAAATCATAGGTTCACTCTTCACATAAAAAGATGCTTTAAGAAAATTGCAGTAGCAAATCACAGGTTCAGTCTTCACATAAAAAGAAAGATTCGTGAGTCTTCATCATAGACATTCAACATCAAGGCGCCTTCAATCTCTACTGGTCGCATATTTCAATCCTCAGTTGAGTCACAAATATCAGGGTATGTCCCTCTCATTGAGGTCATAGTTCACCCATAGAATGTAGCTCACACTCAAAATGTGCAGCTCACAAAGCACGCAATATTATTATGGTATCAAATATGGAACTCGCAGACTCCTCACATATATCACATAATATTTGATAGAACGCATTCATAAAACAATATTCATATGGTGATTGTCACACGATCATTGAGATTGAAGCGAGTATTATAAAATGAGAGATCAAGCTATACGGGAATCGGGATTGAGAGCACTCTATACATAGTATCAAAGTAAGAATGGAACTAACAGTTCACTATACACAATAGCAGAATGAGATCATTTTTAAAACGAAAAAAAATGAAGCGGTTATGCAGAATTAGGGTTAGGTATATAGCAATCTAATTCAAACCTTCTTGCAATGAACAGTCAAAAGCATGCAGCAAATGGAGGAAGCATAGCATCTTTGGACCGTTTAATTGCTCAACGCAGGTCTGGAAGAGAATAGCGTATACATGAATGTGCACAGGATGGGAGAGAGAGTCTCAGATGCAGACTGTACATGCAGGAGTTATGAATCGCTCTAATACCACTGTCAGGTGGAATAACCCCCGAATTCTTATTATTTCTCCATAGAATGCCTTTATTTATACATCTACGATGACTCTTGGGATCACACATCCGAGAGTCTCTTCATATTCCTAATATTTACAATAACGTATAATCCCGACGTATTATATTCCAACAGATCCAAGTTAATTTATTAGAAACAAACCAAAATCAAACTCCCATACTTGTATTCTATCATTACAAACTAGGATACCTCTATATACACTTATGTCAGTTTAAATCCAAATCCTTGGCCAAAAGAATATAGATAATGGAAAATCCACCTCCTTCATAAGCCATATTATAAGAAAATAATCATATTCTACAAACGAGACTCTTTTAAACTCCCAATGTATTAAGGATTTATGTGATCATACCAAGATAAAACCATCATCATATTGTTATCAATGAATAGAGTATTATCAGTAAATGTTTGCTAAACCTTTATCTTGTTGCACCACCATGTATATTCTTGAAAGAATTCAAAGCAATTTTTTTATTTATGCATGCCAACAAAATTACACGTGTTATGAGACACCACCTTAATTGACCATTTACATTCTTGCTTAAGCAGTGAGGTACAATCCTTAAGATACCTCTGACCCGCTTACTTTTTTCAGGAAGAAAAAGCATGTCCTTGATATTCTTAATTAAGAATCAAAGGGCAGTGTTAACACTCACCCAGAAAGAGTTACAATAACATAATAAACCAGTCAATAAAGGATCACATCCAGCTGCGGCCAGGGGGAATGGCAGACAAAAGTGACGTGTCCCATCAGATATCAGTCTCATCATAAAAGGGATCTCAAAACACTCATCCAAATCTATCGTGAACCAAGAGGATTCAGAGCTGCTATCCAGAAGCATCTACTCAAAAATCATCAATCATATATCCAAAAGTGAGTAAAACTCCTCATTTCCAATACTCAAAAGAGCTGAAATGTATCACTAGTGACCAAATGGTTATCATAAAATTCAAAAAAACAGCCAATACCCGGGGCAAGTGTGAGTGCTGTTTTTGAAAGATTGTCTACAATCCGGTTGTGTTCATGATAGATGTGACTGAGAGTGAGACCCGAAGAGCTAGATAATAGCTGTTGAGTTTCCCTGCACCAGTGATGAAGTTCTGGTGGGGTGAGAGCAGAAATACCCTTTGCCCAATTAATGATGACCTGTGAGTCACCATATATGTGGGACAGCGGGACACCCATCATTTGGGAGGTGAACAATAGGGCCCAGAGACCCAAAAGTTCAGCTTTTGTGTTGGAACCATATCCGACCCCCAGCACGCAGTCCAGATGGTGATTTTTATTGAAAAACACAAAAAAACCAATACCAGCAGCTGATGTGATAGAGGCTCCATCAAAGAACCCACATGGGAAAATCATATCAGGTTTATTCCCAATCCGTCTATCAGATTTTGTCGTCCAGCCGATCAACACAGGCCGTGAGAGAATCTGTTGTGCTGAGTAAATAATCTGGTGAAAGACTCCACTGACAGTCAGTTTCTGCCCATCAAAGATAGCCTTATTCCGAACTTTCCAGATAGTCCAAATGGTATGGTGGGGCAGGTAGAAGTGGGACAAGCTGCGAGGAAATGTTTTAACCCAATACTCCATATACTTCACAATAGAATCATACTTCGCTGGAATAAAATAATGGAACTGTTCACTTAAAAGATCCTGCATTAGCTTCCAAAACATACAGCGAGAAATAAGTGAAGAACCGTCTCCTCACCAGCATGACAAAGAGGACAAATACCCGGGCCAATTTTACCTCTTTTTTGAAGATTGTCCCATGTAAGAACCTTGTTCTTCAGCACCAGCCATGAAAAACAACCAATTTTCCTTGGAAGCGATAAAGACCAGAGAGAAGTATACAAGCTATTGCCCGGAGCTGGACAGTGGGATTTTACAATACATTCATAAGCTTTTGCTGCTGTAATTTTCCCATCTTTTTTATTAAATTCCCAAAGGAGTGAGTCCGGATTATTTGATAGGCGAATGCCCGATAGAATCAAGTGGCTTACAAACCTGTTCCATAAAATTTTCCAGTCCCCAGCCAGAAGCAATTCATCAGCTGTATACCAATACTGACAGGCATCCGGGAGAATATAGAATAATCATCACAAATGGCCTTGGCTCAACTTTAAAATGGTGACTTAATGCCATCATTTGATATTTTCTTGTCAAGTTTTCTTTTTGAAAATTTAATGAGTTAGTTGGAGTGCACAAAATTCATAGGGTCATTAAAATCAAAGTTGATCTAAGCACATTTAAAATATTGTTTAGTTGTGTTCCCAATGTATGGATAATAAATTTTAGTATTGTATCAATAGAGGATAGGCCGATAGCCCTGAGTATTGTAGGTGTTTTCATGCATTTGAAAAAATAAATTTATGGATTGTAAGTAAAGATGTTTTTATCTTATATTTTTCCCTATTTACAATGACATTAAAAGCTATTTTTGTTTGTGTTGTTGAAGTTCCTAACAATTATTTATGTTTTTTTAACAACGTCCTGTAAGGATCGAGATTGTCGAATATTTGGGGCTACTTTGGGTTGTCGAGTTAAGAAATGCCAGCGTAGTTTCCACTATCCTTGTGTAGTGAAACTTGCTAGCCAACTCAGTTGATGTATGTGGGAACTATGCAGAAGTCCCATTGCTTGTCATTCACATGGACATGTTGATCATGATTGAATTCATTCTAAAGATTGCCAGTCATATATCAAGGGGAACTTTGGAATCTAAGTTGCGAGTCGAGTAAAATGAAGCATGAATACAACCATTGACAAGCATTTATTGTTAGACTGTACAAGTTTCATAGGTTGGTGGTTTCTTAAAATTGAGGCCACTCTATATAAATATATTGGAAAACATCCATGATGGTAAATTAAAATTCTTGTAGGGACCATGTCGTTTGTGGCATTCCATAAGTGTTATGGTTATCATTGCATCTAGAATCAAGCCTGCATGTTATTCAAGTAAACATGAAATTATGTTTTTTCATTTATTATAATGCATATCGAGTTGTAGTACAAAGTGTCTAAGTGTGGAAAAGCACACGAGACACCATGATCCAACAATTCCATGTGCAGGGCAATCTTGCCATCATTCTATACCTTAAAACTGTTGTTAACTGTCAGTAGTAGGGTAGTAGGGTCAAGTCGGATGAGATTGATCCTACATGCATGCAGGAGATCAAAACTGACTCGAAAGGTGAAAGGAGAACAAAATCGGGTCGAAAGTGATAGGTGAGTCGGACAGCTGGAACGATGACAGGGTATGCTCGATCGGGCCCACGACGTTTCGAATAAGCTATGAGACACGGTATACTCGATCCAGTCGATGAGGTAGGTTATATATATATATATAGTTTGTATTTTTTATTTTTTTAATAATTTTAAAAATTAAATAAAATATATATTTTTATATGTTTTAAACAATTATGGTATTTTTTTAATAATTTTTATAATATTGGCATTTTTAATAATTTACTAATTTTTAAAAAAAATTCATAATATTTCCATGTGAATCGTGAAGACATCCATCTCTTTCTTAAGAGGTGGTGAGGCTTCCTACATATCCCTCTCTCTTCATACAGTGGACTTAAAATATGTTCACCCAATTCTAAATGAATAACTGGGCTCCCAAATTTTTGGGTAGTACTTGAAACTATAAGTCAATTTCAAGTGACTTGGCTACAAGTATGTCCCCCCCTTGAGCACTTAGTGTAAAGAGTCATCGTAGTGTATTGATTTTAGGTTCCACCCTAGTGTGCTTTGTCATGGGATTGAAGTGATATAACCTTTAGTAGGAAATCAACCATTGATAAAGATCCATTGGATTTGATCACCTTTGGTGGTATACTTGGGGATTTTGTAACAACTTATATTTTTACTTTCACTTGTGTAATATTTCACATCTTGGATTTCATCCTTGAGCATGGTTGCACATTTAGAAGGCCCCTTTCAGTATTTTTACTTGAGGCTTGATAGTATGTCATAAGAGAGGGTAAGTATATTGAATAACTTAAAATTAACACGAATGTAGATCACGAGACTTTTGTAATAAATTGTGAAATAGTTGATTTGTAAAATATTAAGTAGTCACTTAAACTTCAATAGATACCTCCTCCATTTGGGTAACTCCCCTCTTTATATAGGCATGTAGCTACCAAGATTTACCACAACCCAACATGGCTAGTAGTGGTGCCTCTTGAGGAGGTGGTTCTTTTGAAGGGAATACTTTATGAGGAGGAGGGGTGAACCCTCTTCCTTTTGGAGGAAATAAAACTCTTCCATTCACTATAGGAATAACCATCCAGACTTGTCGTAATTAACTAATGATCCTATTAAAAAAGAAGTGACTTGGTGAAACATGCCTATGAAGTTATCCTTGGTCATCCCTAAGTTCAAGGGAAAACCTGAAGAGGACCCTTTGAATATATTGATAACATTCTCTTGTGATGCTCTTTGAATAATATTACATAGGGTAGTGTGAGACTTATGAATTTTCAACATACTCTCATGGATGTACTATGCATATGGTACATTGACCTTAAAGGTGGATATTACTCTACTTTTGTAGCTCTAGCTTCCAATTTTTTGAATCAATCTCAAATATCCATTAGGCATCAAATTGGGATTGAGATCATTTTCAATTTTAAACATCCAACTTTCACACACATCACATATCACATCAATGAATGAAAATGTAAGAATAACTTATGTGAGATCCCCACGTCTAATGAAATTTTGTTAGATTGATTCATTATGTTACTTCTTCCCTGAATATTTAAAGATATTGTTGTACAATGACCTAAGATAAACAATGAAGCTACCCTAAACAATGACCTGTGAATGGGGCCGATGTTAATTTTTTTTCAAATTGTTTATGTATGCATCGAAATTTTACATGGACAGACTGTTCACATTCCTTGACGATAAGGGAGGGTTTCCATACTCAAACATGACTTAGACATCGACCAATAGTCTATATCTCCGATCTTGTGCTAGTTTCATTTGAACTTTCTCAAATTGTCATATTGAATGTAACTCCCATCATACCTCATTCATGGCATGGTTGTGTTGATCTTTAAATTCATCGCCCATGTCATTCAAAACCAACATGCATCAATCCAATTAGGCCCATGATATTGGTGGCAATAAGAAGGCACGAGATGACATTTCCTTTTTAAATAATGGTTTCATACTTCTCTATATGGAGCAAAAAACTTATATGAGAGCAAAAAACAAAGACAAGAAATAATTGATGAAGCTTCTACAATTTATCAAGTACTTATTAATGATTGACGGTATTTCCCTTGCACTAGATATTGCACATGAACGTACATCTCGAAAGAATTTGAAAAGAAACAACTCGAGCTAAACATGATCAAGTGGGGAACATGGGTGTCAAGGTCTTCTTGTGGGATACAAGTGCCATGAGAACAAACCATATAAATATATATGAAAGAGAACAAACCAACTAAAACATATAATTAAATACATTCCATGTACAATTCAACATGTTTATGTCATATATCTTCTTCTTCATCCAACTCATCATTTGTATCATCTGGTTCAAACTTCATGTTTAAGGGATTGGCCATATCAGCATCATCACCATTGTTGTCAATTCCAATCATATCATCATCATATATATCATCATACAAAACATGCTCTCCTACATTTGTTTCGACTTATTCAAATTCTTTGTCTGACACATCGTCAATATCATCTTCATCCAGAACATCACGCACATCTCCTTGAAATTCTTTGAGATCTTCATATGAAACATGAACTAACTACTCCTCTACATCATCTTATTCTTCAATATCATCTTCTTACGCTGTAATATACTTTACCGGCCTTCCTCTTGGATCATATCTAACAATATATGACCAACTCGCTCTACCTAGAACCTGTCATTATAATACATGTTCGCATTGGCTTGGAATAACATAGGGATTTGATCCTTGCTCAATATTCCTTGTATTAACCATGGTAAATCTGTTAGTATGTTTAACAACAATTCTATCGGGATCATGTTCATTCATTCGTAGCATGTACCATTTGACATTGAACACAACTAATTTGAAGGAATTAAAGTCACAATCAAATATATAATCCAAAAACCCATAGTAATAATTTTCATAATCTTGGGGATGTGTGTCGCTCCTAGAGGAAAAGTTAGTAACCTAAAATACTAGAGTTATCCCACTATCAAAAGTTTTCATCTTTTTCATCCAACTTTTTGATGCAAAATTTGTGGCCATTGCACCACATAGCCTTGTCGTGTTTCAACTGCAATATGCCAGAAAAGTAAAAATATTGTCAATCCATAAACATACTTATACTTGGAAATTATGCAAATTAAGAAAAAAATAGGCCATGTGGTTCAATATAATATTAAAAAAACTAAGTAGTATGTGTGAAAATGCTTGCTTGTTTATCTTTTCAATCATGTGCTAAATCAATTTCCCTATGAGTAAGATTTGTATCTCGTTTAAGTTCAGCTTCTTTGACTAATCTAGACACACCTTCCCATATTAACCTACCATTATGAGATTCTTTACATCGTTCAATCCATACCTTTATCCAATCAATATGATTTGCAATGTATAAATGTATTGCATCCCACTCTAAATCGACTGTATCAAAATAAAATAAAAAATCACATATAATTACTTACCTATGAATACATTCATATTAATCATGGATTATGCAGGAAGACTAAAAATTACATAAGTACTACATACGTAATACCAAAAAATCAAATGTATTCTAAATATCCACCATATACTTACTTTGACTTTCCTCATTCTACCTTTCCCCAACATGTTATCCCCTTCAAATATTTTGATGGAGTTGACATCCCAAATGCTATCCACTTTAATACTTGTAGCTATTTGAGGACTACATTGAGTAATATAAACCATAGTTTGATATAACATATATGCCTCTACCATACAACCCTATGGATATTCTCTTGTTTGACCAAAACCTTGAGTGAAGTGCCTCTCAACCATCCACATGGACCTCGTGTGTACATGTCCACACTTTTCGATCTCCTCAACTTGCTATATGAGGTAGTGTTCTTATGCATTGAAAAATGACGGAGGTATAACTTTTGCATTTCACACATTAGATGAGGAATTTGTCTCCTCCAATACTTTATACCTTCTTGATCTATTTCTTTAGATGAACACCATCTACAAATGATGCAAGAAAATGATAGGTTTCAAAAAAAAGTATATATTACAATACAAGTAAAACACATGCATGGAGTAAAAACTAGGTTGTACAAAATTAGTGAACATATTACACTTTGCATCACCACTTACCTCATGTATTTTACGAAATCATATATAACTTGTTTGACATTGTTGGAAAATTTTTCTAGGAGAGATATAGGTAGAACATATTGTAACCAAAAAAATGATCAATCATATTTATTCCCAAATTAATTAGTAGAGGAAAAAAAACACTAACAAGATGTTTCACCAATATACAAATATATACACCAAAATAATTACCTTAATGAAGGTATGTCAATCATGATTTTTTACCCAGGTATGCATTGCATTGTAGGAGCAATTTTCTAAGCACGAACTCCCACCTTTTAAACAAGAGATGAATGGTATTGCACTCTGCTAGGGTTTCCAGCCCATTTTCGGCCTAGGGTTTCAGATACTGCGTCGTTGCCTACAAGCTATGGATCCACCGGATCTGAACCCGGATAGGTGACGTGCTGGTCTGGTGGACATATTCCATAGGGTTGTGGCCTCTAAAGCTGCAGCACAGAACGCTCATGTGGATTCTCGATTCATTAAGCTAGTTGAAGTGCCAGAAGTTACCCTCTCTTCTTTGACATCTAAATTCAAAGTAGTTGCCCTGCACGAAAGACGACTTGTAGGCCATTTCATAGGACTTTGGCCTTCCCCACGCTCCATTGAAATTTGGTTGAATAAGAACTGGCGACCCTTGATTCAAGGAGAAGTACAACAAAACTTCTGCGGAAGAGGATTCTTCATTTTTTTGTTTGAGAAAAAAGAAGGCAGAGATATAATATTTAGGAACGACCCGTATTTCATGGGTCCAAGAGGTATATATCTTAATAGATGGGATTTATCCTTTGATCCGAAAAAGGATATACCCTCTGCACTTCCAGTGTGGGTAAAGTTGCAACACCTTCCATTGCATTGTTGTAATGATGAAGATATGAAAACTAGTGGAAACTCCTTAGGGAAATACATAGACAAGTCAGAGACAAAACCCCCAATGTTTTCTTGCTCCATAATATGTGTGGAAATAGATCTAGAAAAAGGCCCATCAGAAGCAATAAATCTCAACATGGAAGGATGGAAACACCTCCAAATAGTTGACTATGAACAAATCCCCTTTAAGTGAAAGGTTTTCCACAAATATGGACACTTCGCAAAGTCCTGCAAAAAACAACGCAGATAGAAGAGGGAGAGATTCCTAGAGAGGAATGGAATGAAGTCAGTAAAAAAAAAGGAAATAAAACAAGCAATAGCCAAGCAAACTGACTGGAAAAAATAAGAAGAAATCTTTAGATAATAGTTTCCAAGTTTTGGCATCAAAGGCCCAAGATCAACCAGAAATTATAACAACAGATAAAGAGGAGACCCTTCAGAAGAACAAAGGAAACAAGCTAGTTCTGGAAGAGATTGGGAAAACCTATGAGTCAACATTTCCAACACAGTTGTTCATTCAAGTAAGGCCAGAGACTTCCCAGAACTCAGGCTTTGTCATGAGATATAGATCCAAGGCTCAGATCGAGGATACCTCAGAAAGCAAAGAAGAAGAAATAGAACGATTAATCAAGAAAGGAAGAAAACCGAACAAATATCATAGGGAGCAAGAGATAGCTAGGGAGAAGGCGGCAAGAAAGAAATCAAATCTAGATCATCTAGTCAAACCCTACTTTTCTGACAAGCAAACAACAAAACAACCAGACGGAAGAAAGGATAGAGTGGCTCCTTTATCAATAAAAAAGTAATGAAGCTAGTCTCCTAGAATTGTTGAGGTCTAGGAGGACAACAAACGATAGAAGCAATTAAGAGATTCAAATTTATAAAAAGGATAACCATCGTCACAATCCAGGAGACTAAAATGCAAGAGGATGATAGTTTGGCCATTTTCAAAAAAAATTGGAAGAACGGAGCAGGGAAAGCGGTTAGTGCACAAGGATCCTCAGGTGGTCTGCTAAACTAGTGGGATTCAATGCTCTATAGGTTTATATCAACAGTAAAAAACAAGCATTGGATTTTTGTTGAACTGGAAAATATCAAGAGTCAAGAGAATATGTGGATAGGGAATATTTATGGACCCATAGTACAAGGAGCAAAGGAAGACTTTTGGTTGCAACTAGAAATGCATAGGTTTGGAAAGATGCACATCTCGTGCATAATAGCCGGTGATTTTAATGTCACCATCTCCCTTGAGGAAAATAAATCAAGATCAAAAGTAAGGGATCCATTTGGAGAAAGATTAGAAGATGTAATAGAATCTTGTAGGCTTATCGATATTAAGCAAAGGAAAGGAAAATACACCTGGACTAACAAGCGTTTCGAACCAGGACATATAACGACAAGGATGGATCGTACATTGGTAAGCTCATCCTTTTTAGACAAGACCCTCCTACCAGTATCAAGACTTTTAATATCTGTTGTTTCATATCATAAACCAATCATGTTTTCCTTGGAGCCAATTGGAAACCTGGGTCCTCAGCCCTTCAAGTTTTCCCCTGTCTGGTTATCTGAGCTAAGGTTTCATGAAATTGTTTCTCAATCCTAACAAATGTTTTTCGAAGACTCTCCAAGCTATGTCGGGGAACATAAAATAAAAAATGTTAAAAGGGAACTAAAATCTTGGCTAGCCGGCCGATGCCATCCTAGACAAGAAAAATCAGCTTGCTAAAGGGTCTGGAACAAATTCAGGAGGAAATGGAAAGAAATAAGTAACAAAAGAAATGTTGTTAAGGGAAAGAGAAATTGACCATAAAATATTAGTCATCTAGACAAAGGAAGAATATGAACTCAGATTAAAATCCAGGTGTCTATGGTTGAAAGCAAGAGATCAAACTCTAACTTCTTCCACTATCAGTGTAAAGAACATAATAGGAGGAACACCATAAAGGAAATTACTAAAGACAATGGATACAAGATAAGTGAACCTAAGATAATAAAAAAGGAGGTAAAAGAACACTTCCAAGAACTCTACTCAAACGAAGATTTAATCTCTGAAGATGATATGCTTTCACTTAGCGGAGAAATTCCTCAGCTGCTCTAGGGCAATCTTGATTCTCTCATTCATCCTATTACCTTTGAAGAAGTTTGGAGAGCAGTATGGAATTTGCATCTAGATAAGGCAATAGGCCCGGATGGGATCCCAATCAACTTCTACAGAAGTTGTTGGAACATCATCAAAAAATATCTTGTCAAAATGATAATATGGACACAATCCACTCATCAGATTGGGGGCGCCACGAATTCAACTTTTTTGGCTCTAATTCCCAAAGAGCATAATCCGTCCTCCATAAAAAGGTTTAGACCAATCTCTTTTTGCAACTCTTCCTATAAGATCCTCTCCAAAGTAATTTCTAACATAATGAAGAAGGTAATCCCGCATATTATATCTGAAAATCAAGGAGGATTTATAGCTGGAAGACAGATTTACGACAATGTTTTGATGGTACAAGAAGCGATCCATTCTAGTCAATCTCGCAAGGATGCAGGTATGGTAATCAAAATAGATCTCGCAAATGATTTTGATAGAATAAGACACTCGTATATTTATCAAGTCATGTGAAATTATGGGTTTCTTGAATCTTTTATCCAGTGGGTGAAGGATTGCATTAACAAGCCTTGGATCGCTCCTCTCATAAACAATCGTCTTGCTTCTTTTTTCCAAGCCCAAAGGGGAATCAGGAAAGGTTTCCCAATGTCTCCTTTCCTTTACATTCTTGTAGCAAATTCTCTCAATAGAAGACTAAATAGACTCAGAAATGAAGGGAGCACACCGGGGATCATAATAGCAAGGGGGATTCAATCCATTAACCACACCTAGTTTGCAGATGACACTTTTCTTTTGGGCAATGCTTCAACCCAAATCACAAGGCGTTTCAAAATCACCTTGGATATTTTCCTAAAAGTTTCAGGAAGCCAAATAAATGTCAACAAGTCCTGGTTGTATGGGTGGAACAACAGTCCCAATTCTCTTAGAGAACTTGCAAGCATCCTTGGAATATAGGTGATTCTACAATGCACCTCCTTCATCTAGGCGGGAGTCCCTATTGTCAATAAGGAAAGCACCATTGCGGTCTGGTGGTCCTTAATCCAGAAATTGAAAAAGAAAATTTAGCTGTGGAGTAGAACTTGGATTAATCTAGCAAGAGAGGTGGTCCTAATAAAGTCCATTCTTTCCTCCTACCCAATTTTCTCTTGTGCAATCTTCCTTGCCCCAAAGGCAATTATTAACACCTTCAACATGGAAATCAGAAAGTTCTTATGGCAAGGAGGGAATACTCAGGGGAGACAGTTCAATATGGTGAAATGGGAAGCAATATTAGAGGAGAAAAGCAATAAAGGACTCAGAATTAGGTACCTTGGAAGAATGAATAAAGAATTGGGGAACACTGGTCTAGAGAATGATCACAGAGGGAAAGGATTGGTGGATAGAGGAAATGCACAAAAAATACATAAAAAGAAAAAATCCAAAACTTCTAGATCTCACCTGGGTGGGAAAAGGAACCACCATATGGAACCAATGTAAAAATTATGTTGGTATAATCAAAGACAAATTATACTTGGTACTTGGGAATGGTAACAAAATCAATATTTGGTCAGATTCCATCTTGGGAAGACCCCTCCTCGAAACAAAAGTTGACCTACATCCTCTTCGTAGGTGGTTGGAAGACCTCGGTTAAAAGTCTCTAAAATATTTTTCCATCTCGGGATCTAGGGGCGATTGGAAAGGATGGAAGTGTTTAAATCCTCCTCCCCATATTTGCTCGTTATATGACACCTTCTCCTCTTTCCTCCATGGAATCTCCCCCCTCAGCCTCAGAGAAAAAGATATGAGAGGGTGGGGAAAATGGGCACCTACTCAGTCAAAGAGGGATATCAGTCACTACAAAACACTGAAAATGGTCTTCAACAAAGGATTTAGGGGAACATTTGGGATTCATATTGCATCCCAAAGATCAATGCTTTCTTCTGGATCCTAGCGAAAAATAAGCTTTTAACTTCCAAGAACCTCAAACGTGGGTTTCACGGGCCCTCAAGCTTTAACCTTTATCAAGAAAAGGAAGAATCATCCCAACACTTGTTCCTTCAGTGCTCTTTTACTATATCAGTGTGGAAACTCTTCCTCGGCACTGTAGGTCAAAATTTCGTCCTCTTAGGGACAATCTCTACCACGGTTTCTAGTTGGAAAGGATGTTATCCAGGAAAATAGGGAAGAAGAAGACCCTTGGAAGAATCTGGGAGACTGCTCTCAAAAACATTTGTTGGAAAATATGGCCTTCCAGGAACAGGATCGTATTTGATAACAAAAAAGCAGACTCACAACATGTCACCTTCAAAGCTGCCAACATGATCAATGAAAATCTGAACACCAAGCAAGTGAATCTTCCCTCTATTGAGAAACTTAGTGCAAAAAACCTCGAATGGTGTAAATATTTTTTGCCACATAACTCTCTTCAAACCAAAGTCAAGACGACTCTATATCCCTGGGAAATTTACAAAAAATCCAAAGAAATTTCCTAGTGGAGGGCATGTCTAAATTCTTATACCCTTCTTTTCAATGGGGCCACGAAAGGCAATCCTGTGGAGGCAGGTGCGAGTGGGATCATCTTCGATCCTAGAGGAAAAATTGTGTCTTCTTATGCTTGGGAACTTGGTTAGAAAACCAATAACGAAGCAAAATGGATTGCTCTGTATTACGAAATGAACCTATTAAGGAAACTCAATATCGCCAAGATCATTGTGCTGGTGGATTCGAAGAAAGTAATCCAAAAAATGAATAATGGAAACAATAGAGGCATGATCAAAACTAAAAGAATATATGAGCGCATTCAATAGGTTTTTGGAGAATTCCAAGCTTCCTACATCCACATCCTCCGAGGAAACGACTCAGAGGCAGATAAACTGGAAAATAAAGGTGCCAAGTTAAGAATTGGATCTACTAAGGTGAAAGAAATTTTATCTAATTATTTTGATGCGCCCTAAGACTTTTTGTTCTGTTAATTATCTCCAAGGGTGGTCTTCTCCACTACCCCACGATGAGTTGGAAGAGTAAAGGAAAAGGGGTCGGGGCTCGTCCCTCCCCTATCGGAGATGTTGGTCGGAGTCTCTCCTCCTCCTGACGATATGTCGACTGGAAAGCAGCATGGCTGCCATCCTCCACCCGTCATCACGTAGCCCATGTGATGGATTTAAATGGAGTTGTTGGTCTCTTCAATTGGAAAGGAAGTCTCGCACGAGACATGGAACCCCTCCAAATTCAGAATTCGGCTTCCTCCTTGGCTCATTTTGCCCTACGACTTTGTGAAGCGAGTGCTCCTGTCTGGGAAAAGAATGCTTATGCCTGTGATGAAAAGTCTCTCATTCATGAAAACCCTGGTTTAGTTGCAGGCATAGTTGCCCCTGCTTGTAAATAAAAGTCTCTTGTTTGTAAAGCGAAGGCATTCGTCACTGAAGATAATATTCCTGTTTGTGAAGATCTGGGAATAGTAGCAGGAAGAGCTGAGACTAGTTCTATTCTCTCCACTGCTAGCATATTGAAGAACTGTGCTAGGACCGCGTTTGTGATAGCGAATATGTTGGAATTGTCCATCGAAGGCTCATGTTCCCCTATCCTAGACACAATAAGCATCTTAGGCCCCAAACGTTTACATTGTTCATATTGCGTAGCTCTACAAGAGTAAATGGTGCATAAAGGTGCCACCTTGGAATATATCCATAACTCCCTCAAGGACATCAAGAAAAATATAAAATGGTTATATGATATAATCAACAGAAGCATGGAAGAAAGAAGTAGAACATTGGACTGGATGGTTCGACAAATCGAAAACCAGGATACCCAAATAAAAGATAACCATCACACCCTGTTCGAGATAATGAGAAATATTGGCTACATGAAGGATTCCCTAAAAAAAATTGGTTAATATGAATCAAGGGAGCTACATCCAAGACAACTAGAACAGAGACCAATCAATGGAGGAAGCCTCAGTGGAGCATCCTGTCAAGGAACAAAAAGGAAAGCACAAGGATCAAGTCTAGCCTCATGGGTATTTCATGTTTTTTGTATTCTTGTTTTAGGATTTTTTGTATGATTATACTCCTAGAGGGGATTTAGAAGCTTTACTAGGCATAGAAGCAAGATCAAGACAATAACTATCAATATGAATATTTTTGTCATTTTGGTTTTTCCAGAACTTTGTAGGTCTCAGTCCTACCTTTTTTGTAAACCTGGTTGTCCACAACTTTTTTATTAATACAATATTTTCATGGTTACTGTTAAAAAAGAACATGATTTTTTACCCCACCTAATTCACCTTTCTTTGTTTGGATATTCTTTATGTTTGATGAAAATCCAGTGGGAAATTTGATTTTCTCAATAACCTCTTTAACATCCTTGCTTTGATACTTTATCAATAACCATGGAAGGGTCATTATATTTGTGTGTCTCCATCTCTATTTGAACAAATCACACTTTGCATTGCATGAGTGGCCTCCTTAATGTCATTACAAATCTTAACAAATTTTTGTTTATCTCTCCTTCCATCTAATATTCGCCATAAGGTATTTGTTACATTCTTTCCGATGTGCAATGTATCAAACAGATGAAAAATTTCTAGATTCTCATAGTAGGGGAGCCTATATAATTACTCGTGATACATTTTCATTCCTCATGGAAGCACCTCATTATTGATGCCTTGATCACGACCTTCATTATGAAGCATAATTAAAGTTATTAGAACAATACTTGTCAATTAGTAAAGTGATCAAAATGCATTAAAATTATAAAATATTCCAAACATTTCATGCATATGATACATGGACAATTTGATCCACACCTTGATGATCTGAATATATTTTATATTTCTTCTTCCATAGATGAGGTGTCATTCTTCATGGTTTTAGTCTATTCTCTTCTTTCCCATTGAAAATATATTTTTTCAGTTGTCTAATACATGTGGCTCTTAGAAAGGAAGTTACTATACTCATCAAACACCTCATTTTGTAAAATTATGGAATGACAAGATTTCATCTGAGGACCACAAGTTTTGTAATAAATTGTGAAATAGTTGATTTGTAAAATATTAAGTAGTCACTTAAACTTCAATAGATACCTCCTCCATTTGGGTAACTCCCCTCTTTATATAGGCATGTAGCTACCAAGATTTACCACAACCCAACATGGCTAGTAGTGGTGCCTCTTGAGGAGGTGGTTCTTTTGAAGGGAATACTTTATGAGGAGGAGGGGTGAACCCTCCTCCTTTTGGAGGAAATAAAACTCTTCCATTCACTATAGGAATAACCATCTAGACTTGTCGTAATTAACTAATGATCCTATTAAACAAGAAGCGACTTGGTGAAACATGCCTATGAAGTTATCCTTGGTCATCCCTAAGTTCAAGGGAAAACCTGAAGAGGACCCTTTGAATATATTAATAACTTTCTCCTGTGATGCTCTTTGAATAATATTACATAGGGTAGTGTGAGACTTATGAATTTTCAACATACTCTCATGGATGTACTAGGCATATGGTACATTGACCTTAAACGTGGATATTACTCTACTTTTGTAGCTCTAGCTTCCAATTTTTTGAATCAATCTCAAATATCCATTAGGCATCAAATTGGGATTGAGATCATTTTCAATTTTAAACATCCAACTTTCACACACATCACATATCACATCAATGAATGAAAATGTAAGAATAAATTATGTGAGATCCCCACGTCTAATGAAATTTTGTTAGATTGATTCATTATGTTACTTCTTCCCTAAATATTTAAAGATTTTGTTGTACAATGACCTAAGATAAACAAAGAAGCTACCCTAAACAATGACCTGTGAATCGGGCCGATGTTAATTTTTTTTCAAATTGTTTATGTATGCACCGAAATTTTACATGGACAGACTATTTAGATTCCTTAACGATAAGGGAGGGTTTCCATACTCAAACATGACTTAGACATCGACCAATAGTCTATATCTCCGAACATGTGCTAGTTTCATTTGAACTTTCTCAAATTGTCATATTGCATGTAACTCCCATCATACCTCATTCATGGCATGGTTGTGTTGATCTTTAAATTCATCGCCCATGTCGTTCAAAACCAACATGCATCAATCCAATTAGGCCCATGATATTGGTGGCAAGAAGAAGGCGCGAGATAACATTTCATTTTTAAATAATGGTTTCATACTTCTCTATATGGAGCAAAAAACTTAAATGAGAGCAAAAAACAAAGACAAGAAATAACTGATGAAGCTTCTACAATTTATCAAGTACTTATTAATGATTGATGGTATTTCCCTTGCACTAGATATTGCACATGAACGTACATCTCGAAAGAATTTGAAAAGAAACAACTCAAGCTAAACATGATCAAGTGGGTGAACATGGGTGTCGAGGTCTTCTTGTGGGATACACGTGCCATGAGAACAAACCATATAAATATATATGAAAGAGAACAAACCAACTAAAACATATAATTAAATACATACCATGTACAATTCAACATGTTTATGTCATATATCTTCTTCTTCATCCAACTCATCATCTGTATCATCTGGTTCAAACTTAATGTTAAGGGATTGGCCATATCAGCATCATCACCATTGTTGTCAATTCCAATCATATTATCATCATATATATCATCATCCAAAACATGCTCTCCTACATTTGTTTCGACTTATTCAAATTCTTTGTCTGACACATCGTCAATATCATCTTCATCCAGAACATTGTCTCGCACATCTCCTTGAACTTCTTTGAAATCTTCATATGAAACATGAACTAACTACTCCTCTACATCATCTTATTCTTCAATATCATCTTCTTACATTGTAATATACTTTACCGGCCTTCCTCTTGGATCATATCTAACAATATATGACCAACCCGCTCTACCTAGAACCTGTCATTATAATACATGTTCGCATTGGCTTGGAATAACATAGGGATTTGATCCTCACTCAATATTCCTTGTATTAACCATGGTAAATCCGTTAGTATGTTTAACAACAATTCTATCGGGATCATGTTCATTCATTCGTAGCATGTACCATTTGACACTGAACACAACTAATTTGAATGAATCAAAGTCACAATCAAATATATAATCCAAAAACCCATAGTATTGATTTTCATAATCTTGGGGATGTGTGTCACTCCTAGAGGAAAAGTTAGTAACCTAAAATACTAGAGTTATCCCACTATCAAAAGTTTTCATCTTTTTCATCCAACTTTTTGATGCAAAATTTGTGGCCATTGCACCACATAGCCTTGTCGTGTTTCAACTGCAATATGCCAGAAAAGTAAAAAATATTGTCAATCCATAAACATATTTATACTTGGAAATTATGCAAATTAAGAAAAAAATAGGCCATGTGGTTCAATATAATATTAAAAAAACTAAGTAGTATGGGTGAAAATGCTTGCTTGTTTATCTTTTCAATCATGTGCTAAATCAATTTCCCTATGAGTAAGATTTGTATCTTGTTTAAGTTCAGCTTCTTTGACTAATCTAGACACACCTTCCCATGTTAACCTACCATTATGAGATTCTTTACATCGTTCAATCCATACCTTTATCCAATCAATATGATTTGCAATGTATAAATGTATTGCATCCCACTCTGAATCGACTGTATCAAAATAAAAAAATGCACATATAATTACTTACCTATGAATACATTCATATTAATCATGGATTATGCAAAAAGACTAAAAATTACGTAAGTACTACATACGTAATACCAAAAAATCAAATGTATTGTAAATATCCACCATATACTTACTTTGAATTTCCTCATTCTACCTTTCCCCAACATGTTATCCCCTTCAAATATTTTGATGGAGTTGACATCCCAAATGCTATCCACTTTAATACTTGTAGCTATTTGAGGACTACATTGAGTAATATAAACCATAGTTTGATATAACATATATGCCTCTACCATTCAACCCTATGGGTATTCTCTTGTTTGACCAAAACCTTGAGTGAAGTGCCTCTCAACCATCCACATCGACCTCGTGTGTACATGTCCACACTTTTCGATCTCCTCAACTTGCTATATGAGGTAGTGTTCTTATGCATTGAAAAATGACGGAGGTATAACTTTTGCATTTCACACATTAGATGAGGAATTTGTCTTCTCCAATACTTTATACCTTCTTGATCTATTTCTTTAGATGAACACCATCTACAAATGATGCAAGAAAATCATAGGTTTCAAAAAAAAGTATATATTACAATACAAGTAAAACACATGCATGGAGTAAAAACTAGGTTGTACAAAATTAGTGAACATATTACACTTTGCATCACCACTTACCTCATGTATTTTACGAAATCATATATAACTTGTTTGACATTGTTGGAAAATTTTTCTAGGAGAGATATAGGTAGAACATATTGTAACCAAAAAAATGATCAATCATATTTATTCCCAAATTAATTAGTAGAGAAAAAAAAACACTAACAAGATGTTTCACCAATATACAAATATATACACCAAAATAATTACCTTAATGAAGGTATGTCAATCATGATTTTTTACCCAGGTATGCATTGCATTGTAGGAGCAATTTTCTGAGCATGGACTCCCACCTTTTAAACAAGAGATGAATGGTATTGCACTCTGCTAGGGTTTCCAGCCCATTTTCGGCCTAGGGTTTCAGCTACTGTGTCGTCGCCTGCAAGCTATGGATCCACTAGATCCGAACCCGGATAGGCGACGTGCTGGTCTGGTGGACATATTCCACAGGGTTGTGGCCTCTAAAGCTGCAGCAAAGAACGCTCATGTGGATTCTCGATTCATTAAGCTAGTTGAAGCGCCAGAAGTTACCCTCTCTTCTTTGACATCTAAATTCAAAGTATTTGCCCTGCACAAAAGAGGAATTGTAGGCCATTTCATAGGACTTTGGCCTTCCCCATGCTCCATTGAAATTTGGTTGAATAATAACTGGCGACCCTTGATTCAAGGAGAAGTACAACAAAACTTCTGAGGAAGAGGATTCTTCATTTTTTTTGTTTGAGAAAAAATAAGGCAGAGATATAATATTTAGGAACGACCCGTATTTCATGGGTCCAAGAGGTATATATCTTAATAGATGGGATTTATCCTTTTGATCCGGAGAAGGATATGCCCTCTGCACTTCCAGTGTGGGTAAAGTTGCCACACCTTCCATTGCATTGTTGTAATGATGAAGATCTGAAAACTATTGGAAACTCCTTAGGGAAATACATAGACAAGTCAGAGACAAAACCCCCAATGTTTTCTTGCGCCATAATATGTGTGGAAGTAGATCTAGAAAAAGGCCCATCAAAAGCAATAAATCTCAACATGGAAGGATGGAAACACCTCTAAATAGTTGACTATGAACAAATCCCCTTCAAGTGAAAGGTTTTCCACAAATATCGACACTTCGCAAAGTCCTACAAAAAAAACGCAGATAGAAAAGGGAGAGATTCCTAGAGAGGAATGGAATGAAGTCAGTAAAAAAAGGAAATAAAGCAAGCAATAGCCAAGCACACTAACTGGAAAAAATAAGAAGAAATATTTAGATAATAGTTTCCAAGTTTTGGCATCAGAGGCCCAAGATCAACCAGAAATTATAACATCAAATAAAGAGGAGACCCTCCATAAGAACAAAGGAAATGAGCCAGTTCTGGAAGAGATTGGGAAAACCTATGAGTCAAGGTTTCCAACACAGCTGTTTATTGAAGTAAGGCCAGAGAATTCCCATAACTTAGGCTTTGTCATGAGATATAGATCCAAGGCTCAGATCGAGGATACCTCAGAAAGCAAAGAAGAAGAAATAGAACGATTAATCAAGAAAGGAAGAAAACCGAACAAATATCACAGGGAGCAAGAGACAGCTAGGGAGAAGGCGGCAAGAAAGAAATCAATTCTAGATCATCTGGTCAAACCCTACTTTTCTGACAAGCAAACAACAAAACAACCAGACAGAAGAAAGGATAGAGTGGCTCCTCTATCAATAAAAAAGTAATGAAGCTAGTCTCCTGGAATTGCGGAGGTCTAGGAGGACAACAAACGATAGAAGCAATTAAGAGATTCAAATTTATAGAAAGGATAACCATCGTCACAATCCAGGAGACTAAAATGCAAGAGGATGATAGTTTGGCCATTTTCAAAAAAAATTGGAAGAACGGAGCAGAGAAAGCGGTTAGTGCGCAAGGATCCTCAGGTGGTCTGCTAAACTAGTGGGATTCAACGCTCTATAAGTTTATATCAACAGTCGAAAACAAGCATTGGATTTTTGTTGAACTGGAAAATATCGAGAGTTAAGAGAATATGTGGATAGGGAATATTTATGGACCCATAGTACAAGGAGCAAAGGAAGACTTTTGGTTGCAACTAGAAATGCATAGGTTTGGAAAGATACACATCTCGTGCATAATAGCCGGTGATTTTAATGTCACCATCTCCCTTGAGGAAAATAAATCAAGATCAAAAGTAAGGGATCCATTTGGAGAAATATTAGAAGATGTAATAGAATCTTGGAGGCTTGTCGATATTAAGCAAAGGAAAGGAAAATACACCTGGACTAACAAACGTTTCGACCCGGGACATATAACGACAATGATGGATTGTATATTGGTAAGCTCATTCTTTTTAGACAAGACCCTCCTACCAATATCAATACTTTTAATATCTGTTGTTTCAGATCATAAACCAATCATGTTTTCCTTGGAGCCAATTGGAAACCTGGGTCCTCAGCCCTTCAAGTTTTCCCATGTCTGGTTATCTGAGCTAAGGTTTCATGAAATTGTTTCTCAATTCTAACAAATGTTTTTCAAAGACTCTCCAATCTATGTCGGGGAACATAAAATTAAAAAACGTTAAAAGGGAACTAAAAGCTTGGCTAGCCGACCGATGCCATCCTGGACAGGAAAAATCCACCTTGCTCAAGGGTCTGGAACAAATTTAGGAGGAAATGGAAAGAAATAAGTAACAAAAGAAATGTTGTTAAGGGAAAGAGAAATTGACCATAAAATCTTAGCCATCTAGAGAAAGGAAGAATATGAACTTAGATTAAAATCCAGGTGTCTATGGTTGAAAGCAAGAGATCAGAACTCTAACTTCTTTCACTATCAGTGTAAAGAACATAATAGGAGGAACACCATAAAGGAAATTACTAAAGACAATGGATACAAGATAAGCGAACCTGAGATAATAAAAAAGGAGGTAAAAGAACACTTCCAAGAACTCTACTCAAACGAAGATTTCATCTCTGAAGATGATATGATTTCACTTAGTGGAGAAATTCCTCAGCTGCTCTAGGGAAATCTTGATTCTCTCATTCAGCCTATTACCTTTGAAAAAGTTTGGAGAGCAGTATGGACTTTGCATCTAGATAAGGAAATAGGCCCGAATGGGATCCCAATCAACTTCTACAAAAGTTATTGGAACATCATCAAAAAATATCTTGTCAAAATGATAATATGGACACAATCCACTCATCGGATTGGGGGCGCCACGAATTCAACGTTTTTGGCTCTAATTCCCAAAGAGCATAATCCGTCCTCCATAAAAAGGTTCAGACCAATCTCTTTTTGCAACTCTTCCTATAAGATCCTCTCCAAAGTAATTTCTAACATAATGAAGAAGGTAATCCCGCATATTATATCTTAAAATCAAGGAGGCTTTATAGCTGGAAGACAGATTTACGACAATGTTCTGATGGTACAATAAGCGATCCATTCTAGTCAATCTCGCAAGGATGCAGGTATGGTAATCAAAATAGATCTCGCGAATGATTTTGATAGAATAAGACACTCGTATATTTATCAAGTCATGTGAAATTATGGGTTTCTTGAATCTTTTATCCAGTGGGTGAAGGATTGCATTAACAAGCCTTGGATCGCTCCTCTAATAAACGATCGTCTTGCTTCTTTTTTCCAAGCCCAAAGGGGAATTAGGAAAGGTTTCCCAATGTCTCCTTTCCTTTACATTCTTGTAGCAAATTCTCTCAATAGAAGACTAAATAGACTCAGAAATGAAGGGAGCACACCAAGCATCAGCATAGCAAGGGGGATTCAATCCATTAACCACACCCAGTTTGTAGACGACACTATTCTTTTGGGCAACGCTTCAACCCAAATCACAAGGCGTTTCAAAATCACCTTGGATATTTTCCTAAATTTTCAGGAAGTCAAATAAATGTCAACAAGTCCTGGTTGTATGGGTGGAACAACAGTCCAAATTCTCTCAGAGAACTTGCAAGCATCCTTGGAATATAGGTTATTCTACAATGCACCTCCTTCATCTAGGTGGGAGTCCCTATTTTCAATAAGGAAAGCACCATTGTGGTCTAGTGGTCCTTAATCCAGAAATTGAAAAAGAAAATTTAGCTATGGAGTAGCACTTGGATTAATCTAGCAGGAGAGGTGGTCCTAATAAAGTCCATTCTTTCCTCCTACCCAATTTTCTCTTGTGCAATCTTCCTCTCCCCAAAGGCAGTTATTAAAACCTTCAACATGGAAATCAGGAAGTTCTTATGGCAAGGAGGGAATACTCAGGGGAGAAAGTTCAATATGGTGAAATGGGAAGCAATATTAGAGGAGAAAAGCAACAAAGAACTCGGAATCAGGGACCTCGAAAGAATGAATAAAGCATTGGGGAAAATTGGTCTGGAGAATGATCATAGGGGGAAAGGATTGGTGGATAGAGGAAATAAGGAAAAAATACATAAAAAGAAAAAAACCAACACTTCTAGATCTCCCTTGGGTGGGAAAAGGAACCACCATATGGAACCAATGTAAAAATTATGTTGGTATAATCAAAGAAAAATTATACTTGGTACTTGGGAATGGTAGCAAAATCAACATTTGGTCAGATTCCATCTTGGGAAGACCCCTCCTCGAAAAAAAAGTCGACCTACATCCTCTTCGTAGGTGGTTGGAAGACCTCGGTTATAAGTCTCTAAAATATTTTTCCATCTCGGGATCTAGCGGCGATTGGAAAGGATGGAAGTATTTAAATCCTCCTCCCCATATTTGCTCATTATATGACACCTTCTCCTCTTTCCTCCATGGAATCTCCCCCCTCAGCCTCAGAGAAAAAGATATGAGAGGGTGGGGAAAATGGGCATCTACTCAATCAAAGAGGGATATCAGTCACTGCAAAACACTGAAAATGGTCTTCAACAAAGAATTTAGGGGAACATTTGGGATTCATATCGCATCCCAAAGATCAACGCTTTCTTCTGGATCCTAGCGAAAAATAAGCTTTTAACTGCCAAGACCCTCAAACGTGGGTTTCACGGGCCCTCAAGCTGTAACCTTTGAAGAAAAGGAAGAATCATCCCAACACTTGTTCCTGCAGTGCTCTTTTACTATATCAATGTGGAAACTCTTCCTCGGCACTGTAGGTCAGAATTTCGTCCTCTCAAGGACAATCTCTACCATGGTTTCTAGTTGGAAAGGATGTTATCTAGGGAAAATAGGGAAGAAGAAGACCCTTGGAAGAATATGGGACACTACTCTCAAAAAAATTTGTTGGAAAATATGGCCTTCCTGGAACAGGATCGTATTTGATAACAAAAAAGCAGACTCACAACATGTCGCCTTCAAAGCTGCCAACATGATCAACGAAAATCTGAACACTAAGCAGGTGAATCTTCCCTCTATTGAGAAACTTAGTGCAAAAAACCTTGAATGGTGTAAATATTTTCTGCCACATAACTCTCTTCAAGCCAAAGTCAAGACGACTCTATATCCTTGGGAAATTCAAAAAAAATCCAAAGAATTCTCCTAGTGGAGGGCATGTCTAAATTCTTATACCCTTTTTTTCGATGGGGCCACGAAAGGAAATCCTGTGGAGGTAGGTGCGAGTGGGATCATCTTCGATCCCAGAGGAAAAATTGTGTCTTCTTATGCCTGGGGACTTGGTTAGAAAACCAATAATGAAGCAAAATGGATTGCTATGTATTACGGAATGAACCTATTAAGGAAACTCAATATTGCCAAGATCATTGTGCTGGTGGATTCGAAGAAAGTAATCCAAAAAATGAATAATGGAAACAACAGAGGCAAGATCAAAACTAAAAGAATCTCTGAGTGCATTCAATAGGTTTTTGGAGAATTCCAAGCTTCCTACATCCACATCCTCTGAGGAAACGACTCAGAGGCAGATAAACTGGAAAATAAAGGTGCCAAGTTAAGAATTGGATCTACTAAGGTGAAAGAAATTTTATCTAATTATTTTGATGCGCCCTAATTCTTTTTGTTCTGTTAATTGTCTCCAAGGGTGGTATTCTCCTAGCCATAGATTAATCCACTACCCCACGACGAGTTGGAAGAGTAAAGGAAAAGGGGTCAAGGCTCTTCCCTCCCCTATCGGAGATGTTGGTTGGAGTCTCTCCTCCTCCCAACGATATGTCGGCCGGAAAGCATCATGGCTGCCATCCTCCACCCGTCATCACGTATCCCATGTGATGGATTTAAATGGAGTTGTTGGTCTCTTCAATTGGAAAGGAAGTCTCACACGAGACATGGAACCCCTCCAAATTCAGAATTCGGCTTCCTCCTCAGCTCATTCTGCCCTGCAACTTTGTGAAGCGAGTGCTCCTGTCTGGGAAAAGAATGCTTATGCCTGTGATGAAAAGTCTCTCATTCAGGAAAACCTCGGTTTAGTTGCAGGCATAGTTTCCCCTGCTTGTAAATAAAAGTCTCTTGTTCGTAAAGCAAAGGCATTCGTCACTGAAGATAATATTCCTGTTTATGAAGATCTAGGAATAGTAGCAGGAAGAGCTGAGACTAGTTCTATTCTCTCCACTGCTAGCATACTGAAGAAATGTGCTGGGACCACGTTTGTGATAGCGAATATGTTGGAATTTTCCATCGAAGGCTCATGTTCCCCTATCCTAGACACAATAAGCATCTTAGGCCCCAAACATTTACATTGTTAATATTGCGTAGCTCTACAAGAGGAAATGGTACATAAAGGTGCCAGCTTGGAAGATATCCATAACTCCCTCAAGGACATCAAAAGAAATATAAAATGGTTATATGATATAATCAACAGAAGCATGGAAGAAAGCAGTAGAACATTGGACTGGATGGTTCGACAAATCGAAAACCAGGATACGCAAATAAAAGATAACCATCACACCCTGTACGAGATAATGGGAAATATTGGCTACATGAAGGATGCCCTAAAAAAAATTGGTTAATATGAATCAGGGGAGCTACATCCAAGACAACTAGAACAGAGACCAATCAATGGAGGAAGCCTCCGTGGAGCATCCTGTCAAGGAACAAAAAGGAAAGCAGAAGGATAAAGTCTAGCCTCATGGGTATTTCATGTTTTTTGTATTCTTGTTTTAGGATTTTTTGTACGATTATACTCCTCGAGGGGATTTAGAATCTTTACTAGGCATAGAAGCAAGCTCAAGACAATAACTATCAGTATGAATATTTTTGTCATTTTTGTTTTTCCAGAACTTTGCAGGTCTCAGTCCTGCCTTTTTTGTAAACCTGGTTGTCCACAACTTTTTTATTAATACAATATTTTCATGGTTACTGTTAAAAAACAACATGATATTTTACCCCACCTAATTCACCTTTCTTTGTTTGGATATTCTTTATGTTTGATGAAAATCCAATGGGAAATTTGATTTTCTCAATAACCTCTGTAACATCCTTGCTTTGATACTTTATCAATAACCATGGAAGGGTCATTATATTTGCGTGTCTCCGTCTCTATTTGAACAAATCACACTTTGCATTGTATGAGTGGCCTCCTTAATGTCATTACAAATCTTGACAAAAAAAAATTTATCTCTCCTTCCATCTAATATTTTCCATAAGGTATTTGTTACATTCTTTCCGATGTGCAATGTATCAAACAGATGAACAATTTCTAGATTCTCATAGTAGGGGAGCCTATATAATTGCTCGAGGTACATTTTAATTCCTCATGGAAGCATCTCATTATTGATGCCTTGATCACGACCTTCATTATGAAGCATAATTAAAGTTATTAGAACAATACTTGTCAATTAGTAAAATGATCAAAATGCATTAAAATTATAAAATATTCCAAACATTTCATGCATATGATACATGGACAATTTGATCCACACCTTGATGATCTGAATATATTTTATATTTCTTCTTCCATAGATGAGGTGTCATTCTTCATGGTTTTAGTCTAGTCTCTTCTTTCCCATTGAAAATATATTTTTCAGTTGTCTGATACATGTGGTTCTTAGAAAGGAAGTTCCGATACTCATCAAACACCTCATTTTGTAAAATTATGGAATGACAAGATTTCATCTGAGGACCACAAGTTGGACATGGAGTGAACACAAGGGTTGTGAACAGAGTAGTAGGGTTTGGCAGGCTTGGCAGGGTTCATGAGTAGAGTAGTAGGGTCAAGTCGGATGAGATTGATCCTACATGCATGCATGAGATCAAAACTGACTCGAAAGGTGAAAGGAGATCAAAATCAGGTCGAAAGTGATAGGTGAGTCGAACAGCTGGAACGATGACATGGTATGCTCGATTGGGCCCACGATGTTTCTAATAAGACACGGTATATTCGATCGAGTCGATGAGAGAGAGAGAGAGAGAGAGTTTGTATTTTTTATTTTTTTTATTTTTATATGTTTTAAACAATTACGGTATTTTTTAATAATTTTCATAATATTGGCATTTTTTAATAATTTTGGTATTTTTTTAAATTTTAATAATTTACTAATTTTAAAAAAAAATTCATAATATTTTCATGTGAATCATGAAGACATCAGTCTCTTTCTTAAGAGGTGGTGAGGCTTCCTACATATCCCTCTCTCTTCATACAGTGGACTTAAAATATGTTCACCCAATTCTAAATGAATATCTGGGCTCCCAAATTTTTGGGTAGTACATGAAACTATGAGTCAATTTCAAGTGACTTGGCTACAAGTATGTCCCCCCCTTGACCACTTAGTGTAAAGAGTCATCATAGTGTATTGATTTTAATTTTCCACCCTAGTGTACTTTCTCATGGGATTGAAGTGATATAACCTTTAGTAGGAGATCAACCATTGATAAAGATCCATTGGATTTGATCACCTTTGGTGGCATACTTGGGGATTTTGTAACAACTTAAATTTTACTTTCACTTGTGTAATATTTCACATCTTGGATTTCATCCTTGAGCATGGCTGCACATTTAGAAGGTCCCTTTCAGTATTTTTACTTGAGGCTTTATAGCATGTCATAAGAGAGGGTAAGTATATTGAATAACTTAAAATTAACATGAATGTAGATCACGAGACTTTTTTAATAAATTGTGAAATAGTTGATTTGTAAAATATTAAGTAGTCACTTAAAATTCAACAGATACCTCCTCCATTTGGGTAACTCCCCTCTTTATATAGGCATGTAGCTACCAAGATTTACCACAACCCAACATGGATAGTAGTGGTGCCTCTTGAGGAGGTGGTTCTTTTGAAGGGAATACTTTATGAGGAGGAGGGGTGAACCCTCCTCCTTTTGGACGAAATAAAACTCTTCCATTCACTGTAGGATTAAACCATCCAAACTTGTCGTAATTAACCAATGATCCTATTAAACAAGAAGCGACTTGGTGAAACATGCCTTTGAAGTTATCCTTGGTCATCTCTGAGTTCAAGTGAAAACCTGAAGAGGACCTTTTGAATATATTGATAACTTTCTCTTATGATGCTCTTTGAATAGTATTGCATAGGGTAGTGTGAGACTTATGATTTTTCAACATACTCTCATGGATGTACTAGGCATATGGTACATTGACCTTAAAGGTGGATACTACTCTACTTTTGTAGCTCAAGCTTCCATTTTTTTGAATCAATCTCAAATATCCATTAGGCATCAAATTGGGATTGAGATCATTTTCAATTTTAAACATCCAAATTTCACACACATCACATATCACATCAACGAATGGAAATGTAAGAATAACTTATGTGATATCCCCACGTCTAATGAAATTTTGTTAGATTGATTCATTATGTTACTTCTTCCTTGAATATTTAAAGATATTGTTGTACAATGACCTAAGATAAACAAAGAATCTACCCTAAACAATGACCTGTAAATGGGGCCAATGTTAATTTTTTTTCAAATTGTTTATGTATGCACCGAAATTTGACATGGACAGACTGTTCACACTCCTTGACAATAAGGGAGGGTTTCCATACTCAAACATGACTTAGACACCGACCAATAGTCTATATCTCCGATCTTGTCCTAGTTTCATTTGAACTTTCTCAGGTTTTCATATTGCATGTAACTCCCATCATATCTCATTCGTGTCATGGTCGTGTTGATCTTTAAATTCATCGCTTTTGTCGTTCAAAACCAACATGCATCAATCCAATTAGGCCCATGATATTGGTGGCAAGAAGAAGGCGCAAGATGACATTTCCTTTTTAAATAATGGTTTCATACTTCTCCATATGGAGCCAAAAACTTATATGAGAGAAAAAACAAAGACAAGAAATAACTGATGAATCTTCTACAATTTATCAAGTACTTATTAATGATTGATGGTATTTCCCTTGCACTAGATATTGCACATGAACATACATCTTGAAAGAATTTGAAAAGAAACAACTCGAGCTAAACATGATCAAGTGGGTGAACATGGGTGTCAAGGTCTTCTTGTGGGATACAAGTGCCATGAGAACAAACCATATAAATATATATGAAAGAGAATAACCCAACTAAAACATATAATTAAATACATACCATGTACAATTCAACATGTTTATATCATATATCTTCTTCTTCATCCAACTCATCATCTGTATCATCTGGTTCAAACTTCATGTTTAAGGGATTGGCCATATCAACATCATCACCACTATCATCAATTCCAATCATACCATCATCCAAAACATGCTCTCCTACATTTGTTTCGACTTATTCAAGTTCTTTGTCTGACACATCGTCAATATCATCTTATCCAGAACATTGTCTCGCACATCTCCTTGAAATTCTTTGACATCTTCATATGAAACATGAACTAACTACTCCTCTACATCATCTTATTCTTCAATATCATCTTCTTACGCTATAATATAGTTTACCGTCGTTCCTCTTGGATCATATCTAGCAATATATGACCAACCCGCTCTACCTAGAACCTGTCATTATAATACATGTTTGCATTGGCTTGGAATAACATAGGGATTTGATCCTCGCTCAATATTGCTTGTATTAACCATGGTAAATCTGTTAGTATGTCGAATAACAATTCTATCAGGATCATGTTCATTCATTCGTAGCCTGTACCATTTGACATTGAACACAACTAATTTGAAGGAATTAAAGTCACACTCAAATATATCATCCAAAAACCCATAGTATTGATTTTCATAATCTTGGGGATGTGTGTCACTCCTAGAGGAAAAGTTAGTAACCTAAAATACTAGATTTATCCCACTATCAAAAGTTTTCGTCTTTTTCATCCAACTTTTTGATGCGAAATTTGTGGCCATTGCACCACATAGCCTTGTCGTGTTTCAACTGCAATATGCCAGAAAAGTAAAAAATATTGTCAATCCATAAACATATTTATACCCTGAAATTATGCAAATTAAGAAAAAAATAGGCCATGTGGTTCAATATAATATTAAAAAAACTAAGTAGTATGGGTGAAAATGCTTGCTTATTTATCTTTTCAATCATGTGCTAAATCAATTTCCCTATGAGTAAGATTTGTATCTCATTTAAGTTCAGCTTCTTTGACTAATCTAGACACACCTTCCCATGTTAACCTACCATTATGAGATTCTTTACATCGTTCAATCCATACCTTCATCCAATCAATATTATTTGCAATGTATAACTGTATTGCATCCCACTCTGAATCAACTGTATCAAAATAAAAAATTTCACATATAATTACTTACCTATGAATACATTCATATTAATCATGGATTATGCATGAAGACTAAAAATTAAATAAGTACTACATAGATAATACCAAAAAATCAAATGTATTATAAATATTCACGATATACTTACTTTGAATTTCCTCATTCTACCTTTCCCCAACATGTTATCCCCTTCAAATATTTTGATGGAGTTGACATCCCAAATGCGATCCACTTTCATACTTGTAGCTATTTGAGGATTGCATTGAGTAATATAAACCATAGTTTGATATAACATATATGCCTCTACCATAGACCCCTCTAGATATTCTCTTGTTTGACCAAAACCTTGAGTGAATTGCCTCTCAACCATCCACATTGACCTTGTGTGTACATGTCCACACTTTTTTATCTCCTCGACTTGCTATATGAGGTAGTGTTCTTATGCATTGAAAAATAATGGAGGTAGAACTTTTGCATTTCACACATTAGATGAGGAATTTGTCTCCTACAATACTTTATACCTTCTTGATCTATTTCTTTAGATGAACACCATCTACAAATGATGCAAGAAAATCATAGGTTTAAAAAAAAAAGTATATATTACAATACAAGTAAAACACATGCATGAAGTAAAAAATAGGTTGTACAAAATTAGTGAACATATTACACTTTGCATCACCACTTACCTCATGTATTTGTTGAAATCATTTATAACTTGTTTGACATTGTTGGAAAAGTTTTCTTGGAGAGATATAGGTAGAACATATTGTAACCAAAAAAATGATCAATCATATTTATTACCAAATTAATTAGTAGAGAAAAAAAACACTAACAAGATGTTTCACCAATATACAAATATATACACCAAAATAATTACCTTAATGAAGGTATGTCAATCATGATTTTTTACCCAGGTATGCATTGCATTATAGGAGCAATGTTTTGTGCATGAACCCCCACTTTTTAAATAAGAGATGAATGGTACTGCACTCTGCTAGGGTTTCCATCTCATTTTCGGCCTAGGGTTTTAGCTACTGCGTCGTCGCCTACAAGCTATGGATCCATCGGATCCGAACCCGGATGGGCGGCATGCTGGTCTGGTGGACATATTCCATAGGGTTGTGGCCTCTCAACCTGCAGCAAAATAGGGAAATACATAGACAATTCAAAGCTGAAACCCCCAATGTTTTCTTGCGCCAGAATATGTGTGGAAGTAGATCTAGAAAAAGGCATGCCAGAAGAAATAAATCTCAACATGGAAGGATGGAACACCTCCAAATAGTTGACTATGAGCAAATTCCCTTCAAGTGCAAGGTTTTCCATGAATATGGACACTTTGCAAAGTTGTGCAAAAAAATGCAGTTAGAAGAGGGAGAGATTCCTAGAGAGGAATGGAATGAAGTCAGTCGGAGAAAAGGAAATAAAGCAACCAATAGCCAAGCAAACTGACTGAAAAAAAGAAGAAGAAAGCTTCAAATAATAGCTTCCAAGTTTTGGCATCAGAGGCCCAAGATCAACCAAAAATTATAACATCAGATAAAGAGGAGACCCTCCAGGAGAACAAAGGAAATGAGCCAGTTCTGGAAGAGATTGGGAAAACCTGTGAATCAATGTTTCCAACAAAACCGTTCATTGAAGTAAGGCCAGAGACTTCCCAAAACTCAGGCTTTGTCACGAGATCTAGAGCCAAGGCTCAGATGGAGGATACCTCAGAAAGCAAAGAAGAATAAATAGAACCATTAATCAAGAAAGGAAGAAAACCGAACAAATATCATAGGGAGCAAGAGACAGCTAGGGAGAAGGCAACATGAAATAAATTGAATCTATATCATCTGTTCAAACCCTACTTTTCTGACAAGCAAACAACAAAACAACTAGATGGAAGAAAGGATAGAGTGCCTCCTCTATCAATAAAAAAATAACGAAGCTAGTCTCCTGGAATGGTCGAGGTCTAGGAGGACAACAAAATGTAGAAGCAATTAAGATATTCAAATTTACAAAAGGGATAACCATTGTCACAATACAGGAGACTAAAATGCAAGAGGATGATAGTTTGGCCATTTAAAAAAAAAAATTGGAAGAACGGAGTAGGGAAAGCGGTTAGTGCGCAAGGAGCCTTAGGTGGTATGCTAACCTAGTGGGATTCAACGCTCTATAAGTTTATATTAATAGTTGAAAACAAGCATTGGATTTTTGTGGAATTGGAAAATCTCGAGAGTCAAGAGAATATGTGGATAGGGAATATTTACGGACCCACATTACAAGGAGCAAAGGAAGACTTCTGGTTGCAACTAGAAATGCGTAGGTTTGGAAAGATGCACATCTCATGCACAATAGCTGGTGATTTTAATGTCACCATATCCCCTTAGGAAAAGAAAATAGGATCAAAAGTAAGGGATCCATTTGAAGAAATATTAGAAGATGTAATAGAATCTTGGAGGCTTGTCGATATTAAGCAAAGGAAAGGCAAATACACCTGGACTAAAAAGTGTTTCGAAACAGGACATATAACGACAGTGATGGGTCGTATATTAGTAAGCTCATCCTTTTTAGACAAGCCCCTCCTGCCAGTATCAAGACTTTTAATATCTGTTGTTTCATATCATAAACCAATCATGTTTTCCCTAGAGCGAATTGGAAACCTGGGTCCTCAGCCCTTCAAGTTTTCCCCTGTCTGGTTATCTGAGGTAAGGTTTCATGAAATTGATTCTCAATCCTAGAAAATGTTTTTTGAAGGCTCTCAAGGATATATTGGGGAACATAAAATAAAATAAAACATTAAAAGGGAACCAAAAGCTTGGCTAGTCGGTCGGTGCCATCTTGAACAGGAAAAATCCACCTTGCTCAAGGGTCTGGAAGAAATTCAGGAGGAAATG
Organism: Pseudotsuga menziesii; assembly: GCA_001517045.1. Classification (NCBI taxonomy): domain Eukaryota; kingdom Viridiplantae; phylum Streptophyta; class Pinopsida; order Pinales; family Pinaceae; genus Pseudotsuga; species Pseudotsuga menziesii. Next base: position 858,945 of record LPNX010185789.1, on the reverse strand, counting down.
GAAAAGAAATAAGTAACCAAAGAAATGTTGTTAAGGGAAAGAGAAATTGACCAGAAAATCTTAGACATATAGAGAAAGGAAGAATACGAACTCAGATTAAAATCTAGGTGTCTATGGTTGAAAGCAAGAGATCAGAACTCTAACTTATTTCACTATCATTGCAAAGAACGTAATAGGAGGAACACCATAAAGAAAATTACTAAAGACAATGGATACAAGATAAGTGACCCTGAGATAATAAAAAAGGAGGTAAAAGAACACTTCCAAGAACTCTACTCAAACGAAGATTTCATCTCTAAAGATGATATGCTTTCACTTAGCGGAGAAATTCCTCAGCTGCTCTAGGGAAATCTTGATTCTCTCATTCAGCCTATTGCCTTTGAAGAAGTTTGGAGAGCAGTATGGAATTTGCATCCAGATAAGGCAATAGGCCCAGATGGGTTCCCAATCAACTTCTACAGAAGTTGTTTGAACATCATCAAAAAATATCTTGTCAAAATGATAATATGGACACAATCAACTGATCGGATTGGGGGCACCACGAATTCAACTTTTTTGGCTCTAATTCCCAAAGAGCATAATCCGTCCTCCATGAAAAGGTTTAGACCAATCTCTTTTTGCAACTCTTCCTATAAGATCCTCTCCAAAGTAATTTCCAACATAATGAAGAAGGTAATCCCGCATATTATATCTGAAAATCAAGGAGGCTTTATAGCTGGAAGATAGATTTACGACAATGTTCTGATGGTACAAGAAGCGATTCATTCTAGTCAATCTCACAAGGAAACAGGTATGGCAATCAAACTAGATCTCGCAAATGATTTTGATAGAATAAGACACTCATATATTTATCAAGTCATGTGAAATTATGGGTTTCTTGAAGCCTTTATCTGGTGGGTCAAGGATTGCATTAACAAGCCTTGGATCGCTCCTCTCATAAACGATCGTCCTGCTTCTTTTTTCCAATCCCAAAGGGGAATCAAGCAAGGTTTCCCAATGTCTCCTTTCATTTACATTCTTGTAGCAGATTCTCTCAACATGAGACTAAATAGACTCAGAAATGAAGGGAGCACACCGGGCATCAGCATAGCAAGGGGTGTTCAATCCATTAACCATACCTAGTTTGCAGACGACACTATTCTTTTGGGCAACGCTTCAACCCAAATCACAAGGCGTTTCAAAATCACCTTGGATCTTTTCCTAAAACTTTCAGGAAGCCAAATAAATGTCAACAAGTCCTGGTTGAATGGGTGGAACAACAGTCCCAATTCTCTCAGAGAACTTGCAAGCATCCTTGGAATACAGGTGATTCTACAGTGGACCTCCTTCATCTACCTGGGAGTCCCTATTATCAATAAGAAAAGCACCATTGTGGTCTGGTGGTCCTTAATCCAGAAATTGAAAAAGAAAATTCAGCTATGGAGTAACACTTGGATTAATCTAGTAGGAAAGGTGGTCCTAATAAAGTCCATTCTTTCCTCCTACCCAATTTTCTATTGTGCAATCTTCCTCGCCCCCAAAGGTAGTTATTAACACCTTCAACATGAAAATCAGGAAGTTCTTATGGCAAGGAGGGAATACTCAGGGGATAAAGTTCAATCTGGTGAAATGGGAAGCAGTATTAGAGGAGAAAAGTAACAGAGGACTTAGAATCAGGGACATTGGAACTATGAATAAAGCATTGGGGGAAAAACTGGTCTAGAGAATGATCATATGGGGAAAGGATTGGTGGATAGAGGAAATAAGGAAAAAATACATAAAAATAAAAAAGTCAAAACTTCTAGATCTCCCCTGGGTGGGCAAAGGAACCACCATATGGAACCAATGTAAAAATTATGTTGGTATAATCAAAGACAAATTATACGGGATACTTGGGAATGGTAGCAAAATCAACATTTGGTCGGATTCCATCTTGGGAAGACCTCCCTGGAAATAAAAGTCGAGCTACATCCTCTTCGTAGGTGGTTGGAAGACCTCAATTATAGTCTCTAAAATATTTTTCCATCTGGGGATCTAGGGGCGATTGGAAAGGATGGAAGTATTTAAATCCTCCTCCCCATATATGCTCATTATATGACACCTTCTCCTCTTTCCTCCATGGAATCTTCCCCCTCAGCCTTAGAGAAAAAGATATGAGAGGGTGGGGGAAAATGGGCACCTACTCAGTCAAAGAGGGATATCAGTCACTGTAAAACACTAAAAATGGTCTTCAACAAAGAATTTGGGGGAAGATTTGGGATCCATATTGCATCCCAAAGATCAACGCTTTCTTCTGGATCCTAGCAAAAAATAAGCTTTTAACTGTCGAGAACCTTAAACGTGGGTTTCACAGGCCCTCAAGATGTAACCTTTGTCAAGAAAAGGAAGAATCATCCCAACACTTGTTCCTATAGTGCTATTTTACTATATGAGTCTAGAAACTCTTCCTCGGCAATGTAGGTCAGAATTTCGTCCTCCCAGGGACAACCTCTACCATGGTTTCTAGTTGGAAAGGATGTTATACAAGGAAAATAGGGAAGAAGAAGACCCTTGGAAGAATCTGGGACACTGCTCTCAAAAACGTTTGTTGGAAAATGTGGCTTGCTAAGAACATGATCGTATTTGATAACAAAAAAGCAGACCCACAACATGTTTCCTTCAAAGCTGCCAACATGATCAACGAAAATCTGAACACCAAGCAGGTGAATCTTTCCTCTACTGAGAAACTTAGTGCAAAATACATCAAATGGTGTAAATATTTTCTTCCACATAAATCTCTTCAAACCAAAGTCAGGACAGCTTTCTATCCCTGGGAAATTCAGAAAAAATCCAAAGAATTCTCCCACTGGAGGGCATGTCTAAATTTTTGTACCCTTTTTTCGATGGGGCTGCGAAAGGCAATCCTAGGGAGGCAGGTGCAGGTGCGATCATCTTCTATCCCAGAGGAAAATTTGTGTCTTCTTATGCTTGGGGACTTGGTCAGAAAACCAATAGTGAAGAAAAATGGATTGCTCTGTATTACGGAATGAACCTATTAAGGAAACTCAATATTGCCAAGATCATTGTGCTGGTGGATTCAAAGCAAGTAATCCAAAAAATGAATAATGGAAACAACAGAGGCATGATCAAAACTAAAAGAATGTCTGAGTGCATTCAACAGGTTTCTGGAGAAATCCAAGCTTCCTACATCCACATCCTCCGAGAAAATGACTCAGAGGCAGATAAACTGGAAAATCAAGGCGCCAAGTTAAGAATTGGATCTACCAAGGTGAAGGGAATTTTATCTAATTATTTTTATGCACCCTAAGTATTTTTGTTTTGTTAATTGTCTCCAAGGGTGGTCTTCTCCTAGCAATAGATTAATCCACTACCCCACGATGAGTTGGAAGAGTAAAGGAAAAGGGGTCGGGGCTCTTCCCTTCCCTATCAGAGATGTTGGTCGGAGTCTCCCCTCCTCTTGACGATATGCCAGCCGGAAAGAAGCATGGCTTCCGTCCTCCACCCATCATCATGTAGCCCATGTGATGGCTTTAAATAGACCTGTTGGTCTCTTCAGTTGGAAAGGAAGGCTCGCACGAGACATGGAAACCCTCCAAATTCAGAATTCAGCTTCCTCCTTGGCTCATTTTGCCCTGCAACTTTGTGAAGCGAGTGCTCCTATTTGGGAAAAGAATGCTTATGCCTACGATGAAAAGGCTCTCGTTCATGAAAACCCCGGTTTAGTTGCAGGCATAGTTTCCTCTGCCTGTAAAGAAAAGTCTCTTGTTCGTAAAGCGAAGGAATTTGTCACCAAAGATAAGATTCATGTTTGTGAAGATATGGGAATAGTAGCAGGAAGAGCTGAGACTTGTTCTATTCTCTCCACAGCTAGCAGACTTGTTTTTGTATTCTCGTTTTTGGAGTTTTTGTACGATTATACTCCTCAAGGGGATTTAGAATCTTTACTAGGCATAGAAGCAAGCTCAAGACAATAACTATTAGTATGAATATTTAGTCATTTTGGTTTTTCCAGAACTTTGCAGGTCTCAGTCCTTCCTCTTTTGTAAACCTGGTTGTCCACAACTTTTTTATTAATACAATATTTTCATGGTTACTGTTAAAAAAATCATGACTTTTTACCCCATCTAATTCACCTTTCTTTGTTAGGATATTCTTCATGTTTTATGAAAATCCAGTGGGAAATTTGATTTTCTCAATAACCTCTTTAACATCCTTGCTTTGCTACTTTGTCAATAACCATGGAAGGGTGATTATATTTTGCGTGTCTCTATCTCTATTTGAACAAATCACACTTTGCATTGCATGAGTGGCCTCCTTAATGTCATTACAAATTTTTCTTTATCTCTCCTTCCATCTAATATTCGTCGTAAGGTATTTGTTACATTCTTTTTTATGTGCAATGTATCAAACAGATGAACAATTTCTAGATTCTCATAGTAGGGGAGCCTATATAATTGCTCAGGATACATTTTCATTGCTCGTGGAAGCACCTCATTATTGATGCCTTGATCACGACCTTCAATATGAAGTATAATTAAAGTTATTAGAACAATACTTGTCAATTAGTAAAGTGATCAAAATGCATTAAGATTATTAAATATTCTAAACATTTCATGCATATGAGATAAAGACAATTTGATCCACACCTTGATGATCTGAATATATTTTATATTTCTTCTTCCATAGACGAGGTGTCATTCTTCATGGTTTTAGTCTAGTCTCTTCTTTCCCATTGAAAATATATTTTCCAGTTGTCTAATACATGTGTTTCTTAGAAAGGAAGTTCCTATACTCATCAAACACCTCATTTCGTAAACTTATAGAATGACAAGATTTCATCTAAGGACCACAAGTTGGACATGCAAATGTACTCTTTGTTTGAAGACCTGCAAGAGATGTATTAATTTGTATATCAATAATTTTAAGTATGTATAATGAAGGGGTTATTTAAAAAACATGCATGATATAAACTTCAAAAATTAAACACCATTAAAGTGTAGGGTAACATTATTATAACATACCACATAAATGTGTTAGCCCTGGAGCATCATGAATTGTCCATACAAGCATTGCATGGAATTGAAATTCCCTTTGTGCATTTGCTGGTCTAGAGATATCATATGCTCTTACGCCCCTCCATAACTTTAGTAACTCATCGATAAGAGGCTTGATATATATATATATATATATATATATACCTTTGACCTGGTATTTACTTATTTGATTGAACATACAATACATAATTACTATGTATATGAGTAAATAAAATATAGAAGACATTATTTTAAAACATAATTGAACATATATTAACAAACAAAAAAACATAACACATAATTATAAAACAAACAACACAAATGAGATGTTATCGTGTTTAAAAAAATATTCTAAACAAATTAATACCTCAAACACTAATTTCCAACATTATGTGCTCCTTTTTTATTGACATCACGGAGGAATGTTACTGTTAATAACAAAAACATGCCACACCAAGTTAATATATCTGAGCTCTCCAAATGTATTTACACCGTCAACTGCCCATGAAATCCTAAGTTTACGAGGTTCTTCTTTAAACTTTGGCCATATTTCCTCTATCTTCGTAAACATAGATCCATCTATAGGAATTTGAAGAACACCATATTCACTTGTGTTCTTTGCATGGTAATCCATTAACTATGTTGTGCTTTTTCACTTAAACAATTGTCATAGATGTGGAATTATGGGAATATAACGAAGAATCTTGCGAGGCACCTTTTGTTACTTTATCAATTCGATATCTACCCTCTTCACATTTCGGGCATTTGTCTTTCAATGCATGTTCTCTATAATAGAGAATATCATCATTAGGACATACATTCCAACATATTTCAATATGGCATGTAAATCTCGGTATGTGCGAGGTAAAACATTTGATGGTGGTAACAAAGATTCACCTAAAAATATACAACTTATAAAAATAGTACTTGTTAATTTAAAGAATATTAGTCATGCATATTGCATCCAAATGTAACGATCGATGATGATTAACTAACATTAAAAACAGGGGAAAAAATAAAGCTTTGTCATCATGTACTAAATGTGATTAAATATATTACATATCTTAGGAGTTGTGTGACACTTGTGTTTGACAAACCATTTACAACCTTTATGTTCACCACCAACAATATAGCAGAGAGAAGATTTGTTTTTGAGCCTTCATAAAGAGGTTCACTTTCCCTCTGAAGTACAAGTATATCATAAGCACCATCAAGCTGGTTTCCATCATCATCATTCCAACATTATTAAATGTCTCCTGGATAAATCTATTTGTCCCATCAAGCTTCATCTTCTTCAATTGTCTTATTGGAATCATTATCTTCTTCCATAGGATCATTAGTTTGATCCTCAATATTCTCTCCATGTTCTTGAACAAGTGCTTGTACAAACTGCACCTCTTCCTCCTCTAGGAATGCCCAGGGGGGATCAATAGTTACAATTCCAAAAATTAAAGTAATATTAGTGTATATACAAAATATTTAAATGATACAAATGTATACAAATATAATATAGGAAAACATAGACAATTTAGATGAGAGCAAGAAACAAAGACAACTAATCAATGATGAAGCTTGTGCAATTTATCAATATATTTAAGAACATGTTGAAAAAATCTAGGAAAACTTAACTTTTCTTGACATGTAGGAAGATATATAGTCACAATAACCATAAAAAATATTGATCTTATTTTTCCTTAACATTATAATGTCATATTCTTTCTTAATATCACTTGGAGAGAACAAGTTTTAAGTAGATTGCAACTTTCCCCAACCCAAGTTCATAACCACAGTTTAATTTACAAGGGAAGGGGTTGATAGTTGAGGGATTAGGGGGGGGGGGTTAAACATGTTGACAAGATATATCAAGAACTCAATGGTGCTAATATTACATGGACCATTAAGTAAGTTTGTTTTTTTGTTTCCTAAGTTAGTATTAGACAAAGATAATAGGTAGATGTATGAGAATATTTATAAGGAGGAACTTACCATCTTCTTTCCAAGAGGACAAGAGCCCAAGAACAAGTGGTTAGACAATTCATCAAGGAAAGACTTGCTTCATTTATCATGGATATGAAGTCTAATAAGATTGGTTATATTTTAGAAAAGTGACATACTATTTCTAAGCCCAAGGGTCAATTACTTTGACTTTGGAGCTAAAGGATGAACTTGTCCATTACTAGAATGGCTATATGATTGAGTTGAAGAGAAGTCATATACAAATTAAGGAGGATATAGATGTACTAAGGACTAGTCTAAGAATAGACATTAGATGAAGGCATACAACTAGGTTGGATTTCTATTCTTTAAAAGTTGATGAGAAAGAATCTGTTAAATGGTGGTGATTAAATGTTTTGAAGGTCAAGACTTCAAAAAAGATTGTTATTCATGCATGGCTTGCTTTGAAAAATAATATTAACTTGAGAAATGATGCAGAAGAGATGGACTTAGGGGGCTAGTTACTGTATGAATTGCAAATGTGATGAGGAAAACATTAACTGATGGTGATTCTATTCCTTTTCATAGTTCAAGTTTAGAACTTAGTTCCAAAATTATGTTTAGTTAATGGAACTTAGAGTCTTACTAATGGTTTCTTTGGACAAGGGTGTTCAAAGACTAAGTTTTGGACACTCGTTACTAATGATAAAATAGATGAAGAATTAGCAACTAACTCATTAAATTGTGCATTGCAACCTTTGGAATATTTTTATCAAAGTGAATTCACAATTGTTTGAGAGGATAGCATCCACGCATGTCTTTCGAGAACTAAACACTAAATTTGATACACTACCTAAGTTGGATCTTCAATTAAGTGCAAGGTACTTATGGTCAAGACATATATTTTGAATGAATTCCCTTAAGATCCAATTTTATGGATAGATTTAATTGTCGATGTCTTGTTGCCAAGATGATTGGTTAAATTTTATATTGGAATACTGCAGTATATAAATTGATAAACTATGTAGTGAATTCAAGTTTTATAACCTAGAGGATGTATGAGGGTGATCACATTCTTGGGTATAACATTGTTATACATCATGTTTTTGTAACAGTTCTTGAGGCATATAGAGAATGTGTTTTCTATGCTTACTAGAATGCAATGTGCAATATTTTCCTTGGGATATATATATATATATATATGAAAACATGTATTTTATTCTTCGAGGCTTGAGGCAATATAAACATTTGTTTCATGAAGAGTGTGACATGTCACTAGTGAGATTTGAACCTAGGTGGGGAGGATAACAATCTTCCTCCCAACCACTTAATCTAATCACAATTGACTTAATTAATATTATATAAAATAATGTAAATGGAATAAAGTGATATAATATAATGTTATTAAGGGATTAAGTCTAATTAATCCTGCATGAGGGATTAAAGCATGCAAGTCACTTTGCATGAGCTAAATTAAACATCAATGAAATAAAATAGAGAAGGGATAGTTAAATGGGAGAAGAGGGTAGTAAAAGTCTTCTTCTTCTTAGTTTTTTCACAGGACTAATTTTTCTAGTAGTTTGGTCTATTGATTAATGTCTTCTTGATGGTCAGTGAAGTAGTTCTCCTTGAGTGTTCGATGTGGTTGGTCTATTAGAAAGAGAAGATTTATCTTACATTGTTAACAATTTGTTGTTGTTGGTATGTATTCTATGTCTATGAATTGTTATAAAGGATTGAGGTTGTATGGTTGAGAGAGGGAGAAAGGATAGATCATTTTGGTAAAGATATTTTGTTGAGAAATTGATTGAAATGGAAGGTTGGTTGGTATAATTTTAGTGGAATTAGCTTTAACGTGTCAGTGGTCTGAGCGTTAGAGGCTTAGATTTTAAGTTGGGGTAATTAGGGGTCGGGGATAGGGGTATTACTTAATGTTTTAGGGGTTTATAAGGATCAATAACTAAGGGCTTAGGGGTTAACATTTTATTGGCCATCCAAGAGTCAGGTGTACTTAGGAGTTGGTATTCTATATTGAGCATCATGCATTGTTGATACCAAGAAATAAACACAACAAATCAATGAGGTGAACCTTATGCAATTTATCAAGATGTTTAAGAATATGTTGAAAAAAATTAGGAATTTTATTTATTTATTTTTACATGTAGAATGAGAGACACTTGTTAATCTTAACCCCTAACATTTGGATTTATTGAGGAATTTGTATTTCCTTATAAAAATTTAGAAAAACAATATGCAATACAAACACATTAGTAATGAATAACTTACTAATGTATGATATTCATGCACGCCTTCAACGTGTCCATAGTTGCTACAATGTGTTTTAGTTGTTGTTATTAGAAGTCTTCTTATCTTCAAGCCCTTGCATCTTTTACATGGGCAGTAACATTTTTTATCCTTCGAAACCCCCGATGTGAATCCCATGTCTCCTTGGCCTACTTGATGAATGCAATTATGTGACATTTTTTCTCACCAAATTTTGTATCATGAATAGTACAAAATAGGCCCTACAGCCTTTGAAAAGCGTCACCGATATACCAACATTGTTGAAGCTATTAGATATTCAGGCGTATGGATGGATAAAGCATTATTTAAGTTAATCGTCAGTTTTTCTACACCATTATTTGGTTAACCGTGTGATATTTGATGGCATGTCACATATTCAACAAAAGTCGGGCTTTAAAAAAACTGCATGTAACTTTCGACAATTCTAGCTTTGTTAATTTTTCCCTTAAATTTCACAAGGGGACCTTGACTTCCAATAATTCCCAATTCCATATGTGCATGCAAGTCTTATACAAGTTTGAATGCTCGAAAGGCCCCGATGAGAGAAAGTTGGCATGATTTCATGGGCCATTAGTCTCTTGTGTTAAGTGAATGATTCTATGCAACATAAAATGCAAATGGTTGGATTGGACATATGTTGTAGTTACCGTTGATCCCTAAAATCATGTAAGGATGCTCATGTGTTATAGGGATAACAACTTTAGAAGTTCATAGTTACTAGAAGGTGTGCCACCATGAATGCAAAGCCAAAATTCCACCCTTATTGATATTTGATGGAGTGAAAACTGAAGGGTTGAAGGATTTAGGGGGGCTGTGAAAGTGGCTCATTAGGGAAATTCCTCAAAAGCTTGGAAACTAGACCTAGTTTGATGTTTTGGACTTATTTGTAAACTAATTAAGTGGGTCATTACCAACTTAGCTCTGGTCCCCCTGCCCTTCATGATAATTTTCATTTGCAGACGTTTTTCTTAGGATATTTACATTGTCATGAAAGTCAAAATGCAATGTTAGAGTTTAGTTGAATGTAAGGTTTTGAAAGAACTCTAATTGATGGGGCGTTTTCATTTGAGTCACGTTGTTTAGATTGATTTTCCACTCCACAAATGACTGAGAGGTTGCTATTTTCTTGTAACTTTTTTATTTTTTTGGATTGTGGTTGATGTTTGATAGAATAAGAATTTGGAAAGATTGCAAAGATTCATGGACTAGTGATTTTGGGAGGTTAATTATTGCTATAATTATGGTGTGATGCACAAGTGTGCATATTTGTCTATCCCTTTTTTTTGGAGATAATTTTGTACATTGTTGATGTTGTGATGCATGTTATTTGGGTTTGCATGGGCTTAAGCCTCATAACCTACTAATGGAAAAACAAAGGGGTATGATAAAAATAATAGTTCTAGGACTTAGTAGGGTTTTAACAATTCCTATAAAAAAGATACTTGTAAGGTGAGTGTTTTCATTGTATTTCTCCACATTCCACTCTAGATCTTGTTGAGTTTGGCCAATTAAGTTATCCTTCTAGATTTCCTTGCATATGAGTTCATTTTGGGCAGTAGACTATATATATTTTTATAGACACTAATGTGAATCACCAAGCCACATGGACAACATGGGCACCAAATAAGTGTGAAATTATGTTTGAGCATGGGCATTAAATAAGTGTGAAATTTTGTTTGAGCATGGACACTAAAACTAGGGAATGGTTCTTGATATTAGCTTTGTCCTAAAATATAAGATATTGTTATACTTTTTTTCTAGAAATGAGATTGGAATAGGTTCCCAAGAATACTAGTCCATTGCATTGTGGTGTAGCTTGCATTTTATAAAAGACTTAGGTTTTATTTTTGTATGTTGTTCTTCTCATAATGCAACCGATCCTAGGTGCTAAACCTGTGATTTAGCCCCTTGATCATGGTATTCTAGAATAAAGGCACCTCTTCAAAAGGGTTTGTTACCCGAGAAAAAAGTCTTGGTTGGCAATCTCTTGAACCAATTTTGGTTTTAACTAGGAAGATAAAGTTTTTTGTAGGTAGTCTAGTATACTTTAAAAAACAAGAATAGATATATTTGTATTAAAATAAGTTGTCTCCAAACGCCCAACATAGTATTATAAGAAACTATTGCTATTACATTCCAATTAACATTTGGAATGCCTTACATATTGTCTTACCGCGATCAATATCCAGCCTACTGCAGGTCATTTAATGTTGCGACAGCACCGCTGCTAACCATTAGATCTCAAGTTGCTTGAAATCCAACAACCAACAATGCTGCTACCACGACATTAAATTTAAATAATTTTAGCCTTGCCTTACTAGTAAATGATATTTGCATACCATTATAAATTCCCTACTGCATTTAGTTTCTTCCATTACTAAATACAACATAAAACTCATTATAATGATAGGGTTGTAGGCTATGAATGTGTCACTTCTTTTTCCACTTTCCTTCCTTTTTCCAAATCTCCACTCTCTCCATTAAATTCATTCAGATTTTCCTCCCTTTCTTCTATATTCATGTTATTGTTTCGACCTGTAACTTTAAACCTCCACTCTCTCCAATAATTCCTTTAGCTTTTCCTCCATTTCTTCTATTGTTTCCACCTGTAACTTTAAACCTCCACTCTCTCCAATAATTCATTTAGCTTTTCCTCCTTTTCTTCTATATTCAAGCTATTGTTTCCACCTCTAACGTTAAACCTAGCTTCAAACTTTGCAGTTGTGCTTCCTCTTCCTCCATTTGTTCGTTCCAAGATTTCTACCTCATGTCCTTGCTCCCAGTTATTCCTTCACTTGTGATCCAGGAGGATTTCACCACAACCAAACCGGTCTAATAAAAAAATTCCACAGTGAATGATCTTCAAAGCTACTTTTTCCAGATAAATCCATGGGTGGATTTGGACGGATATCCACGAGATCGAGTTCTTGTTTACTTCAGGTGTGCTGTCATGGAGTGAGGGCAATTCTTTGCTAACAGTCTCGAATTTTGGTAGAAGAAATTTTGAGTAACTGAAATCCCCCATTGCCCATTTAACCCAATGGAGAGTTCATCAATGAAAGCGCAGATTAGTTGGAAAAATCAGTACGATTTGACTATCTTCCAAAAAGAAACTATCAACTCTCACCATCCTGTAAAAGGTCATTGATTTGGGCAGCTTCGCCTGAGGAATTCCTTCCATAATGGCCGACCCTATGCATGTTTTTGCTACTTCACAGCCGAAAATATCCTTGCCTAGAGTTTACAGTATGCTGCTACGAGAGATGCTGCATTGGGTGCGTCAGAAATACATCTGGTAACTTGCCACTTGTTGGTAATGGCGCAGGTCCGTTAGATGAAGGCCATTGTTGGATGTAAAGAGCTATAATTCTGTATTTACATCTTTTCTAGATGGATATGGGTGAACTTTGTTATCAATTTGATGAGTTTATCTGTATTATATGGGTGAACTTTGTTATCAATTTGATGAGTTTATTTGTATTTTTCAATGTTTTCAATTTCAATTTTTAAATATTGATTTTTTAAAATCATAACCTATTTTTTTATTATATAAATAAAAATCCACATTAATGGATTTTTTTTAAACAAATTGACTTTTCCATTAACTTGTCCAGTTTCCTTATCAATAGTTTGTGGCACTCTTTCATTTCCTTAATATGCCTCTTGGAATGTCATAGTTTGTGGTACTCTTTCATCTTTTTAATATGTCTTTCTTAATGTCACGAGATCATAGGTTCAAAACCTGTGGGTAAGGTTGTTCATCAACCTGTTATGACAAGGCTAAAGGATAGACGACCTCGATGGGCTTTGGGACGTCTTGACCCCCGCTAAGTCACAAATTACTAGTATATCTGGCTTACCTACGGTTGAATATACTCTCTTTTTTTTTAACTCAAACGGGTAATTTTAATTTTTATGAAACATCACAGGACTTTTTTGGAAAATACCAATCAACCTATTTACACATTCAAGAAGAAATACTTCGAGTGGACCATGGACTGTACAAAACCTTACAGAGAGGGAGGGGATCTCCCATTAAAACAAATTACAACTGCATGGATCACATTTAAGGAATTGGATGGAAGTAGCAGGATTCTCCGTTGATGCTAAGAAATCCTCGAGGCAGTAGACATGCTTCATTAGCCAAGGCATCTGCAAGGGTTTTTAGGTCCTGGAGGATGTGAAAAGAATCGGCCGAGTCAAATTCTTTCAACATATTTTGAATTCTCTCCAGAGACTTATTCAGGGTAGAATTATTGAAGCTATCAACTGAATTTAATGCTTTTATCAACATCTCAGAATCACCAAAAATTTAGATGGACTTGTATCCTTTATCCCGAGCAAACTAACTCGCCATGAGGAGACTGTAGATTTCAGCCTGATTGTTTGACATGGTTCCAAGTCCCCAGCTAAAACTGAATTTGGTCAATATGTCAAGCAAGAAAACCAAACCCCAACACCTGAGATCCCAGGATTCCCCTTGGATGCACCATCAAAGAAAATTGTCGCTGAAGAGGAACTCATCCAAAATTATTTGAATGCATCGTTATTTCCACGAAACCTCTAGGGAGGAGGACTGACGGGTTTGACACAAATCGATTTTTTCAACACTTGAGGCGAGGAACCCAACCACAATGGAAACGCAGCTGGCAGGGAAGAAGAGGACATCGTGTGTCCAACCGATTCAACAATAAATGATTTGGATTTGAATGCCACGATTTGGGAGATGGGATCTGATCATTGAAAATGTAATTGTTTCTGGAAATCCACAAAGACCACCACGTGTACTTCATGATCGAATGCCAATTTTTATGCCAGATTACAGAGTCTGATTTTTGAGGACGTTGATCGTGCCAGGATAGATAAAAAGAAATTACAGTATTTTGGATAGGAACAGAGCAATTAGAACCAAATATTACCAGTTCCCACACATGTTTAGCAAAAATGCAGTTAATGAGAAGATGAACAGTCGTTTCCAAGGTTGATTTGCAAAAACAACAACGGAAGGGGCCATTGAAGCCACGTTTTAATAGATTGTCCCATGTCAGCACCTTCTTATGCAATAACAACCATAAAAAAAAAAAACACCTTCGGAAGACATTGAGAATTCCAAACAATTTTCCAAATCGCAGGTGAGATGCATGAAGAGTGGGAAGCTTATAATACATTGAAACCTTTGGAAGCTAAGTAAGAACCATCAATTCCCCAACCCCAGCAATCTTTATAGGAGATGTGGACAGGGGCGAGACCAGAAAGAGAGGAAAGCAACAATAGTTTTTGGGAGCTTAGGCGAGCAGGAAGCTCAGGGAGAGACCATCCATCCCAGTTTCCAACGTTGTCCCAAGAACATATGTCAGCCAAGAGGTGCATACCTTTATTAGTTACCCAATTCATAATATCCGCTAACAAAATGTCAGAGGAAAGAGAAGGTTTTCTGGAGATTTTATCCTCCCAGACAAGGATCCTCTGCCCATTGCCAGGGATTCTATATAGTTGTTGATTAAAAAAGTCTAAACCTCTTCTGCAAGAATTCCAGCTAGTTGTGCCTGTTGGTATATTAGAAGAAGTAAGATTTCTCAAAGAGACGCCCTTGAGATATTTCATTCGAAAGATCTTGCTGACAGGATTTTGTCCACAAATAGTTGCCAAATCAGTTTTCCACTCAACAGCAGATTAGCTAGACCAAGGTCACGTATTTGAAGTCCACCTTCTAGAGTAGATCTTTTAAGAATTTCTCAGTTTACCAAATGTATCTTATTCTAACTCCCTTTACCTCCATTCCAGAGAAAATCTCGCAAAAGTTTGGAAATCTGAGCCAAGATAGACTTAGGGGAAAGCAACAAAGAGGACTAGAAAATAGGAAGTGCTGAGAGAACTACCTTAATCAAGATCAATTTTCCAGCCTTGCTTAACCACTGATCACCCCAAGAAGCAAATTTTCCCTTTAACCTAGCAATCAATTCAATCCAAAGAGAAGGAGGGGATGATCCAAGAGTTAAAGGAAGCCCCAAATACTTTATCTTCTCCCACTTGTCAAAGCCAGGGAAGCCCAAGAAGTTTTCTATTCGAAGAATTGTCGAATGATCTACATTCCAACCACAAACCGCACTTTTATTGTTGGTGATCAAGGCTCCTGAAATTAGGCAGAACTTCTGAAGAATTTCATTAAAGGCCCAAGCAATCTTCAATGAGGCCCCTCCTAAAAAGAGGGAGTCATCTACGAAGAGGGCATGATTTATTGGGTCCACACCCCTAGCAATATTAATTCCCAGTATATAACTAGATTTCTTTTCAATTGAGAGTTTTCTGCTAAGAGTTTCAACCATCAAGATGTATAGAAAAGGTGACATCGGACAACCTTGGTGGAGGCCTCTTGTAGCTTTGAAAAATTCAGTAGGTCTTCCATTGACTAGTGGTGCAACACAAGTCCCATCTGTGCATGACTTTGATCAAGTTCACAAATTCAGATCTAAATCCAAAAGAGAGAAGGACATCATAGAGAAAGGGAAGCTTTACTCGATCAAAGGTGTTTTTCAAATCCAACTTAATTAACATTCCTTTATCCTTCCTACGGAAACTTGAATGGAGAGCATCTTGAACTTTGATTACATTATCACCTAAATGCCTACCTTTTACAAATCCCCCCGGAAGAGGAGAGATCAACTTACCTAGCAAGAGCTTGAATCTATTGACCAGAATTTTTGCTAAAATATTGTAAGAGGCATTACACAGCGAAATAGGATGGAACCTGTCGAAGGAAGAAGGATTGACTTCCTTGGGGATAGGAGCGAGAAATGTAGAATTCATACACCCTCCCACTTTTGCTTTTTTTTGGAAGGCTATCACCATACGGATTAGATCTGATTTGATGATGCTCCAACAAACTCTATAAAAATGGAAAGAAAATCCATCCGGCCCAAGAGCTTTATTCAGATCCATTGCCCAAATGACATCCAAAATTTCCTTTTCAGAGAAGGGTTTCATTAAATCAGTATTATCCTATGATCTGATGAGAGAAGGAACATTATCCAAGAATTATGTAGACACTTCCTCATCAGAGAGACCATCATCTTGAAACAAAAGCTAAAATTTCCTACTTGCAACATGTTTAGAAGATCTTGACCTTTAATGAAGACCCCCTCTCCAACAGAGATTTCCGAAATATGATTTCAAGATAGTCTAGCCCTGCATTGACAATGGAAGAAGGAAGTGTTCTCATCACCCGCCTACAGCCAGAGACTTCGTGGCTTCAGCCGAAGAAGCTCCTCTTCCTGTCGGAAAGATTGAGAAGTTTTAAATTGAGCAAGTTGGTCCAGGGCTAACTGAGTATTGGTAGTTTCATATTCTTTCGTTCCTAATTGAATTGCAGTTAACTCAAACACTCTCTCTTTCATGCTGGTCGTAGGAGCAGTAAGAGGTGTTTTGACCCAATTCTTCAATGCATATTTGGTGTTCTTCAATTTCATTTCCCAGACAAAACTAGGGGATCTATCTACATACAAAGACCAAGCTTGAGACACAATGTCCAAAAACCCGTCTCTCTCAATCCAGAGAGGGCTCAAGCAGAACGAGATTGGCTTGAGATATTCTTATTTTTCAAACAACAGAGATATGGGATGGTGATCTAATGTGAGTTTGGGTAATTTTTTTATGAGAAAATGGATTTCCCATCCATCAATGAGCTGTGAACTAGAAACCGATCAAGTCGGGTAGAAATGTTTGCGGCACCCACTCTGTTATTGGACCACGTGAAGCGACCAAGCTTGGGTTTTAAGTCAATCAAATCACAGACTTGGATCAACTCCTCCACCGTGTCATGCAGATGATCCTTGCCTTGAAGGCCTCCTTTTTTCTCATTTGGGGATAATGTGATATTAAGATCACCTGCTACTATTATATTTATAGGAGAGTTGGACTCTAAGAAGACTGATAACGATTTCTAGCAATCTTTTTTTTCAATTTAATTGACTGGTACATAGAGATTAAAGAGGGACAAAGAGATCTTACTAGAGAAATGATAAAGCTCTATAAAAATCCAGTGCTGGGTGGTGAACCAACTCTTTAACTGAAAATTATCAACACACCATAGAGTTGCTAAACCCCCAGAGGTGCCTCTCGCACTAACAGCTTTGTCAATGTTCAAATTCCATTTTTTTTACTTAAGAGAAGGATAGCTTTCTCCTCTATCTTAGTCTCTTAAAGCAAGTGAATTTCAGAATAAACCAATCTCATTAGGTCTTTGACTGCTTCAGCTTTGATTGGGTTCCCCAATCCCCTGCAATTCCAAGAGACAATCTGTGTTATTTACCCACTGTAGAGGGAGTAATTACTCCCTTTGGGAGCCTGGTTCTCTTACTCCTCCCATACGACATTTCAATGGTGGGCTGGTATCCTTGCATCTTTAGCCTCTCAGCCTCTTCTTCCCGAGCCTCCTTCTTAGACTTCCTACCAACCTTTTTGGAGAGTTTCTCAATGGAATCTTCATCAGAATATCTAGAGCTATCAGCCAGTTTCTTCCTAGTTATATATGCATAAGAAGGGGAAGAATTGACTCCAATTGGAGAAACATTGTATTGCTGCAGGGGTTCTCCTTCCCAAGGAGGTACCAAAATAGATGGATCAGCTTGTTCCATTGATACTATATTTACTTCAAATTCCACCTCCTTCCCTTCGAATTGTTGCATTTCACCTTCTTCAAGGATAGCTTTAGAAGAACTAAGAACACCAAAATGATTGGAAGGGGATTTGGGGTTATCAACATCTGGAGGTATAGGAAGATTCTTCCCAACAGTAGAGTCTCATTTCACGGTCTTACCTTCTTTGCCTTTCTTTCTAGGGCCCTGATTGAAAGTTCCTACTTTCTGGACTTGGGTCCACTGGTCATCTTTCTCATTTTCAAGTTCCTCTTCTGCTTTTTTCTTACAGTTTTGGGAAAAATGACCATAACCATGGAAAAATCTACATTTGAATAGAATTTGTTCATAGTCCAACTCCTAAATATGGGACCATTCTGCAACTGTTAACTTGATTGCCTCGAGCAGACCTGTCTCCAAATCGACTTCAACACATATTCTTGCACAAGAAATTTGATCTTTCCTTTCAACCCTGCCAATGAATTTACCAAGCTTGTTCCCAATGGTTTCAAGGGATTCTGAGTTCCAACAATGTAAAGGAAGATGAGGGAGCCCTACCCAAACAGGGACAACATACGGAACATCTTGAGTGGGGTCAAAATATGGAGTCTACTTGTTCAAGTAAACCCCTTGGGGACCCATGAAGTATGGTCCATTTCGAAAGATAAGATCATGGTCCTCTGCTGATTCAAAGACAAAAACATAATATCCTCTTCCAATAAAGTGATTTTGGATGCCTTCAGATACTAATGGCCTCCAGTTTCTCTGCACCCAACCATCAATGGTCTTTGGAGAATGCGAAAGGCCTATGAATTTCTTGATAAGTCCACACTCAGCAAGGTTTAGAGCCGTATAGAAAGTCCATTCAGAAGGTAATTCAACCAAGGGGATTTCTACTTTCTTGACAAATTTCTGCGATGGACACCCTTTCCTCTTGCCGCAAGATGCAATCAATCTCTTGAAAGCTTCAAGATCAGGAGGAATGGGCAATGGAGGATCCCCTCCGAAATCCATAAGACTCAGGCCACCAGAAGATAGCAGGCCTGAAGACACCGCCAGAGAGCAAGAAGGTTCTAAAATTCAAGCTAGGAACAGAAGCAGGAAACCACTATCCAGCCTTAGCAAGAGGATATAGTCCTGGGAATTTCAGAAAAGAAACCTATCTAAATACTAGAGAGCAATAATAGACACCAAAAGAAGGCCTGAAACCGCTAGAGAGGAGACTCTCAAGATCAATCCAAGAACTGAAGCAAGCCACGCCCCAGCCTTAGCAAGAAAACAAGCTCGCCAAGAAGAGAAAGCTTCAACACGTTCCAGAATCATTGAAGGATGAACACTTCAGATCAAAACCCCAACTCCAAGGCCAACACGACTGCAGACAAAGAGGATCCACTAGTAAGGTAGCACTAGGAATCCAAACGTTGAAAGGAGATGACAAATCCAATGCCAAAACCAATGCTCATGCAGACAAACACCAACAAGGACGTTGTGCAGAAATCATAGGACTAGATTCCATGCCTGCAAACAACGACAACGTTGGGCAGGAAGCTGCAAAACTTCACAAAGGGCCAAAGAAAATTTTAAAAATTTTCTTTGAGCGAATTTTTCATTCTCATAATTGTGTGGCATCGTCACAGTTGAATATACTCTTGAAAGGTTGTTATTCCCATAATTTAAAAAAAAAACTCAAACCCCTGCACAAGTAAAAAAATTTGCATTGTTAGTTCAGTTAAAAGTGATTGTCCATAACGCCAACCCTTTCTCCTCTGTTGAGGAG
The DNA here is from genome assembly GCA_001517045.1 of Pseudotsuga menziesii. Taxonomy (NCBI): domain Eukaryota; kingdom Viridiplantae; phylum Streptophyta; class Pinopsida; order Pinales; family Pinaceae; genus Pseudotsuga; species Pseudotsuga menziesii. Next base: position 839,284 of record LPNX010185789.1, on the reverse strand, counting down.
AACACGAAATATTTGAGACCTATGAAGTCTTGAATCCATTGAGATGAGGTAACCTTTGAATATAGACTAAGACAAGAATATCAGATTTCACTTCGATGCGTAATGTGTCCATCTTCAATCAATAAAACCCCAAACATATCGCCATGTGAACGCACAGAGACATTAATGATCGGACATAAAGATTTCCATTTAATCCCGCCTATGCATATAATGTGGGCTTGATTATAGATGATACGAAGAGGTACTATAGATGTGTCAATGGAGTATTGAAATAATAGGCGTCCTTGGTCCTCCATCACTACTTGTTGGGTCTCTTCGTACACCATTTCATAAGAGGTGTCCTTGGTCCTCCACCACCACTTGTTTTGGTCTCTAGTGTTCTTGGTCCTCCACCACCACCATTTGTCTTTGTCTTTTTTTTATGCATTTCAACTTTTGATTGAGATGTTTCATAGTTCATGGAAGATGGAAAATCCCAACATTTGTCTTTGTCTTTTTCTATGCATTTTAACTTTTAATTGAGATGTTTCATAATTCATGGAAGATGGCAAAGGCAATCTCCTGTCTTTGTCTCCTTGTATGCATTTCGACCTTTAATTAAGATGTTAGTTAACTAAAATGACAAAGACAATTCCCTCCATTTTCCTATAGCTTTTCCTTTTCCAAGTCCAACATAAAAAAGTTTCCACCATTTTTTCATAACTTTGCAGGTCTGTTTACACTATGACTACTTCTTCAAAACTGGTACCCAAAATTTCCAAAAAAAATCATAGGGCCAACATGCCCCCAACACTCACATGCAGCTCATTCTGAGCCACTTCATCCTTGTGATACTGGTGTGTTCAACTTAGACATAAAATAGTCATATACTTTCTTTACTTCCTCGACACGTCGTTAAACATTTTGCTTAAATTTAGTCACTTTGTCGATGGCATCGGAAGTGATACATTCTGCACTTCACACCATGGTTACTGTCAATGCCTGCTAAATTTGTAAATGTTCTAGGACAATTAGCTCAGACACCCGTTCAACCTCTGTTTTAAGGTCTTCCACCTGCTCCATCCTCTTTTGTTGTTGTACCCTGAGCTGGTTATTATTTGCTTACAACGCTTTATTTTATGTTGCCTTTTTCATCCTTTCTATGGGAGACAAAGTCTTCAACATACTCTGCAAGTTTCCCACATTGTCTTGAGTTGCATCAAGCTTGGTCATGATTTCCTTCAGCTCTGTATCTTCTAATAGTGCACCCCAAGTTTGAGAGACCTCTTCATACACCTTCACACAGTAGGCTTCATATTCCTTGATATCCTAGATGACCCCCTGAACCTCTATATGTCGTTGTTCAGTCACCTCAGGGGGTGTAATGGGAACCAACATAGCTTCCAAGTCGCAGTAACTTAGGCTTAGGTCCGATCTCCTCATCATTCACTGCTTCAGGTACTCCATGGTTGGAAATTTCTGTCGATTCTTGCAACTTCTACTTGTCCTACGTCAATTGGTCTTTTGTTGCTAGATTTCAGAAGACTTGTTTTCCAAGGAAGAGGTATGGCTTCAAAAATTCTTCATCATTTCATACATTGACTTATCTCAAGCCTTGATTTTCTTTGTGGCCTTCTGCTGAATATTGTGCAGCATAAATACAGGTAGGGTTGACATATTCATATCAATCAAGTTGAGGTTATGTGCTGCCACAGTTAGTTTTTCATTCCCAAAGTTCAAAGATTTAGGAAGTAAATGTATTACCTGACCTATTGAAGAGGTTGATGGTACCTCTATTCGTTCTTCAGATGGTACAACGTATGGTTTCCTTGCTTCCTTTTTTTGACTGGATCCTCTCTTAACGACTGAAATATGAAGTTCTTTGACTGCTTAACACAATTTAGTTAGGAGGTCAATCACACCCCCAAAAATATCAACATTAATTTGTTATGTTAGTTTCCTATTTTCTTCTGCAACATCATCCATTCTGTCAAAGAGCATATTGACATCATCATTAGTTAACCCAGTCATGATGGCATCTTTTATATATTTTTGCTTCTTCTTCCCCTTTTTCTTCAATGCGACAACCTTATGCTTTTCCCCCACTCTAAATCCATCGGTATGGCACCTGAATCCTGGCCACTACCATGATGTGAACAGGTTGAGTTACCATCTCCCTCATGTGGTGGGATACTCTGGGGTGGCTCAGATGTACCCTCCTATCATTGATCTAGTTGTGACATTTCTATGGACAGTTGATCATTCGTGACAAAGACTTTCCACTCAGTTGATCATTCTTGAACAATGGCATCAGATTCCTCTTTCATCAATTTAAACGTGGTGGAAAACCACTTCTTATAGGGTTTCTTCCTCACCTATATGTAGATATGGTGGGGCCCCACTGTAAATCTCATAATATTCCTATAGTAGGCTACAGTCAAGGCCTCTAAGTGCGGGATCTTGATGACAGTGTGTTGGAGTGTGTCCCTATCCATGTAGAATTCAATATTGTTATCTTCCTACCTCCTCTGGTTCTCTGTAAACCATATATTTGCATACCATGCTCCTCGACAAGGGATAGAGTGATACATACCCTGATAGTTTGGTGGTTCTTCCCAAGCAACAAATGAGATTAAAATCAATAACTAGGAGTATGTGAAATTGTTACCTATCTCTTGGGCGTCGACACAATCATTGAGTTCATTCAACAAAAATGCCACCTAATTCATTTGTAATCCTACAACACACTGCTCGGATGTAGCTATAATTAACGCAGTAACTTGATTCAACCACATTTTTCTCAATAATTTAATCTCCGGGGCCTTCGCTACAAATCATACAACTTGGTCATTGATGGAAGCTATGTAGAACCCCCTCTTGTTCCTTGAAAAAATGTATTTTTCCTTCATTCTAGTGGCTAAGTATTTATCCTTCTCTTTCCCAACAAGTAATTGCACAGAATCCACCCCAACCTTAGGAAGACCTGTAATCTAAGCAATCAAATCAACATCCACATGTAATTTCATATCCAACCATAAACACCCACCATGGAAATAGACAAGCAACTTCTTGACGCAAGCATTGAATTTCACTATGCATCCAAAGTGTGGTAAGTGCATAAGTGACAAGATTCTCGAGCCTATTTTATAGGGACTAGCTCGATTGGTCCAGCTTCTACCACACATACAATCTCCATGTAGTTTGTCATCTTGAACTCTGGGTACTTCATCAGGTCATGATCGACATAAGATAACTTATGAATATTGGGTAAGATATCACCCTACACCTGAACAACTTTCAGAATCGGGGCCATTACCAATCGATTCTTTCCATTCTACGCGGTTAGTACATGGTGGGCATTCATTTTCCTCAGTGGAATGTACCCAAGTAACAACGTCACAGAACTAAATCCAAACACCTTAGTATCATGTTCGCCATTCATGCATTCTTCTGGATTCCCCTGGTGGTTTGTAATTCTCTTCTTCCTCGGTGGATTGACTGTAATCTGGGACGACATCACTTTCAGATGTTCTTCGACAACAGGGACATATTTCTATTGCCCAATCGATTTAGCAGATCCTCGGACTTCACTGGTGCTAGAAAGCTCGATCTCCTTGCTGTAAATGCACTGTGCCAACTTGGATTCAAATGGATACAAAAACTCTAGCATGCTCAACAATCTTCAATGTCTTAACACAAGGAGTTTCGAGTTCATGGACAACATGCTTTTTGAATTGATTACCACATGCGCTTGGCATGTCCAATCGAATTTTCAATGAATACGACTAAATTCTTGAAATGATTACAAGGGTGGCGGCCAATCTATTCACACACTCAAGTATTTTCATGCATTTATGAAAAGATACCACCAACGACACCACTACTTCTACCTTGAAAGTAATCATTAATGTGCATTAATTACTTCTTTAACTGGATTCCAACTTCGACAAGAATTGACTGCAACACGGTCCAACAACAACACAGTGCCAAGTTCAACGCGATACTAGCTTCAACAGCTCAAGGATCGGCCTTGAAAAAAATATGTAGACTACCATCTTAACTAACTATGAGAAAACATGACCTCAACAGGAAACCACTTCAACAACTTCAAGATATGTACAAGACTTCGAAACAAGAAAAAGGTGGGGTTTCACAAAAAAAAAATTATGCATATTTACAAAGTCAACAGAGGAATGCACGACTATCCTGGTAAGGTTTTAGCCAGATTCCATTAACCAATCCTTTCAAGGTTTCACCATTTAACTTTTATAACTGAACTACGCCCCCTTCAGTGACATAGCTGGTAACATATGGACCTAACCAATGCATTTGAAGCTTACTAAGATGTTTCAAAAACTTACTATCATAGAGGAGTATTAGGTTCCTTCTCTGTAATTGCTTCCTTGTAATATGGTGATCATGACAAACCTTCTCTCTTTCGTTTTGAACTTGTTGCTAAAATCCTGCAATAAATCTATCTTCTTCAAGCTGGAGCAATTGCGACATACTCTCTTCAACAACACCAATATCAGACATATCGATGAATGCGACTATCCTTAGACTTGGTACAATGTATTCCATAGGCATAACAACTTCTTTCCCATATACCAACCTAAATGGTGTTTGATCTGTCAATTTCTTGCAAGTTGTTTGATAAGCCTTGGTGCTATGGGGATTTTTAAGTCCATGTTGTCATGGTTCACATTACATATTTTTGTCATGGCATGCTCCGGAATCTTATTAAATGCTTCGACATTCCCATTCGCATGTGGATGATAGGGTGTACTCTTCTTATGATAAATTTAAAAATTATTTTGTAAGCCCCTCAATAGTTTTATTGACAAAGTGAGCACCTTTATCGCTTAGTAAAACTTAAGGGAATCCAAACCTGGTGACTACATTCTCAAATAGGAACTTTGTAGCAGTCACAACACTAAAATATCTGACAGGTGCACTCTCATCCCATCTCATTAAGTAGTTCGTCAAAGTGATGATATATCTTGCTGAGTCCTTTTCCTTGGTGGTTTATGGGACTGATAAAATCCATGACCCACTTATTGAAGGTATTCAATGTCACTTCTGATAGCAAATGAATTTCACCTCGCCTTGATGGATTTCTAGTCCCCTGCCATACGATGATGCAAGGTACACCACTCATGTGCATCTTGATGCAAGGTACACCACCACAATTCAGCCCTCAATATCTTTCATGCAATTACTTTCCCTGCATAGTGACCTCCTACCACCCCATCATCATGAGCTTCAACCAATATTAGTGGCCACTCATGCTCCAAAACACATCAATGTGAGATCTCATCAAGTCCCAACTTATATAGTTGACCAACTATCAACTAATAATCTGCAGATTTAACAAAAAGTTACTTCTTTTATACTATATTATACCCTTTTGGCTCCTTCCCTGTAGTCATAAAATTCACAATATCTTCATAGTATTCATCAACCATCTTTAATCAAAAGAGTTGTGCATCTGGGAGGTTGTCATCTAAATTGGGCAGTTCCTCTCCTATTTCCAACCTTGACAGATGATCAAGACCTACATTCAGCCTTCCTAGATTGACAACAATTTTAAAGTCCAACTACCGGAAGAGGAGGAGCAATCGATATATCTCTCCCCCCCCCCAACATTGGATTATTGACCAGATACTTAAAAGCATAGTAGTTGGTAAACATTTTAAAGTCCCCCCCAGTAAATGGTGCCTAAGTTTTTGTAGTGCATATACCATAACAAGTCCTTCTCTCTTTGTCGTAGTATAATTTCTTTCTATCATCAAAAAATTCCTACTAGCACATGCAATCAAATGATCAATGGAGCCTTCACTCGACTATGTGAGTACTACACCCATAGAAACTAAAGATGCATCGACATGCACATGAAATTCTTTAATCCAATCAAGAAATATCAAAATTGGCGTTGTGACCATTTTCTCTTTTAGTGTGTCGAGGCTCTGCTGACACTCGTCATTCCATTGAAACTTGGCATCTTTCTTTAGAAATTTCTCCATTGGGGCTATAATCTCAACATATCCACGAAAAATATTTTGATAATACCCCATGTGACCCAACGTAATCCTTAGTTTCTTTACAGAAGTTGGTGGAGGTAAATACACTATGATAACGATCTTTGCAGGGTCCATCAACAACACCTCTTTACATACAAAATGACCCAAAAGTATACCAAATGGATCACAAAATATACATTTCTTCAAATTCAAAGAGATTTAGAATTGTCTACATTTTTCTAGCGTCAATATTAGACTTTCAATATGATTTTTAAGTAGACCATACACTTTCCAATCATCAAAGTATACTTCCAAGAAATTATGAATGAACTCTTTGAAAGCAGCAACAACTATTCTATAAAAAATGCCAGGAGCATTCTTGAGACCAAATGGCATTGTTGTATACTTGAAGCAACCCCACTCCATAGCAAAGGTGGTCTTATGTCGATCTTCTTTAGCTATTCTAATTTGGTGGTATCCAAAGAATCCATTAGTGAATGAATATACTTCTTGTCCTCCAACACTTTCTAAAACTTCGTTTATAAATGGTGTGGGGAAAGGATCATGTAAACATGCATCATTCAGCTTTCTTAAATCAATGCAGATGCAAACCTCACCAGTATTCTTGTTGGCTTGGACTACCATTGGATTAATCCACTCTGACTCTTCGACGGGCTCAATGATACGTGCGTCCAACATTCTGTTGAGCTCTGCTTTAATTTTTCTTTGTATCTCGGGTTCAACCTGTACGGTCTCTACTTTACAGGTTTTGTATCCGACTTCAAAGGAATCTTCATCTATCCAAGGTCTTTGATAATTCCTTTCATCTCAGAAAAAATGGTAGGGAACAAATCTTGGAATTCATGTAACAAGTCTACAATATTTCCTACTATTTCATCATCCCGATAATCACCAATATTTGTAAATTTAGGATTTTCAAGAGAACCAATATTTACATTTTTTTTATTTTCAATGGAATTAAGAATTTATCAGATGAAATGTTTGGTCCTCCCAAATCTCGACTTCCTTCATACTCTAGAATATGTAGATCTCTTGGGTCATCATCTTCAGGATCTTCAGAAATGTTGTAGCATTCCATCATGTTTTCAACCGTCGTTGTCCACTGCAATGAATTAGAGGTTGGTACTAATATTTCTGCAGAAATATTAGCTTTAACCACTTGTAGGGTTGCATCCACCATTGGAATTTCATATTCATAGCTAAACGTCTGCTTAAAGTTGGCTGCTATACTACCCTACTCTGCAGTTCCTCGTCGAATCTCTAGTGATGTATACCAATTTATTGGTATCGTGTCCAACGTATGTTTGAACATGTGTACTCATTCCCACTTTGATATAGTCTTCCATACTATGCTACAGGTGTTTATATGGTCAACCAAACTAGTCAACCTAGTATACTTTTATCCAACATATGGGATTACCTCACCAAACTGTATCTCCAATAGTCTTCGACACTACGACCAAACTGCTATAGACTGTTTATGAATATCCCACCACCTCGCCGAAGTAGAATTCAGGGCCACATCCAATTCTAACAAGTTTTGTTGTTATGGTACCTTAATCTCAAATTCCACAAGAAATGTATCAATATTAGTAAATCCCTCATAAGTGGGTAAGTCACATATCTTTGTTCCCACCCATTGTAGCGATTTGGTAACTTGAGCACACTTCCGCATTGAAACTTCATGCATTTTGTTTTGCCATTTTTCCATAACTTCGCCCAAATAAGATGTACATGAGATAATACTGCGTCAACTTAGGGTACTATATGTAGTAGGGTTGACATAGTCATCTAGTCAGGAAGAAATGTTATAATTGTTATCCATCTCACCAACATAATATTATCTCTAGACGGGTTCCACATACCTTTGTCCCTCCAAAGGATCCAAAGGTGTGATCACTCTCATTTGTGAATTTTCAAATGACAGTATCATCTTATTGAAATTGATAAACGGTTTTGATTCTCAATATCCCAATGATACCCAACAATGCCAAATAAGGGTTGGTATTGTTGACAATTTCTATAACATCAAAGTCTGCAAAAGTATGAAGTCCCTCCACATCGAAAGGGACCCTTTCCATCCTTCCAAATGGTATTACATTATGTTGATTAGAAAATCTAAGATGAACCAGAGACCAAACCAATTTCCCCATACTTTACCATGTTTACTTGGAAAGAATATTAACATCTGAGCCTATATCCAATATGCTAAAGTCCATGTCATAATCCCTGATTTGTGATTTCACGAGCATCTCTCTCCTAGTCTTTCTTGTCTTATGAATATGATTCACTACTCTGTCTTGTCTAACATCTTCTTATATTTCATCTAATAAGCTATGCAACTACCCCAATGCTTTTTCATCTTTAACCAAAGACATACAAGATTTTAGGAAAGTTCTTGGAACACTTACCTTTCTTATGATTTCCTGGGCTTCAAAGACGACTCCTTTCTCTTTTTGGACATTGTTAGGTCATGTTTTTGTCTTCCATTGTTTTCATGCTTTTATTCATATTTTGAACCTTGCTTTTACTTTTTGTTTCTAGAAAATTTTGTTGATAGGGAAAATGTTGATTTTAAACTTTTAATTCTCATGATGTTTGATTTATAAGCTTATTTTTACAAATTTTGCTTTGATTTTATAATTGAGGGGTTTTATAAGGCATATATGGATTAAAGAGTTTTTTAAATAGCATAAAAGTTAAATATTAACCCGTAAACCAAGTGTAAACTCATATCATTAGCCTAATCTTGTGAAATCATTAAATTGGATTTTCTTGTAGCGCAAGATAGAAATTGATACACTAGAGCGCTACAGGAAAATCACGCGAGCTAAAATCATCATTTTTTGGTCAAATTTCTTTGGGATTCTCATACCTAAGGTGCCAATCACATTGTATGATGCATTTGATATGTGTCTTTGACAGTTTAATCAGTAAAGCAGGTGGAATGCCATCATAGAGGTGAAATCGTGGCGGTTTTCATGCTAAGCAGGTATAATGATGACAGTAAAGCATAATGAAACAAAGCTTTTGAGATTATGTTTTATCTGAAGGACACGAAGGGTAAGGGAAGATCGTGGAGAGAAATCAGTGCGCAGGAATCAGGCTTTTAAAACTAAACGAGAAATTAGGGCTTCTGAGCAGCGACAGGTTGGCATGGTCTAAGCAGTAAAAGACAGGTGGAGCATGCAATTCAACACTTGACTACTGAAATAAGTATATTCAACACCCGAATTGATCATCTTAACAGGTATCCCACGTGCCCTTGTTAGGGTTTTTTGAATTTGGGGCTTTTTCTGAAAAAACAATTAATAACAAATTCGAAGGCTGAATATTAGTTCTAAGACCCAATCCATGATAGATGATGAATTATTCACCAATACATTCAAAGTATTCATCATTTGAACAGTAGACTTTAGAGCAGAGCTTGTTGGAGTTTCTTGAATTGTATTTTAGGTCAGTCTGTTGAGATTTGAAGACATTTAGACTATGGTATATCGACAGAAGCTGTTTAACCATAATAAATATGAAAAAGAGTGGAAAAACAAATAGGGCAGAGCCCTCTGACCTAAGCTAGGTGAAGAATTTTCCACAATGTGCACAGTTATTTTTAGATGCACGATGGTTAACATTCTTTAAGAAAATTGAAGGATATCATGCAGAGGTGTCTTATAGATTTTCTCAATGCCTAGACAGAGACATAGTGTCTTTTGACACCTTAAAGTTCAAATTGACTAAGGAATTGATAGTTGAGGAAACAAGGATCCAGGATAAGGGAGAGTTATGGTTTAAAAAGGTTCCATTCACCTTCAATGCTCAAAAGTACTTGCTTCCTGGTGTGCTTGCAGATTCGGGAAAAGGTGTTCCAATCCATAACTTTAAACCTGATTGGATTGAGCCCATTAAAGTATTGCAGAGTTATGTTACCTGTGAAGGTAGATATGCTTTCATTTTCAAATATCACTTTAGGTTTCTTCAGCATCTTAGTGATGAGTCCAAAACGAACTTACCTTTCTTCTTCCTGAAAATTCTACAAAATATGTCATGTAGAGTTAGAGAGCACCAAAATCATACAAAGCAGTCTGTTTTCCATCATGGACTCATGAAGCTTATCATAAGCACTATCTTGCAGAATAGGGGGAAGACTTGGGATCATTTCATCTTCTGGTCAAGTTTCAAAACTTATCAAGAGGAACAATCACAAAGAAGACAAGTAGACAAAGGTCAAGCTTTGACTAAGAAGCTTAGGAAAAAGGTAGCTGTCAAGAATGAAGAAAAGGTTGAACCAAAAGAAGTTTCAAACCAAGAAAATAAAAATTCTGAATTTGAACAGCAAGTTAATGAGAATGAGAGCAAGACTTTACAGCCAGAAATTAAGGAAGCCGGGCATGTTGAAGATGTTGTACCTGCAGAGACAATTCAATATTTAAAAGAAGATGTTGAAGTGCAAAAGCAAAGCCCTATCACAGTTCTATCAGAGGAAGATGAGAAATACTTATTTGATGATGATAAAATTCCTGTTACAAACGCAGCTAGGGTTTCTGCTGAGCAAAAGCTTCACACTCATTGTGATGAGGAAGCACTGTCAAAAAGAAAGAAAATGAAATTTGCTGAGTTTACCTCAATTACTCATCAAGGAAAGACTCTCAAGATGTTGGGAGAGATTGCTCCAGTTTGGAGACCTAAAACAAGACCTAAGAATAAACTTAGACTAAACATGAAAAAACTGTTAAATCCTAAGTTGGTTAAAGAAAAGGTCACACTGATAAAGGATTCATCTTCTAAGGACAAATTTGATGATGTTGAAGATGGCAGTAAAGATAAAAAGCCAATATAATCAAAAGGAAAATCTGTCATGAATGATACAAATATATCTGATATATTTCTGGAGATTCGAAATCAAATGTTGCAAGAGCAGCAACAGAGTGAGGTAAAGAGTTCTTGCTTAGAGAAGAAGGAGATGGTTGAAGAAAAAGCTCCATGCAATGCTGAAAATGAAGAAATTCCAAAGTTTCTTGTAACTTCTACAGGACTTATGGAAGAAGATGAGGAAATTTATAAGAAATTAAAGATCCCATGGATACCTGAGGGGATGCAAACATCAGTAGGAGACAAGAGTATTGATTCTAAACAAGAGAATTTACAAAGAAGTATCAAACAATACAAGTATCAAGTTGAGTACATGCAGGAAACTAATGATGGCCTAGTCACTGCAAACAAAAAGCTCAGAGAGGATTTGGAGGAAGTAAACAGTCAGTACTAGGAGTTAATTACAGTTTCAAGAGAAGCATTGAAAAGGAAAAGGAAAACAGAAAGTCAATTCACAGTGTTAAAGAAAACCATCCAGGACCTGCAACAGCATAATGAAGAGCTAACAAGGAAGATTGCAGACATGGAGACAGATCAATTAAAGGCAAGAAGGAAAGCTCAAGCCTTGGAAGGAATTGCTTTACTAGCTGAAGCAGCTAAGGATCTATAATGTTAGTTAAGATAATCATTTATTAGTTAAGTTTGAAAGTTATTTTATGTTTGTAAGCATTATTTAGATGGAACTATTCGATGGGTAGACTAAAAAAAATAGTTAGGGTTCAGTTACTTAACTAATTTTTGAGAATAGGATAAATGTAAGTCTCAAAGAAGACAATGGGTTCGATTTTTTGCTGACAAGGGGAGGTCATCAGGCTGGTTCATGAGCTAAGTAAAGACTCTTATGTGTATTTTGAGGACTGAATTATGAAATATATGCACTATATGCCCTTCAGTTTATTATTTGGTTTCATTTATAACTTGTGTTAGTTACTTAGCTGGTATATTCATTGCTTGTTTAATGTTTTTATGCTTGGAATGCCTGCCAATTGTGGGTGAAATTCAGTATTGTGTTTTCTGTTGGATTATGGTTTATATGTTATGCATCTCAACCATTCAATGCTCATGATTTAGTGTTTACTTTGGTTTTATGAATGTTTTCCCTCTTGTCTTCAAACTGCTCAACCAAAAAACCTTGAAATCCCTAAAAACCCTATTTTACTTTATTGAGATTATTGAGATTGTGTTGGCTTGTTCTCTTGTAGTCTGGGAACAATTTCTGGCACTAACATCTTTGGCGCCATTGCTGGGGAACAAAGTTGAAAACACATTTTTCCCTGGGATACTTATCATTTCACTGGTTTTAAGAGGTGAACTTAAACCAGCAAATCTTAAAGACTACTTTTCACTAGTTAGTCACAGTGGCTACTAAGGGAGTTGGAACAAGAAACAGACCTAGTTCACCTTTGCAGTTGGGTGTTTCAGACCCAGAACAGATACTGAAAATAGCTAGAAGAATTAGAAGGTCTCAGTCATCACCAGCCCTATGTAACCCTGATCAGTTAGATATTATATCACCTTTATCTGATTTGAAAAGAGAAGAAGAAACTTCACCTTGGTTGAAGCCTATACTTCCTGTGAGTAATTTTCAAGTTTTCACTGATCCTCAATCCTTCAAAAAGACAAAGACAGTATCTCCTGGTAAAATTCCTCTATTTCATCTAAAATTTGGTAAAACTCCATTTCAGCCAAGTTCCAATCAAGTCTTTCCATCACCAAAGTCAGTCAACCTAAAAATGGCATCCCAAAATAAACTAGTAGATATGATGGACCAAATGGCTGCAGCTAGGTATGCACCTTTAGTTTTTCCTCAGCCTTTGAATGCACTTCCTGGAGGTGATTATCATAAATACCTGCCTAGGTTTAATGGATAGGGTGAAACTACAGCTGAGGAGCACTGGGAAGCCTTTCTCAGTTATGCTGATAATTAGAATATTGAAGCTAAGGATTATGGATGAGGATGTTTGTACAAAGCCTTGATGAAGATGTCAGAAAATGGTTTAGGGAGTTACCTGCAAATTCTATCACTATCATAGAGGAGCTTTGGGGCCTTTTCATAAGACAATGGGGTAACACATCATACTTATTATATAACTGAATTTGGAGCCCTTAGGAGAAAGAAGGATGAAACCATAGCTGATTTTTCGAAAAGATTCAATAAAATGTATGGCAGAATTCCTGTAGAGATAAAACCTTCAGAAATATCTGCAAAACTTACATATGCAAATGCTTTTGATCATGAATTTTCCTTACTTCTAAGAGAAAGAAGACCTGCTTCTTTACTGAACATGTAGGATGCAGCAATAGAGGTGGAATCTAATATATTGGCTTCTAATAGATTGAAGAAGGAAATAGCTCAGCAGATATATGACAGGAAGGGTAAGAAGGAAGCAGTTCCAGGGGTTTCAACATCCCATTCTACAGAAGGTAAAATTGACGAGATGGACAAGCTAGTTAAGATCCTGACTGTGAAATTACACAAGTTGGAACTAGAAAAGAATTCAAACAAACATGTTCAAGAGAGTGAGAGAAACCCTAACAATCAAAGCCAATTCAGAAGACAGTTTGCACCTCGTTTCATACCTAGAGAGAGAAGAAACAATGATATACAGTGAGAAAGGAGAGAAATTGAGGATCAAAGAGTACCACCCCCTCTTCGAAATAATGTTGTTGATGAAGAAGAAATTGAAGAAGAAGTATTATTTGAAGATACAGACTAGGATATGAATTATTTTGGAGAACATTTAACTGAGGGTTTTGTTACTGAAGAAGAGTTTTTAAATTCAGAATACTATGATGTTGATATGTTTGAAACAAAAAATGATTTAAATCTTGAAATGACTGCTGTAACTGCTGATGCATATCATACTGAGCCAAAGAAAACATTGAATTTGAGGTCAGGGCCAAAGCAAGTCGTTCAAAATCCAAAGAAAAAGGTAATTGTACCTACTAAACAACAATCTGATCCTGTGTTAGAGAAAAAACAAATTCAGGATAAACAAAAGAAGAATGTGGAGGTTGAGGAGGTAAACAAAAATGTGCAAAATTTTAATCTGGAAAATGAATTAAGCAAAATTAAGATCCCTATGCCTTTTACTGAATTAATGAAGAATCTTTCTTACAAAGAATCAGATCTTAAAATGATTGGTTCAGCAAACAGTCAGCCTCTTTCTGATACAGTGAATCTACAAGAAGAAAATCCTAAAATCTTTATTGGATCAGCTTTGGCTAAGAAGACTGAGAATGAAGCAAGTGCATCACCCCCATTCTACATCACACTGACTATTCATGAACAAATGATACATAACTATCTTTTGGATTTAGGAGCATGACATAACCTAATGCCAAAGGTTGTCATGGAGGCTCTAGGTTTGAGTATAACAAAACCTTATCATGATTTGTATGCTTTTGATTCATGAGCTGTAAAATGTTTGGGAGTGATTAAAGATATGGTTGTCAGTTTGGCTCAGTTACCAATGAAGAGTATGATTATGGATGTGGTAGTAGCAGACATTACACCTAAATTTGGATTACTTCTTTCTAGATCTTGGGCAAAGAAAGTTGGTGGAACTTTTCAAATGGATTTAACATATGCTACTATTCCTGTGTTTGGAGGAGAAAACAGAAGGTTGTACAGAGAACTACAATTTCCCTATATTGTGACAGATGACAAGAACCCTACAAATCATCCCCTGTATGTTGTTGATAAGGATTTGGGTACTTGTATGTTACATTTTGTGATGATGATAATACTATTGGTTTGTTATAGGTTGAAAAGGAACAGCCAATTAAATGCAGTAGGGAACAAGAAGATGAACTTTGGCAATTATACTTTGGTGGATCATCTTGTAAGGAAGGTGCTGGAGTAGGGGTTGTTTTAATATCTCTTGGTGGTGAAACAATAAAGCTGATGTACAAATTAGAATTTATTACCACCAATAATACTGTTTAATATGAAGCTTTGCTGTTAGGTTTGAAAGCTACTAAATATTTAGGCATTCAACAGATTTATGTATATGGCGACTCCGAGTTGGTTGTTCATCAGGTGAGGAACAACTATCAAGTGAAACAAGATTTGTTGAAAGTATATTGAAATAAGGTATGGGATATGATTGATAATTATTTTTTAGCTTTTAACATTACCTATATTCCTAGGGACCATAATCAGACTGCCGATTCATTGGCCTTTGCAGCTACACATTTTAGAATTCCCAAAACCACACAACTAAAGTATCCTATTGAGATTAGGTACAGACCTTCTGTGCCTGATAATGTAAAACAGTGGAAATTTTTTGAAGATGACATTGAAATAAAAAAGATTTTTGGAGCTTACAGATGACTTTTCTAATTCCCTGATTGATCAAGAAGAAGATGATGAGGATGAATATTTTGAAGATATTGTTGAAAATGAAATTGTTGGCCACAAGATTATTGAACTTAAAGGTAATTTCATTCCTAAAGGTTTGGTGCCTTTAGAAAGGATATTTTCAAAAGATGATACACCTTTAAAACCTATTGTACAGTCTTCAGAAGAGAATGTGGTGGATTGTAACATTGGTACTGCAAAATATCCAAGAATGGTGAAGATTTCAAAAGCACTCACAGCAGAACAGAGAAACGGGTACATTAAGTTGTTAAAGGAGCATGTTGATGTTTTTGCATGGTCTTATGAAGACCTGAGGACATATGATACTAGGATTATACAACATAAAGTACCTTTAAAACCGAATGTTAAACCTTTTAGGCAGCAATTAAGGAGGATAAATCCAGCTTTGTTTCCCGTTATTGAAAAAGAGGTGAAGAAGTTATTAGATGCCAAGATCATTGTTCCTCTTAGGTATTCTTCATGGGTTGCTAATTTAGTTCCTGTCAGGAAAAAGAATGGAGAAATCAGACTGTGTGTTGACTTTAGAAATCTGAATAGGTCTTCATTGAAGGACAATTATCCTCTACCTAAAATAGAACAAATATTGCAGAAGGTAGTTGGGCACAAAGGATTTCTATGGTTGATGGTTTTTCATGATATAATCAAATTGCTATGCATCCTGATGATAAAGAAAAAACATCTTTTACTACTCCCTGGGGAACCTTCATGTATGATAAAATGCCTTTTGGGTTAATGAATGCAGGAGCAACTTTTTAAAGAGCTATGGATATAGCCTTTGTTGGGGAAAGAGATAAGTTTGTGGTGATTTACTTAGATGATATCACAGTCTTTTCACAATCAGATAATGAACATCTAAAACATTTGAAACAAACTTTTCTTAAATGCAGAAAATATGGTTTATCTCTTAATCCAAAGAAGTCACATTTTGATGTACAGGAAGGAAAATTATTGGGTCATTTAGTCTCAGTTGATGGCATAAGGATTGATCTAGAGAGGGTGAAAGCAATACTGAAAATAAGTCTGCCAAGGAGTAAAAAGGATGTTCAATCTTTCATTGGTAAAATCAATTTTCTGCGTTGGTTTATATCAAATTTTGCTGAGAGTATCAAACAGATTACAGCCATGCTGAAGAAGGATCAAGAAGTCAGATGGATTGCAGAAGCAAAGAATTCATTTGAAAAAATTAAGATGGCTCTTACTGAAGCTCCAGTATTAGTAAGTCCATATTTTACAAAGGAATTTCTAACCTTTTCTTTTGCATCTAAAGATACATTGGCTGCTGTTTTATTACAGAAGAATAAGGATGGTCTTGAACAGCCTATTGCATTCTTTAGCAAAACTGTTAGAGATTCTGAATTAAAATACAACATCTTAGAAAAACAGGCTTACTCTTTGGTAAAAGCTTTGAAATTTTTCAGAATCTATGTCTTGCACTCCAAAGTTATTGCATATGTGCCTAATGATGCCATAAAAGATGTTTTGACTCAGCCTGATAGTGAGGGAAAAAGAGGAAAGTGGATTGCTAAAATTATGGAGTATGATGTGGATATCAGACCTACAAAGCTAATAAAGGGACAAGGTTTAGCTAAGTTGTTAGCTGAATAAAATTGCCAAGATTTAGGAATGCATTTGATGGCAGAACAACCAACACAGAAAGAAAATCAAGCAAAGCTGGAGAAGGAGAAGATTATGGATTTCTATTCAGCATCTACATGGTATGCAGACATTGTATATTTTCTTTTGTACTTACAATGTCTAGATCACTTAGATAAAAAAGCTGCTAGGTCTTTGAAGTTAAAAACTACTAAGTACTGTTTGGTAGAGCAGCAGTTGTTTTGGAAAGATCCAGGGGGTATCCTACTCATATGCTTAGATAAACCTAAAATTGAAGGAGTAATTTATGAATCTCATGAAGGTGCTTGTGGAGGCCATAAGTATTGGAAGGCAACAGCATATAAAATTCTAAGAGATGGATACTATTGGCCCTCTTTATTTTCAGACATATATCAGCAGGTAAGAGCATGTATCCCTTGTCAGAAATTTGTTGGTAAACAAAAGTTGTTGTCACTACCTTTAAAACCAATTGCAGTAAGTGCCCCTTTTCAGCAGTGGGGTCTAGACTTTATAGGAGAGATAAATCCATCTTCCTCAGGACAACATAAGTGGATTTTGACTACAACAGATTTCTTTACTAAGTGGGTGGAAGCTATCCCCACAAGGAATGCCACAGATAAGGTGATTATAGATTTTATTGAAGAAAATATTCTTAGTAGATTCGAGTGTCCACAGAGAATATTATTTGATAATGCAAAAGCTTTTAAGTCTAAGGCTATGGGGGGATTTTGTGAAAAGAATGGCATCTTGTTGAAACATTCAACCCCTTACTATCCTCAAGGTAATGGTTTAGCTAAGTCCTCAAATAAAAACATCATTCAGAGTATTAAGAAGTTGTTGAACCATAATAAAATATCATGGGATTCTATGCTAAAGTACGCATTATGGGTAGACAAAATAACAGTCAAACAAGCAATTGGAACTTCTCCTTTCCAATTAGTATATGGTACAGATGTTGTTTTTCCTGTTCAGTTGGGTATCCCAGTGATGAAGTTCTTGCAGGACTGTCAAGAAGAACCTAATGATATGCAGAGAAGGATTTATGCAATGATAGAGTTGCAGCAGAATCGAGAAAAAGTGGAAGAAAAGGCACAGCTATACAGGTTGAACATTGCAGAAAGATTTGACAGGAAGATCAAAGATAATACCTTTTCAATAGGAAACATAGTTTTGAGATGGGATGCAAGGAAGGAGCAAAAAGGAAAACATGGGAAGTTTGATAACCTCTGGTTTGGTCCTTTCCTAGTATATAATTTTTTGGAAAACAATACTTTTGTTCTACAGACCTTGGAGGGTGAGGAATTGTCAAATCCTCTTAATGGACGATTCCTCAAGCATTTTTACAGTTTTTGAAAGGGATTTTAGTTTTCATTGTATATACCGGTGTGAGTAAGCAGAATAAGGACACCATAACCCAATGGAAATTTTGTAGATTAGCAAGTAGTAGTACAGAAGGCACTGGTCTACAGGTTCTTGAAGTCTCACAGGGAGGACTTCATACCGCAGCAGGAGCCAAATGTTAGGTCATGTTTTTGTCTTCCATTGTTTTCATGCTTTTATTCATATTTTGAAACTTGCTTTTACTTTTTGTTTCTAGAAATTTTGTTGATAGGGATAATGTTGATTTTAAACTTTTAATTCTCATGATTCTTGATTTATAAGCTTATTTTTACAAATTTTGCTTTGATTTTATAATTGAGGGGTTTTATAAGGCATATATGGATTAAAGAGTTTTTAAATAGCATAAAAGTTAAATATTAACCCCTAAACCAAGTGCAAACTCATATCATTAGCCTAATCTTGTGAAATCATTAAATTGGATTTTCTTGTAGCGCAAGACACAAATTGATACACTAGAGCGCTACAAGAAAATTGCGCGAGCTAAAATCATCATTTTTTGGTCAAATTTCTTCGGGATTCTCATACATAAGGTGTTAATCACATTGTATGATGCATTTGATACGTGTCTTTGACAGTTTAATCAGTAAAGCAAGTGGAAGTCCATCATAGAGGCAAAATCGTGGCGTTTTTCATGTTGAGTAGGTATAATGATGACAGTAGAGAATAATGAAACAAAGCTTTTGAGATTATGTTTTAACTGAAGGACACAAAGGGTAAGTGAAGATCATGGAGAGAAATCAGTGCGAAGGAATCAGGATTTTGAAACTAAACGAGAAACTAGGGCTTCTCAGCAGCGACAGGTTGGCGTGGTCTAAGCAGTCAAAGACAGGTGGAGCATGCAATTCGACAATTGACTACTGAAATAACTATATTCAACACCTGAATTGATCATCTTAACAGGTATCTCGCGTGCCTTTGTTAGGGTTTTTTGAATTTGGGGATTTTCTGAAAAAAAACAATTAATAACAAATTCGAAGGCTGAATATTAGTTTTAAGACCCAATCCATGATAGATGATGAATTATTCACCAATACATTCAAAGTATTCATCATTTGAACAGTAGAATTCAGATCAAAGCTTGTTGGAGTTTCCTGAACAATATTTTAGGTTAGTCTATTGAGATTTGAAGACATTTACACTGTGGTATATCGATAGAAGCTATTTAACCATAGTAAATATGAAAACGAGTGGAAAAACAAACAGGGCAGAGCCCTGTGACCTAAGCTGGGTGAATAATTTTCCACAATGTGCACAGTTATTTTTAGATGCAGGATGGTTAACATTCTGTAAGAAAATTGAAGGATATCATGCAGAGGTGTCTTATAGATTTGCTCAATGCCTAGATAGAGACATAGTGTCTTTTGACACCTTAAAGTTCAAATTGACTAAGGAATTGATAGCTGAGGCAACAGGGATCCAAGACGAGGGAGATTTATGGTTTAAAAAGGTTCCATTCACCTTCAATGCTCAAAAGTACTTGCTTCCTGGTGTGCTTGCAGATTGGGGAAAAGGTGTTCCAATCCATAACTTTAAACCTGATTGGATTGAGCCCATTAAAGTCTTGCAGAGTTATGTTACCTGTGAGGGTAGATATGCTTTCATTTTCAAATATCACTTTAGGTTTCTTCAGCATCTTAGTGATGAGTCCAAAATGAACTTACCTTTCTTCTTCCCGAAAAGTCTACAAAAGATGTCATGCAGAGTTAGAGAGCACCAAAATCATACAAAGCAGTCTGTTTTCCATCATGGACTCATCAAGCTTATCATAAGCACTATCTTACAGAATAGGGGGAAGACTTGGGATCATTTCATCTTCTGGTCAGGTTTCAAAACTGATCAAGAGGAATAGTCACAAAGAAGACAAGTAGACAAAGGTCAAGCTTTGACTAAGAAGCTTAGGAAAAAGGTAGCAGTCAAGAATGAAGAAAAGGTTGAACCAGAAGAAGTTTCAAACCAAGAAAACAAAAATTCTGAATTTGAACAGCAAGTTAATGAGAATGAGAGCAAGACTTTACAGCCAGAAATTAAGGAAGTCGAGCCTGTTGAAGATGTTGTACCTGCAAAGACAATTCAAGATTTAAAAGAAGATATTGAAGTGCAAAAGCAAATCCCTATTACAGTTCTATCAAAGGAAGATGAGAAATACTTATTTGATGATGATAAAATTCATGTTACAAATGCAGCTAGGGTTTCTGCTAAGCAAAAGCTTCACACTCATTGTGATGAGGAAGCACTGTTGAAAAGGAAGAAAATGAAATTTGCTGAGTTTACCTCAATTACTCATCAAGGAAAGACTCTCAAGATGTTGGGAGAGATTGCTCCAGTTTGGAGACCTAAAACAAAACCTAAGAATAAACTTAGACTAAACATGAAAAAACTGTTAAATCCTAAGTTGGTTAAAGAAAAGGTCACACTGATAGAGGATTCATCTTCTGAGGACAAATTTGATGATGTTGAAGATGGAAGTAAAGATAAAAAGCCAATATAATCAAAAGGAAAATCTGTCATGACTGATACAAAGATATCTGATATATTTCTGGAGATTCGAAATCAAATGTTGCAAGAGAAGCAACAGAGTGAGGTAACGAGTTCTTGCTTAGAGAAGAAGGAGAAGGTTGAAGAAAAATCTCCATGGAATGTTGAAAATGAAGAACTTCCAATGTTTCTTGTAACTTCTACAGGACTTATGGAAGAAGATGAGGAAATTTATAAGAAATTAAAGATCCCATGGATACCTGAGGGGCTGCAAACATCAACAGGAGACAAGAGTATTGATTCAGAACAAGAGAATTTACAAAGAAATATCAAACAATACAAGTATCAGGTTGAGTACATGCAGGAAACTAATGATGGCCTAGTCACTGCAAACAGAAAGCTCAGAGAGGATTTGGAGGAAGTAAACAGTTAGTACCAAGAGTTAATTACAGTTTCAAGAAAAGCATTGAAAAGGAAAAGGAAAACAGAATGTCAATTCACAGTGTTAAAGAAAACCATCCAGGACCTGCAACAACATAATGAAGAGCTAACAAGGAAGATT
Organism: Pseudotsuga menziesii; assembly: GCA_001517045.1. Taxonomy (NCBI): domain Eukaryota; kingdom Viridiplantae; phylum Streptophyta; class Pinopsida; order Pinales; family Pinaceae; genus Pseudotsuga; species Pseudotsuga menziesii. The sequence goes on along the minus strand of LPNX010185789.1, from coordinate 817,959 downwards.
GCAAACATGGAGACAGATCAATTAAAGGCAAGAAGGAAAGCTCAAGCCCTGGAAGGAATTGCTTTACTAGCTGAAGCAGCTAAGGATCTGTAAAGTTAGTTAAGATAATCAGTTATTAGTTAAGTTCGAAAGTTATTTTATGTTTGTAAGCATTATTTAGATGGAACTATTCGATGGGTAGACTAAAAACAACCGTTGGGGTTCAATTACTTAACTAATTTTGGAGAATAGGATAAATGTAAGTCTCAAAGAAGACAATGGATTCAATTTTTTGCTGACAAGGGGAGGTCATCAGGCTGGTTTATGAGCTAGGTAAAGACTCTTATGTGTATTTTGAGGACTGAATTATGAAATATATGCACTATACGCCCTTCAGTTTATTGTCTGGTTTCATTTATAACTTGTGTTAGTTACTTAGCTGGTATATTCATTGCTTGTTTAATTTTTTATGCTTGGAATGCTTGCCAACTGTGGGTGAAATTCAATATTGTGTTTTTTGTTGGATTATGGTTTATATGTTATGCATCTCAGCCATTCAATGCTCATGATTTAATGTTTACTTTGGTTTTATCAATGTTTTCCCTCTTGTCTTCAAACTGCTCAACCAAAAAACCTTGAAAACCCTAAAAACCCTATTTTACTTTATTGAGATTATTGAGATTGTGTTGGCTTGTTCTCTTGTAGTCTGGGAACAATTTCTGGCACTAACAGACATCAAATGATATTTTTCGTTCTGCAGCTAGTCGAACCCTTAAGTCATGCATATGACTTTCTCTATCATCACCTGTCGTAGCTCCTCCTCTCGTAATCACAATGATAGCAGGGGGATTTTGTCTCGATTCAGTTGTGATCTTCTAAACATTCTGGTTTGGATTCTGGATCTGGTTTTTATTGGTCTTTGCATGCCACTTCGCAATGAGTTGTGGACAATATTCAATAGTGTGATCCAATGCTTTATAATATGAACATGTCAAATTCGGGTTCTGGCATTCTCTGGCATAATGTTCTGGTTAGCCACAGTGATAGCATATCAATTGGCCTCTACCTTGACCAAATCCTCCTCGGTCATGTACATGAAATCCACCCCGTAGCTGATTAAATTGTGCATTACCCATTTCAACTGTCTCTTCTTCCTTCATCAATTAAGAGGAATCTGTGCATTATGTGAGAAACTGGTATGCTCAACAATCCTTCTCATCATGGCTAACAGATCGACAAAACTTACAAAACTAGTTTTGAGGAGTACTTGGAATTTTCTAAAGTAAATAACATTCCTCCAAATGATGGCCTCTAGTATACATACTCTCCATCATGACATGCTTGACTGGTTTAGTGGGTTCAATGCTCTTGTGGCCAAATATTCTTGAAAGGTTGGACATTGGTCTTTATGATGTCCTTTTAATTTTCGTATGGCACAAAAAAATTCTTCATTGACTTCCTTTCCCCTCTTTATGTCTTGAATCTGCGGCGACAGATTCTCTAACTGTGATAGGATCTCGACCATCCCCACACTAGTTTCTCCGACCGATGACGCCTCTAATTTCATGACATTCGAAAAATTACCTTAGCCATCAAATTCTTGAATCTTTGGTCAAAGTCCCATACCAATTCAATCAGTGACTACTTGATCTCCTTCAGCTCTATAATACACAGCAACTCGGACTTCGGATTTTTAAATTTATATTTTAATCTTGCTTGAATGTCAACTAACATCTTGTATGGAGTGCCTGCTGGAACAATAGGAAACTTCATATACCAAACTAGATCTCTACCCCAAAAAGCCGTGATCATATGAGATTTCTTAATAACTTCATCTTGTGCCTGCCTAACAGTCCACACTACTTTGCATACAACCCAGTGTTGTTTTGGATCCTTGGATCCATTTCCATAGAAAATGGGCAACTTGACATCATCCCCCACATTTTACGCCTTAGGGATACTAACCAACTTGAATTTACAGGACCACTACTTAGAATTTTATATTTGGTGTCGTATTACTCTGGCTATTACTAGTACTCTAATTTACTTGAAAACACTGCAACGAACCATTAGGTCTTACCTCTATCTCTGGAAATGTACGCAGGGTTGTGGTATTTTGCAGCCTTGGGTCTGGGGTGGATCTGTAGGTTATTCTTCCCCTAAAATAAGATGGTACTCCTCCTCTTCATCACAAGACTCCTCATTGATGTGTGGCATTGGATCGTAGTCTCCCCTTGCAGTCGCACTATAACTTCCTTTCCGTGTTGCATTCATCCTCTTGTTCCACCAAAATATCTTCCTACTCCTCAGGAACCCACACTCTTTGTCAGTCTCACCTTTTTCTCCCATTATCATCTCATATTATTCCACTCATTCTCCCAGACCTTCCTCTAGTCAACACCCGTGCCCTTTGAGCACAATCGCTTTACTCATCGTAGTTGATCCTCAAAATCTATTTTTCACACAGTAACATTTTAATCCACAACTTGAAGGATCTCAAATACCTATCTCGCAGACCTCTAAAGAACTCCCTTTCTGCGGTATTGTATGGCTTGATAGTGTCGACATCACACTTAATAATGTATCCCTCTAGAATACTATCAACCCAATAATAAACAACGCATGAGATCTTGTTATTCACACCTTTTAGTCGTTGGATCAACTTAGGTGTCCAATTTTCAGGATCACCCCTTTGGAAGTTTTGTCTTTTGAAAGGTTAACCTCGACAACCATTCATTCAATGTAATATGGAATTCATCAATGAAGATTTCATAGATATCAGTATAGACATACTTACCTAACCACTGTCCTAGAGTCAGCCACAGATCTCCATTTTCTTCTTGATCAAACTCTTGTGCCTTCTAATCAATCTAAGCCTTGATCTCAGGCTTCGACAGATGCCACATAAACATTCCCCTTCACATATATCCTAGTCCCGCCAACACAACCATTCGTTGGCAAAATCTTACCATGACCTAGGTCCTCAAAACAACATACAATGAAACACCCAAGATACTGGCTTGAAAGGGTTTTATCCTTTCAACATAAAACACTTTCAGCAACATCTAAAGAGTAGGTGAGGTCTCACCCGAAGCACCTATGGGGAACATTACCATGGTATAACAATTATAAGTTCGACCAATTAGAACTTTGACAAATAAGTCACTTTGATAGAGATCATTTCAACCTACTACAAGAGCTAAGAAACATAAATCTCATTCATTCATCACATGTATGTGTCAATTGATGAATTAGTAAACAAATAACACAATAAACACACATCATACACATTTGACACTAGAGATTTTAATGTGGAAACCTAAGATGGGAAAAAACCACAAATGCATTCATTATCATTAAAGAGTCGCAACAAGAACACTTATATATGTGCACATAGCTTGTAGACCTCTCTTCGACAACCCATTACAATAGATCTGTGCACAAAACCTGCAAATCACCAATCAACCTTGTGAATCTCTCTACTTACACTTCAACAAATATCAAAACCATTACACCGAATCCCAACAAAAACATATGTATTTATCTTCATAACCGTCAAACCCAAAAAATCCCATCTCGTTACATATTTATAGGTTTATTCATGGCATTTTAGATCTCTCCCACTACCTGATCCTAATAATGTAAGTGGACAAACATTCTAACCACCTAACCAACCTTTCGGCCAGACTTCGTCAAAATAATTCAAGTTCCTGAAATCTTGGCCACTTCTTCAGATCTATCTTCTTTGTCAAACCAGTTCGCCGCAACCCTGTTTACACTTCAACCACTTCTTCAAAACGGGTACCCAAAATTTCCAAAAAACTTCTTAGGGCCAATAGGGAAGATTAATAAGTGCCACTTTAGAAGTTAGAAACACTTATAAACCATGACTCACAAATGGACTTGAGTAGTAGAACAAGGTAGGTAAGCAAACAACTGGGAAACTTGGGGGTAGTGGCCTTGTAGCCACTTGTCGCCTTACCCAATATGACATTGAGAAATATGGCTCGAAACCTTTGGTGTAAGTAATGAGGCTATGGGTTCCTATTGAAGGTGACTTATAAATTTTAGTTGAGAATATATGAAAGGAATGAGAAGGGACCATGAAGTGGTGCCATTGAGAATTGTGGAATTATAGAATGCAGTTTGATAACAGTTGGTCATAGGTGACAACCTTGCCTTGGTTCGACAGAGTTGCATGAGATGACCCTAGTGTGGATGGAAAAGATAGTTTTGTACATGAGGAAGTTTATTCTCATCGGGTTGAGCATGACAGTTGGACTAGCTACTCGACCACTTCGACACATGAGGGTGCACAACAAGAAAAAGGATGAACATAGTTGGAAAATCACTAAAGCAACAATAGGTTGGACAAGTGCGATGAATGAACTATTTTGAGGAATTCTTTGGAAGACTCAATTGCGATAGTAGATGGAAATAATAACAATGTAATAGTGTTTCAACGGAAACAAGCATTCTTGAAGATGGTACCAAGTGCGACAACAGCTTGGAGTGGCATAGGATTTCACACCCTTTGCTAGTTAAGGCCGCAAGTTCCTCTCTCACTCATGATGGAGACTTTGGTTGGAGAGTGATGACCATGTAACATGAAGGCCAATGGGTCTACTTACCGATGCATTGTGGTAAGACACGGCAACAAGGGGAAAAATAGTTGTACACAACGTTGGGCACATGTGGATGCCATCGACATGACACTCAATCTCATGAACTAAGGGACTCGAGCACATCAGTAAAATATCTGGTAAGAGGGGAATCGAGAGAAGCACCCAAGTCACATTGGTAGAGATATTAATGAGTCATTAGGTAGAGCATTGGGAGAGTGCTTAGTTTCTCGAGGTTCTCCCAATGACATGCCTATCAGAAGGTGCCAACCAAGGGAAGGAACACCTGATGGCACACCGATAAGAATCATGTAGAACATGGAAGAAAGCATACAACGATGTGAAGTGTGGCAAAGGGATCCCAAACTTAGATGACTAGAGAGCAACCAATAGTTTGGATGATGTACGGAAATTTTACCCAAATATAAAAGTTACTCAAACATGAGTCATCTTGAACTTGTGAAAGGTTGTGTGTTAAGAGGAATCGATAGGGATGTGTCCCTTGGGCATCACATGTGAGCATTTATTTACCCAATCATGGAAAAGCAATAAGGAAAGAAACAAGTGAAGCAAAACAAAAGATGAACAAGGTAGAATCAAGTTGCACAAGGTGGGGAACAAGTCGAGGGTTAGCATGAATTGCAAGCTTGGATTGTGACAGTTTGTTGGGAGTTTGGTGAAGGCTTGATAGGAGCTCAAATAGGAATAAATACCGTTGTGATAGGGATACAATGGTAGGGCTCTTAGAGTATTGTTGTGAATTACTCTTTGGAGTTTGTTTCTAAGATACTTTGGAGGATTACTACCAGGTGAGCATAATGTTGGAGTGGTTGTTGCGTTTGTGACACCCTCCACTGTTGTAACTGTTCACTTGTGTGTGTGTGTGTGTGTGTGTGTGTCTATATATACATATTTTTTGTACTCACCCCATTATGGTGATGCTGACTAAATATCGAGTTTGTCTTTTGTGCATTGTTATCTTGGGGTTCCACTTAGATTGTGAAAATATAACTAATTAAAAATGTCTACACCCATAAGATAAATGAAGTAAGGCGTAGTATGGTAGGATTCCTCTAGGATGGTCATGCCACTAGTAGCGAAGTTTGGGTAGCGCCGCACTATCTAGGAAAAGGAACAAGGATTTGCACTCAGGTTGGACTCTTAGAATTTGACATGTGGTATCATAGCAATATTGTTTGAAGAGACTTTGGTGAGCTCTTCACCACTATCACTTTAGTGACAAGTGGTATCATAACAAAAAGGTTGTCATAAATAAAGTTTCAATAGAGGAGCACCAAGACATATCACATCAATAGAGGTGTTCCTAGGAATAAGTGACCCTAGGACATAACATATTAGGAGAGGTGCAGCCAAAACAAGGTGTACTAGTAGAAGTGCATGAGGGAAACAAAGTGCGTTAGTAGGGATGTGCATTTGGACAGAAGTGCGTTAGTAGAGGTTTACCCATGATAGAGCATGCTTTGGAAAAAATGAACCTGAGATATAGCATGCTTTAACAGAGGTGCACTCAAGATACTATGTGCATTGGCAGAGGTGCGCCTAGGAAGTGGGTGAGATCAGAAGGGCACTTAAAAGGAAAAAGTCTATATAGATCGAAAATGCAGTAAAATGGTGAGATTGTTGTGGGTTTAGAGAGGCTTACTAAATTAAATGAGACATTGATGTGTGAAGTGGTTGAACTCACCTTGGGTTTCAACATGAAGGGTAAGGAAAGGAAGAGCCATGGGAATCCAAGATGGAAGTCGCAACCAAGATCTTGGAACAATGAGGTATTGATATCCAATAGTTGTTTCAGGAACATGCAACAAATTTTAAACATATTATCTTGTGAAGGGAATCTTGGGTTCAAAATGTATGATTGATGGTAAACCAAGTAAAGGCTTGGGGGATACCTACATTAGGGTAGTTCAATGCAGTGAATGGTACTCGAAAGAATACAATATCGCAATCGAAACCATTTGTGAAGCAAGGGAAGAAGACCAATGGTATTCTTTGCAATGGGAACCACTTAGAAATTGCTTTCCCATCAAAGGCAAATTTGGAATCACACTTGGAAGCAATTCAAGGGTGACCAACTTTAGTGAAGCTAACAGTTGTGGGAGAAGCCGTCCAAGTGTATCAACCTTCAAGGGAAACATTGGAAGTGGTTCAAGCCTTAACAACAAGTTTGGGAAAGATGACAAAAGGTCAAGAGCATAGTTCACATGATGAATAATATTATGGGATTTTTTTTGTGAACAAGATGATCAACAGGTTGAAGGTTGCAATGTTGGCCGACATTGGTGCCACCCATAGTTTCGTGAGTGAAAAAAACCACAAAAAAACTTCATGGTAATTATGTCTGAGAATAACAATTCTGCAACACCATTGAAGGGTGGAGATTAATAGACTTGATAGTGCCTCCATTATATGAACATGTGGTTGTCTTGGGGAAATACTTCCTCCGACTATCCAAGGTTATACTAGTTCCTTAAAAGAATAGTTTGGTGTTCTTGGATGAAACCAATACTTGTAGCTTTTTGATAATGATGAGATGGAATATGTGTCACATTCCTATGATGTCATCCATGCATTTGGTTGAGACAAACAAGATGCCCAAAAAGATGCCTTACACCATCACAAAATAGCTTGAAAGTAGTGGATTTGGGAAAGAAAACCTTGGTTGCAACTAACAACATTGTTTACTTGAAGAATAGGTAGGCATCATTATAGCTTTGGGCAGATTTGGTTTTGAAGAGGACTGAACAATTGGGCACTTCTATTGATCGAGGGTAGAATGTTGGAGACAAGGTAAGGCTTGCACCAACAAAGGTGTCAAAGTTCGGGAATAAATGTACGCTCGAAGGAGTGACTTGTGACACCAATGACAATACCAAAGTGAAAGTAGTCTGAGAAATGGGCTTGCTTGAAATAGAAGGTGACCAAATCCTTGATACATAGCAGTGCAATGAGGCACTCACCAAGTGGTGTGAAAATTTGGAAGAGGTATATTTAACAACTACAAGGGTAGTTTAGGTGACTGATGTGCCTCAAATGATTACAATGGTGGGTGAAGATGAGATAGGAAGTGAACACTTATTGAAATGTGATGGCACAGACATTATATACTTTTGTACATTGGTCATCAAAATCCTTGAATCCCAATCGACGCCTTAATGACTGAGGAAAGTGGGTTGCATACATGTAGAGACATAGGCAATCCTAAAGTACTAGGGAATGAGGTCCCTCAATCAAGGAAAGTATCAACTGTATAATGGTGAATTGGATAAAGGAAAGATTAGGGAGGCAAAGACCACCTTGGACACACTTCAACATTGCGACGATCGAAAAGATAAGAAGGATCGATGGAATAACAACATATAGAAGAGGTTGGTATGAATCAACCACCTTCTGAAGGGTTGATAAAGTTGGAAAGGCGACGAGCCAAGAAGAGATAAGGAAAGGATAAGAGCTTGGAGGAACCCTTTGTCATAAATGAGTATTGCATTGATGATGAAGATGAAGACTTATGGAGTTTTGTAAATGGATATACAAGGAAGGTCACCAAGTGCCACTTGAAAAGTTGGAAACACTTACAAACCATGAATCACGGATAGACTTGATTAATAGGCACAAGATAGGCAAGAATACAACTGGGAGACTTGAAGGTAGTTGCCTTGGGAGCTACTTGCCGCGTCATCCTAGATATTGGTAAGAAGGATGGATCATTACCTATGGTACATGCAGTGAGGCATGGGTTCCTAGTGAATGTTCCTTAGAAACTAAAGCTGAGAAGATACAAAAGGCATGATAAGGGACCATGAAGTAGTGCCTTGGATATTTGCTAAATTCTAGAAGGAAAATTGATAGTAATTGGGTAAAGGTGATGACCTTTCCTTGATTCGACAAAGTTGCATCAGATGACTAAAGTGTGGATGGAAAAGGTAGTTTTGGACATGAGGTAGTTCATTCTCATGGGCTTGTGCATGATGGTTGGACTAGAAACCCAATTAGTTCGACACATTAGGGTACACAATGAGCAAAGGCATGAGCAAAGTTGGAAAAATATTATAGTAGTAGGCTCGACAAGTGCAACGATTGGACAATTTTGAGGACTTGATTGGAAGACTTAGTCACGATGGAAGATGGTAGAAGTAACAGTAGCAAAGTGTTTCAAGGGTAGTAATCATTCTTGAATATGTGTTTGAGGGAGGCAACAACTTGGGGTGGGGGAGGATGTCACACGATTGGCTAGAGAAGGCCTCAGGTGCCTCCCTCGACCATGGTGGAGACTTTGGTTGGCAAGTGATGACCATGGAACATGAAGGCCAATGGGTCTACTTGTTGGTGCATGGTGGTAAGACACCATGACGAGGAGAAGAATGATTTCACACCATGTCGAGAACATGTGGATACCATTAACATGACATTTGGGCTCATGGACAAAGGGGCTCACACTCATTGATAAAGAAATTGATAAGAGGAGTGTCAAGAGAAGCATCCAAGTCACTTCGATAAAGCTACCGATAGGTAATTAGGTAGACCATTGAGATATCATTTGGTTTCTTTGGGTTTCCTTAACAATGCACCTATTAGAAGATGTTGGCCAAGGGAAGGCACACTCTATGACACACCAACAATATTCCCATAACATGTGGAGGAAAACATATTGGTACCTTAGATGGTGGCAAGGGAATCATGGACTTATCATGACAGGAGAACGACCGAGAGTCAACCCAACGTGTGGAAAGTTTACATTGTAGGAAAAGTTATTGAAACATGAGTTGGCCCAAACTTTTGAAATGTTGTGTGTGAGGGGCATCGACAGGGATGCGTCCCTTGGGAACCAAATGGAATTGTTTATATTATCCAAGCCTTGGAAAAGAAGGAAGGGAAGTATCAAGTGAAGAAAAACACAAGATGAACAAGGTATTAGGGCACACAAGGATGAGAACAAGTTAAGGGCTATCATGACTAAGAATCTCTAATTGTGATAGTCTCTTGGGAGATCGGTGAAGGCTTGATATATTTCATAGGAGGTAGACCTGTCATTGTGAAAAGGAGACACTGATGGGAGTCTTGGAGGATTGATGTTGAGTACTCTTGGGAGTTTGTTTCCAAGAGACCATGGATGATTACTGTCGGGTGAGCATATTGTTGGAGTGNTTTGTGTGTGTGTGTGTGTGTGTGTGTGTGTGTGTGTGTGTGTGTGTGTGTGTGTGTGTGTGTGTGTGTATATATATTGTTTGGGCACACCCAATTGTGGTGACACCAACTAAATCTTGTGCTTGGACAATGTTATTATGGGGTTTCACTTATATTGTGAAAATATAACTAAGTAACATTGTCTACAATAATAAGACAAACGAGGTAAGGAGTGGTCTGGAAAGCCTCCTCTAGGTTGGTCATGCCAATAGTAGAGAAGCTTGGGAAATGTCACATGGTTTGGGAGGAGGAAAGAGGCTTTACACTTAGGTTTGACTCTTATCCCCATGAGATCCACCCATTTTGATATAATTGGTGTCAACACCATATGAAGGATCATATTGAGTTTTTTTTGTTCATAAAGCTTTGCTATCGAATGACGTCTAGTTTGGACAACTGCGTTTCCTGTAAAACTTGCACTTTCCCACATATCAAAGTGATGTATTGAATTGATAATTAAATCACAAATTAATGCTTCATAAACCATTTCTCTTTCAACGTCAATGACATCAATGCAAATTTAGTACCACAATTATTTATCTATCGCTTAGCCTATATAGCATGTAGGTTAGTTTACCAAAACACAAGATCATGCATAACCATATAATTGTTTTCATGTAATTACCAAGTTATTAACCAATACAATTTTTTTTCTAACACTTAGCCCATTTAACCTACAAGTTAGTATACCAAAACACAAAATTATGAATAACCTAATAATTGTTTTCATGTGATTACTGAGTTACTAACCCATAAACAATGTAAACAAGCTAGTTTATTTATCATGTGTATGCCACCTATTTATTCATTCATAATAAAATTCAAACCGGTATCCATGTACCACAATTTTCCATTTAAATTTGCATGCTAGAAGGAAATTATACAATTGTCATCCTTAATATCATAAACAATAAAATTATACCTAACTTCCGCATACAGGTAGGTCCATATGGCCACAATATATAGTTATTTCATTCTAAAGGAGTTCGATAAGTATTAAAAAAAGAAATGAAAAATAGGTTATTATGTAGTTTAGTTATAGAAGTAAAAACATGGGGTGTTACATACACCCATCCTTTGAGAAACTTTATCCTAAAGTTACAATAAAAAATGTGTGTGATGATCATGCCGCATGGCCTATATGTCCTCCCATGTAGAAAAATATTGGGCTATAATTGTTCCATTGAACCTTAAATTGGTCCACCATGTAGTGCCTGAGTTGTTGAACCCTATGCTCCAATATACATAATGGTTCGACCATGATGGCTCCATCATCTGAAATTTGCAAATCCTTCCAACGAAGTTTATGATATTCATTAACTACATAATGTTGTAATATGTATACATGAATTTATTTTTATTTTTATGCAAATGGGATTTTAATGTACGGTTGAATATGCAATTTCCAATTATTTCCATAATTTCAAATGGCCCTATAAATCGAGGTGGTATGTCTGATTTCCAAACCAAATTATAATTCTATCAAGCCTATAATGAATAAAATACCATCTCTAGCTTTATAACTTAGATCAATTCTGTGAGCAACAACATAAGTCTGTTTCCTATCATATTCTTCCTTTAATCATCGTCTAATCTAAACCACCTACTATTCCATCTCCTAAGTCAATTACTCAGTTTTCTAACCTATCCCAACTAAATGGTGCCATGCATGACCTTCCATATAGATCTTAATAAGATGTCATTCTGATTGAGCTATGGTCACTATGTTTGTAAGAAAACTACAACAAAAGTAAGTACTTTTTCTAATGGGTTTGTTGATCCATAACATACGTCTTAAGCATGTCTTCCATTACCTGATTGAATCTTTCCATTTTCTCATTAATTTTAGGATGATAAGTTGTGCCCAAGTTTTACTAAGTCGTCAATCTCGATTGCAAACTTTTCCAAAAGCTGGATGTAAACTAAGAATCTCTATCTTATATGATCTTCTTGGGAATTCCATGAAGACAATTAATCTCAATAATAAATTCCCTTACCACATCAACGATTTCATAAGTTTATATAACTAAAATAAAATGAATGTTTTGGTAAGCTTGTCAACTACAACCAAAATGGCATCATGCTTTTGAGATGTGAAAGGAAATCCTACAATGAATTCCATGGAAATGACTTCCCATTTGGAAAGTGGAATGTCATGTGGTTGTAAGAGTTGTAGAACTAATGGTGGTGATCAACATTTACCAATTGACACTCAAGGAATTTAGAAATGAATTGGATACTTCAAACTTTATACCTACCCAAAAACAAATCTTCTTCATTTCTACATACATCTTATTCATACCAAGATGCACAGAATGAAATGCTCTATAAGCTTATTTGAGAATAGTGTTTATAATATCTCCTTCCTTAAGGATATGCATCCTTCCAAGAAATCGCCACTATCCATATACCTGAAGGACATGCCATTCAAGCTTAGGATCTATCTGCGTCCCATTCTGAAGTGTTGAAGTAACCTTTAAATACCAACTATTTTCCAAGAAGTTGTCCCAATACTCACTCCCTCAAAACGAATTTTAAGGTTAATAAGGAGAAGACCCTTGTTCTTATACTTGGGGAGTTGACCAATACATCGATAAAACAATGGTAAGAGGGGCATTGGGAAAAGCACCCAAGTCATGTCAGGAGAGCTATTGATGGGTCATCGTGTAGACCATAGGGAGAGCACCTAGTTTCAATGGGAGAAGGATCGTCAGTTTAACCTAGGGTCAAATGGATGGAACTAGGGCGCTTTCTTAATTTTCAATTTATAAATATTATTGGGGATACCATCTTCTAGTTGAGAAAAAGTGTATTTCCTTGTATCTACTTTATCCCAATGAATATAATGAAGACCACAACCATGGATCCAATGCACATGGTAGCAATGATTATTTTTAAAATTGCAAAGCATAAATATGTCGATTCATGAAGTTATCTAAGTGTAGATGCATCTTGTGTGGGTTGTCGGCGATGAACATGAAAAGAGGCTCGATGGGTACAAGAAAGAATGATGCCATCACATAGTGCTCTTTAGTCCATTATCCCTCCAAGCCATGGATCCATTAATCTGCAAGATAAAATCTATAGTAAGGTTCACAAGTTGCAAACCCTATCAATGGTTAGGGCTTCAAACCTAGTTGTGTATATAATGAAAGAGGGAAATCAACCCTGTGTAAAGTCTTGATTGGTCACGTAAAAGCACTATAAGAGAGATCTATTCAAAGGCCAATTTGTTTTTTTTCAGAGGAAAAAATACCAGTCTTTGTTATTCATGTGAATCAAAAGACATCATTTACATATCAGCATGATGACTGCCATACCAGATCCATCACATACAAATATAATGACAATACATAACAGCAGAATCAAAAGATAAAGTCTGATCGTAGCAGACTTTTCTCATCATCCCTGATAAATCAGGTCAGAAAGTACTGAGAAATATCGAAGATGAACTTCAAACATACAAATCATAGCAATATATGCTGGCAAGAAGAACTCAACTAGAACAGAAAGTGATAATCAATCAGCTGCAAATACCAAGCTGTATAAAAGAGATAATCAGCTACTCTAAAAGAGAATTAGATTGCCATGATTCACAATCAAACCATCCATAGTTTCTGAAAAAGAAACAACTCCCATATCCAAATTCAGGCCTTGTTTAGAGAGTGCATCTGCCAGCGTATTATGCTCACGATATGTATGTTTAAAGATCACGGGCGGGGCCTTTTGAAGCATAAGTCTTATGTTGCAACACCAGTGCATCAGAGATGGAACATCAAGTGCAGAAATTCTGTTAAGCCAAGAGATAATAACCATGGAGTCCCCATAAATTACCTGCATGGGAATACCCATCAATAAACTGACTCTAAGAATTTCCCAACAAGCCAATAACTCTGCTCTCGTATTCGAACTGCTCCCACAGCCCATAGAAAAACTGAAAAAATGAGAATCACTGATAAATATCACAAATCCTGAGCCTCCTATATTCTCCGCAACTGCTCCATCGAAAAAACCACATGGAAAACATTTTAACGGTTTAGGGCCTATATTGCGAGCTTTATGAATTTTCAAAGGCACAGGGTAAGTATTTACGTAGCCTTCAATTCTGGCAATCAAAGCAGAGAAGGATCGTTTCTTATTTTCAAATAGGTAGAGATTTAGGATGAGCCAGATTCCCCAAAAAATAAACAAAGGCAAGTAGCAGTAAGGGGCAGAACGCACAGTACGAGAGAACCATTGGTCCACTGAGTAGGTATGAACAGAGCCGAAGATGGGGAAAGAGCATTTGTATTTGACCTCAAAATGAGTGTAAATATGGGCAACAAAAGGACAGCAGAAGAAGAGATGTTGAATATCTTCCAGGTTACCTTCACAAAGCACACAACGACTGGGCCCATTGATGCCCCTAGTCAGCAATTGCTTCCAGGTTAATATCTTTCGATATATCAATAACTAGATAAAGCACTTTATTTTCAGAGGAATAGTCACAGTCCACAAAATTTTCAGAACTTTGTCATTTAATTCTGAACAGCTATCAGAGATTACACAGGTATAACCTTCAGCAGCAGATAATGGCCATGTATACTTATTATGGGACCAAGATAAAATATCATTTTGATTAGTGAGCTGTATACGGCCGAATTCCAGACCTCTTATATAATTTTCCCAGATAGTTTTCCATTCACCGATAAGATCAAGTTCATCTGCAGAGAACCAGTAACCTGAGGCATTAGGAGTTTGATTGCGAGCCTGAGCTAAAGAACAAATGCCAAAATCCTCTAAATAATCTCGCAATCCTCTAGGCAGGGAAAAAGAGGTTCCCATACCCACGATAGGGTCTGCACCCAGGCAAATGGACTCACCATTACCAACTTGCCAGATAATTCCTTTGCCGATCCAATCTAAAGTAGCAATGAAGCCCTTCCAGATAATTGAGGCATTGTTATAAATGAAGTTTTTTTCCCTGAGCCATAGGTGTAAAGGTTTATTTTATAGTAATAAGGAAATTCCAGATGCCCTTACTGTTTACTTCCAGCCAAAAAGATTTCATCCTCAAGGAAAAACTGAAGCTAGGGAGATGTTTTATACCCCAGCCACCATGGGAGGTAGGCCGAGCCAAAAGTTGCCAATCCGCTAAATGAAATTTTTTAGTTCTAGAAGAAGAACCCCACAGAAAGGAAAAAATCTATTTTCTGAGTTTGTCAAGGATTGTGGATGGAATCGGAACCAATGCCATCCAGTAGACTGGCATGCTTGAAAGAACAGCACGAATGAGGACAAGTCGACCTCCCATGGAGAGGAGCCTGTTTGTCCAATGTGAAATTTTCTTTTCAAATTTCGAAATCAACCAAAGCCAATCTTTTACCAAATAACCCGACGGTTTTAGGAAGTAGCCCAGATAATTAAAACCTTTCCAAAAATCATCAGCCCTATAGGGGAGAATACCTGAAATTCTTTGGAGTATTGCCTCATCCATACCATTTTGAAGAAAACATGATTTGTTCACATTAATACTCATACCTGAGTCCTTGCAGAAAGTATCTAGTAGGACTTTAATGGCCAGCCATTCCTCAAAAGAACCCAGACCAAATATAATCACATCATCTACAAATAGCAGATGGGTGACTGAGAGCTTAGAAGAAACTTATATGCCTTTAATCTTTCCATTCCGTTTAGCATCCTCAATCAAAAGACTAAGCCCTTCTATAACCAGAATGAACAAAAGGGGGGATAAAGGGAAGCCTTGCCTTATACCCCGCGAGGCAGGAAAGAAAGAGGAAGATGAACCATTAATAAGAACAGCAAAGTTAGCTGAAGAGATGTAGCCCAAGATCCAATTTACTCCAACAAGGGGGACCCCAATCTGAATAAGTAGAAGACAGATGAAGGTCCAGTTAACTCTGTCAAAGGCTTTAGATAAATCCATCTTGAGGATGAGGGCACATTTATTTTTGGATTTAACAGTATGTAGGACTTCTTGAGTAATAGCAATAGGTTCATGGATCAGACGATTTTTTAGAAATCCATATTGTTGGGGAGAAATGGAAGCATCCAGAAAGGGTTTAAGCCTCATAGCTGCAACTTTGAAAATTAGTTTATAGCAAAGATTACAAAGGGAGATAGGTCGATAGTCAGCGAAAGAACCAGGCAGGTCTGTCTTCGGGATGAGAGCTAGAAAAGTAGAGTTGAGAGCAGGAGCCACTCTGCCCAAGGATCTAGCTGATTCCACCACATTAACTAGGAGAGGACCCAAAAGATCAAAAAAGAACAAATAGAACTCAACCGGCCAACCATCCGGCCCAGGAGCCTTATCTTTTTTAAAGAGTTTAAGAGCCTTTTCCACTTCCAAAATAGTAACAAGGCTTGTAAAAGAATCCTTATCCTCTAGGCTGATATAAGTGGGGAAGAGACGAATTACCTTCAGTTGGGATTCCAAATTTCTCAATTTATCATATTCAAACATAGTCTTGAAATATTCTATATAACCAGAGGCTTTTATACTTTGATCATCAGAAACCCAATTTCCCAAATCATCTTTAAGACTCCATATAGCATTATGATTTTTCTGAGCTGTAGCCACCGCATGAAAAAATTTGGTATTAGCATCCCCCTTATTAGCCTAGGTAATTCTACTTTGAAGTGTTGCAGAAGAAATCTCATGATCAGTCACTTTTTGAAGAGCTGCTTTGAGAGAGCTTAGCTTAAGTTGTTGTTCCTGGTTTAATATTGCAGACTGGGAGGAATGGAGAAGAGAGCTAATCTCCTCCTCCAATGCATCAGATTTATCTTTCATTTTTAAAGCTTCAGATTTAGTCCATGATTTTACCTTTTCTTTTAGAGTTTGAAGTCTGCAGGAGAGATCATTCATGGAATCCATAGAGGGGTCCATTTGAATAAGAGGCCATTCAGATCGTACCATTTTAACAAAATCTTCATTGTTTAACCAAGAATGATTAAACTTAAAAGGATAGGCACTAGGACTTTGATGATCTAACCACTCCAAGACAATAGGGAAGTGATCTGATATCCCACATCTGTGTGCCCATGCTCTATACTTGGGCAGAGAGCTGACCAGCTGATCCGATAACAAAAAACGATCGAGCCTTTTAGAAATACCATCTTCCCCTATCCTTCCATTCCTCCAGGTAGGGCCAGCACATGGAGGAGCAACATCCACAAGGTTATGATCAGAGAAAAGCTTCGAGAAAAAAAGACCCAAGGGATCTGCAAGAGCTTTGGATCCCCAGATTTTTGAGGCATTTAGAGTTAGATTTAGATCCCCATCTAAGATGAGATTAGGCAGAGAAAGTAGACCTCCCGAAGCTACAGCATTCCAGAAAGAATCATGATTGTGATAAGGACCGTAGCAGTTTAAAATAGAGAGCTTGAAAACAGAACCTCGAAGCATGGCTTTCAGTAAAATACCAGCAGCAGTTTGATAAGCTTTACATTTAATAAGTTTCGGATTCCAACCAGAGAGAACTCCCCCATAGAGACCATTAGAGCTAAGGGCATAAAACTCCCAACCTGGGCAGATTTTGGAAAAAGCAAATAAAGCTGGATAAGGACTTGTCATAGTTTCTTGAAGAAGAACTACGTCCAGAGAGAGGGAAGACAGTAAGATACGGAGGATTTTTTGTTTGGTAAAACCCCCCAAACCACGGATATTCAAGGAGAGAATACGCATTAAGAATCAGGGAGATGAGGGGTCGAAGCTCTAAGGACCCGTGGAGTAGGAGAGGAAAGAGTACTAGCAGCTGCTTTTAATCTCGTGGATAAAGGGGTATAAGGAGCAGGGGCTAAATCCATCGATTCAAAGGAGGGCTTAGAAGATTTTTTCTTTCTTCTTATAGTGACATTCTAAAATATTATTGAGTCTAGTGGGAGAACAGATGGAGAAAGGGGCGTCTTAACCGAGAATATACTCAGATTTTTTTGCAAAGAAGGGTCTTTGAAGGAAGGGGAATATGTCGGGCTAAGGGGAGGCGCTTCTAAAGTCGAGGGTCCCGTGTTTGTTAAGGGTGGGAAATCAGCCTCAGAGAACAAAGGAGGGGGAGCAACATCGTCCCGGGGACAAGGAATTGAGGGGGGAAAGCTAGGAGAGGCTTCAATCAGATTCGAAGGAGGAGCCGGCGCTGGTAATGGGCTAATAACTGATGACAAGGGGACGGGCTCCAAAATAGAAAGCTTCGAAGGGACTGCAGGGTCAATCTCCCCAGAAATATTAGAAGATCGAGGAGGAGAAGATACCGGTGGAGGAGAGGCGCTATGTGGCTTAGAAACAACCCTGTTGCTAATCACAGAATCAATCAAAGCTAAATCACGGTCAGACGCATCGTCAAAAAAGGAGCAAGCATTTTTCCAATTACCAATGGAGGAGACAGTCTGAATCGGTGTCTTTCCTATTAGAGTAGGAGAAATCAATGGAGGGCTCTTTAAGATATCCTTCCTTAAAGATGGGCAATCTTTTCGAAGATGTCTCGTCTCTCGACAAACACTACATCTAAAGGGGATACCCTGGAAATCTAAATGCTGAATAAACAGTCTGTCTTGACAGAGTATCTCAACCTCGGTAGGAAGGCCTTTAGTGATATCCAGTTCAACTAAAAAATTTTCCTTTCTTTTATCATAGGAATTCATGAAATCATCTTCTAAAGCAACAAATCGACCTATAGTGTTACCAACACCCTCCAATAATGATCGATTCCATAGCGGGAAGGGGAGTCCCGGGAGAATAGCCCACAGATGTCTTTTCTGAATTCTTTCCCGTGCAGGGTCGAAATTCACATGCCAGCGGTCTAGAACCAGAGAACCGTTACCTACTCTCATAGACGGTTTAAGATCTCAGAAGCATGCGCCTCTTCTAGGAAGACAAAAACTATCCAACCCCTGACCAGTAAGCTTATAGCTGGAACATAAGATAAAAAAGGCTTCCAATGCTCGGTTGCCCAAGAGAACCAATCTTTTTTTTCCATAGACACATATTCCAACCTCCCTATAAGTGCACGACGACTCAAAGCCTCCACTCTATCCATGTAGATATCTCTACCAACCACATAACGCAACTTGCCTTCCAGGATCTTATAAGCCTTAGCTTTTCTGTGCCTCTGATGGTGAGTGTGAGCATGGACAAATTGTGGGTCAGGAGACCCATTTAGGGCCTCTGACATCAGAGCTGAAGGATATACCTCCAGAAGGAAAATCAATCAGAAAAGATCCCCAAAAATAAACCTCATAACAACACAGTCAATCCAAGAAACTCACCACGGCAAATGGTCAAAAGACAACACAACTATCCCACAGTCGATTATAGAAATTTAAGAAACAATCCTGCTTAAAATGACAGGAAAAACAGCAGGGAGTAATCACATCCAAGACAAACCCAATCAAATAGTAGAAACTCGTAGGAACCGAAAGAGTTACCCAGAAACCAATCCCCTGTTAGAGTATCCTCAGCCGCGGTTTAGGGTTCCAGACAGAACTATTGAATAAAAGACCGACACTGCCCAATAAATGGACTGCTAACCAGCAAATAATAGCCCATTCCAATACAAATAACAATGCAAAATAGTATAACATCGATGGACAGAAATGATAATCCAAATCACCAAAAACCCAATTAGGGTTTCCAACAGCTGCGGCCCGGTTTAAAAACTTCCGCTGAAGGTCATCAATCATCAAAGGCCACGAAGGGTGAGATAGTCCCGCAAAGCACAGAAACCAATCCGGGTTAGATTATCCTCGGCCTCGGTTTTGGGATAAAAAAACTCAAACGAAAGTGCGGGGCTTTCCAGACAGAACTATTGAAATTATGACCGACACCTGCTCAATAAAAGGACTGCTAACCAGCAAGTAATAGTCCAAATCCAATACAAAAAAAAAAAGCAAAACAGTATAATATCGATGGACAGAGATGATAACCCAAAAAACCAAACTCCCAATTAGGGTTTCAACAGCAGCGGCCTGGGCTAAATAACTTCAGCTGAAGGTCACCAATCATCAAAGGCCACGAAGGGTAAGACAGACCGCATGAACACTGAAGAAGCACAGCAATAGGGTAACTAAAACACTCAAAACGACCCAATCGACAAACCCTAGTTAGGAGGTCATAATAAGGGAAACAGGGTTTGAAACCACACGACCACCTTCTATCCTTCGGACAAGACGACATACAAGGCGCGAAGTCAAATTCAAGCACCAGAAGTACATGACAGACCCCCACCGTCCGAAGAAGGAATCAGACCCTAAAGATTCTCAAAGCTGACAATCACTTTCAGCCCGACAAAGACAATGAAAGGACAAGCAATCTCCTCCAAATCCGGATACTCAAACTCTAGACGACGTTTAAAAGGTGGTAGCCAAAATCAAACAACAGGTGCAAGACCGAACCATTACCGACAAAAATATATACAATACAATTCCCACTTCTTTTTAACTGGTTGGTACTAGTCCTCATTTCATGAGGAGGGACTCCAGTCACCAGTAGCGGCTAAACAAGGATCGAGCACCATCTAGAACTTGAGACAGAGACAGGGAGTGATGAGCAGAGACAGCAATCCTGAAAGATAAAACTGTGACCCCGGCCGACAAAACTAAGACCAACAACGACAGATAAGAAGATAACCCAGTTGAGGCCGGGACTTTAAAAATATTTATCAATCATGACCAAGAAAAACCCAAAACAAAACAGGAAGAACAAAGACCAAAACCCATTGAAAAGAAACACAGACCACCGGCGCCGAAAAACCCAACAATAAAAGCCAAACCGTAGCAGAAAATCAGATGAAAGAGTGGAGACAAAAATGCCAATACCTCGAAAGCCTGCAAAAACCGGAGCCATTCTGCCTGAGCACTAGAGACGCCACAGCCTTCATCAACCTGCAGGAGATAAACCCTCGCTCTTCCATCGCGACGGCCCCAACTTCATGCAAAAACTTCAATGGTTAGCTGATGCATATTGGCTTGATCTCGCTGAAATTTTGAATCCAAGTGTTTCCAGTGAATATCATGCTAAAGGGATGTACCAAAAAGTGTTTCAAAGGCCAATTTGTTGTGGCCATAGTAGATCTTAGAAAAATTGTGAGCGATTCAATAGTAGTGTTTTATAGGTGTATTACACAACCATGAGTTCCTTGGAATTATATTTATAGTTGCAACCTCTATTTGAAGTTGGGTTGTGACCTATTGTTCTGTTATCAATGTATCTATGTGGGTTACGATTCAAGTCATGAATGATGTTATATACTTTATGCTATGACCATAGGCATATGCTTGAGTATTGCATAATGGTTTTTTATAGCATGGAGGGTTGTGGAATGGTAACTATTATGTTGCGTAAGTACTCTCATATACTTGTTGATGCTTATTCTTGTTTACATGAGGCTGCATAAAGCTCTAGTGCAACTGTGGAAATGAATCAAGCTTGATCATTTGGAATTAAGGAAATGCATTTCTTTTCCTTTATATTTTATTTATAGGGGGATGATATTTTTCCATTGAATGATATAATGATATGTTATGGATGAGTCTAAGTGGTATATTGCAAAGGATTTGTTATAATTTGGTTGCATTTGGCCTCACATTGAGATTATCTTCCAAAGACCTAGGTTCCAGGGTCATGATTTCACAAAGTCTCTTAATGATTAGTGCTTGTTATTGATAGCTATTATTGAGTCATCTTACATTGGTGACTAGACGCACCATGGTTCTAATATACTCAGTTATATCCTTAATTCATGTAGAAAAAGTAATGGCAATCATTTATACCCTTAGACTTGTGTTGAAATGAGTTTTGTGGAGCTACAATTGTTGCAAGGTAATATTTCTTGGTGACCCATCCACCATGGTTTTAACAGACCTTATTAAATTGTGGTACTTTGCACTTGTTTCAATTTGGATGGATTTATATGAGTGTCACATCGAGCTTAGCTACCCTGATGATTGTGTTATCTTCTTAGTAGGAGGATTTGTTATTTGATGGTTGCAATTAGATGGTGACCAAATTTTTGAGCAATGGACTTGTGGATTTCGATAAATCAAGGGATGAAAGGCTCCTTCTTGATGTTATTCAAAGAATGCATGCAAGTACTTTCTTCAAAACCTCTATTCAAATAATTCCCTAGAGATAGTGTCCATAGTGAGATGTAACTTCCTGTTAAGGTCGTCCAATCAAGACATTGTCTCAACACTTGAAGATGGCTATTTTGGAATTTGGGGTGAATGCATATTCTCTTTTTACAAATCACCTTGTCGTGTCCTCCAACCAAGCCTCAACATGTTCCCTAGCATGACCCCTAGAAAACCTTGGGAGCTTGATCTTATAAAGTTCCTTGGTAATGTATTAGGGAGGAGGCTCTTGCTATAAATTCCTCCACACTTTAGATTTACCTTCATGTGATGGCATGCGATCCAATTCAACATGACCCACTACTAAAATTCCATTTGGTGTCTCATTTCTCACCTCTAGAGAGCACATTATGAGATATATCTCAGGGGATAGGGTTGGCATTGTCGACATTGATGGTCCATGCAATGGTATCACCCGACCCCTATTTCCATGGATCCTAATCATACATATTCTGCATCACAACATTAATGTTTATCAATAAGGGTTTAATTTGTTTTGCCAAGTTATACGTATGCACACACACACACAAGTAGGCACAAGTGTAATTTTATTTTACATTGTAATACCCCGGTTTTGACCCCATGGTATTAAAATTGTACCTATGTAATTACTGTTATTAAATCATGGCGAGGAGCTCAAGGCCAAGGCCCTGCCATTGATTTGGTGTTTTATGTATCAAGGATCAAGGTTTATGCCGATGGTTCTCGTGCTGGTCAGGCACAGTATATTTTTGAGATATCATGTAAATATGCAATTTAATAAAATACCACAAGTAGCTATGCACTGCAACGAAAGAGACGAGGGCATGATTTCACAAGGAATAGGGAGAGGAATTATCCAAACCCTTGATCCAATAGGGTGAGATCAAATATCGATGAGAGAAACCATAAGCTCTCATCTACCCTTTTTGTCCTTTGTACTCAATCATTTAAACCATCCAGAAGATCGGTTGAGGCAATTAATGCCTTGGGCAGAGTGAGGCATGGCAGTTGGTTTCATGACTGAACCAACCTGCAGTCTGAGCAAACCTGCAACCTGGGGAAAACCGCATTCTTTCTTCTGAAGCAAGTAATCACGTGAATGCATTCCCATCCCATCATTTCTAGAGTCGCCCAGAACGTTTTGGTCATTCCCCATTCCATTCTATTATGGGATTCATTATTCGACTATCCTGAGTCGCAGAGTTTTTTTATTCAGCGGTGTTATCCTCATTCACATAGGAATTCGACTGGATTATTCGGATTCATGCAGAGTGTCATCTCGCAGACACAACAAGATCTAGAAGAGGCATTCATTTCATGTTCTATAGTGTAGCTCTTCACCTATCCTTTGCTGGGAACCCTGGTTGTTGTGTTATAGTGTTTTTCTGTGTTACATATTGGTATGGAACCCTGGTCTCTTATGTACAAGTGAAACCTTGTTTTTCTTTATTATAGAGTGAGTGGTATGGAACCTTGGTTGTCTGTGTACAAAGTGGAGCCCTATGTTGCTATGTCTCCTTGTGGTTTGTTGTTATGTGTGCCCTGGTTTGGGTCTGAACTATATGCAAGACTTAGGAGTAGAAGAGATGTCGAATTGGCTTGATAAACCTAGTAAAGAGAGGAACCTCACAAAAAGATAAGAGTGGCCGGTGAATCTTCTATGCACATCCTGAATAGAACTAGAAGAGAAGGTATAGCCTAAGGGACTATGTAGTAGAGAAGGGGATACTTCCTTGTGTTGGGTGTGTAGGTATTGTGGATGCCAGACCAGATAGATCTTGTGGAGGTGTCCTTAGATCTGTGAATGAGCCACTAGATTAGCCATTCTACCTTTCCACTCCCTTAGTATCCTGATAAAACCAAACATAGATTGTATTGGCTAACATCCTGATAAACCCAATGGTATATTGCCTTGGCTGAGCAACCTAATAAACCCAATCGTATCTTGGATTGGTTTAGGAACCTGATAAACCCAACGATGTGTTGGATTGGTTGTGTCTTGATGTGCATTTGGCCGTGTCTGATCCTTGGCTGGACAGCCTGATAAACCCAGCTGTTAGCTAGCTTGGCTAAGTAGCCTGATAAACCCAACAGTGTGATGGCTTAGCTGAGTATCCTGATAAACCCATCTATTAGTTGGCTTGGTTGGTCCTCAATGTGAATGTTGGCTTGACTTCCTGTAGTATGATAATCCCAAATGTTGGTTGGCTTGGATGAGTAGCTTGATAAACCCAACAGTGCATTTACTTGTTTTCCTGCAACCTGATAAACCCATTTGTGTATTGGCTTGGCTAGACATTCTGATAAACCCAACTATAGGTTGGCTTGACTGTGTTTGATATGTTCTGACTATGTGTGAGCCTATTCTTCCCTAGTTCCTTGTGGAAATCATGCCCAGATCGGGGGTGGAAGTTGTGTTGAGAGATTGATGAACACAACTGGCCTATGGTTGGGTGGAACAGCAGTGACATAGCTAGTTCCGAGACAAATTCATCTTCAAGATAAGTATTCTCTGTTTATTCTTATCTCTGCAATGTATTTGCTTACGAATGTACTAAAATATGTTGAATGCTTATTAAAGATTTAAGTAGAGTTTACTGCTATTAAATTTACTTGCATTTTGCATCTATATATGCCTTGTGTTTTTCCACTACATTTTTCTTACTCTCATGGAGGTTGGAAACCTGGTCCAAGAGTTAGAAATGCAGCTACCTTAAGGAAAAATGTGTTTTTTCTACCCTTCGGAATCCTCATGCGGAAGGCGAAAGTCGAAAGTCGGAAGGAGGGAAAAATGGGAAAAAGACAAGGTAAAGTGTAGATTTCCACACCTCGAGCCCACTGTGGAAGGCACAAATTGACAAAATAGAAACAAAGTTTAAGGAAAATGTGTTTTTCTGCACCCCAATATCAACCCACGAAAAGTGGAAAGTCAGAATTCGAAAAGTGGGAAACCGAAAGATAAAGTAGTCATTTCATGGATTTCCCCATCCCGAAGTCGTCTTGTAAAAAGTGGAAAGTTGAAATTCGAAAAGCGGGAAATCGAAAGATAAAGTAGTCATTTTGTGGATTTCTGAATCCCGAAGTCGGCCCGCAGAAAGCGGAAAGTCAGAATTTAGAAAGCGAACGAGTAAGGGTATCATATCTCGGTATTTTCAAAGTCGAAAGTCTAAAGCATAAAAGTGGCAAGTGAGAGCGTACCTCATTTTAGGATTCTCACTACCCGAAGTCGAAAAAGTGAATTTCAGTGCGAAAACGAGTTTTCAGGTTGCAGAGTGGATTTGTCCGCTACAAAACGACTGTTACAGTTGTGTTTATGCTTAAGCATGAATGTTAAAGGATGAACATGACCCGTGGCTATGTTAAAGAGAAATAAATAATAAATTTTAAATCATTACGCATATCAGTAAAGTGTATGGGCACATGGGTACACTGACATTGTGGTATCAATGTGAGCAGTGAAGTCACGTTCCTCCCTTGTAATGCAAGGTGGAGGGGAGGGTACACTACAGTGTGGTATCATAGCTATTGGTTACAACATTGGGCCTATATGGGCCAAGTGAATGGTTCTCAGAGCTATTGGTTACAGCTTTGGGCCTAAATAGGTTAATTTGAATATTTTTGCAGAGAGAAAACTGTAGTGAATAGTCGGTAAGTGGTTTTTAAATTCTGAGATTGTTACGCAGCTAACAATGGTGTTTATTAACACATTTTACAGAGTCACAGTGCAGATTGAAAAAGTTGATTCTGGCCCGACCATGAGAATCAACAGCATGAATGATGCACAGGATCCCTATGAGCTCGAGGAAGATGCTATGGGGGAAAACATACGGGTCGAAAATGTTGAAATAGAGTGCAATGGAAGAATATATCAAGAGACTCTCCCAAATATTGCAGCCACAATGAGAAGCCTAAGGGTGGGATTGCAAAGTTGCATAGAAGATCATGAAAGAATGATTAAAGCTCAGGAAGATCAGAATCAATTGAATGTAACCATGCTACAGAGTTTGACAAACATCCAAAGGCAGATGAACTCTGGGCATCAGGCAGTAAATCCAGAAGGAAGTAGGAGCAGTACCAAAAGAAGAAAAATGTCTTCTGGTGGATCATCTGACTCTGAAGGATCCACTAGGGGTTCAAGCTCTTCATCTCACAGAAATAAGAGGAATAGGCATTACCGAAATAGTTCACGTGATGAATTTAACAAGGCAAGGCATCCTACCTTTAATGGTGGGGTAAAATCTGGTCAAGAAGTTGAAGCTTGGCTTCTTGGGATGAAAAAGTATTTCCAAGTCCAAGACTACTCGGAAAATATGAAGGCAAGGGTAGCCATTTTCAATATGAATGGAAAAGCATCTATGTGGTGGGAGCACCTCAGGCAAGTGAAGAGAATCAATGACAAAAAGATCATGTGAAAGTAGTCTAAGAAGTATTTGAAGCAGAAGTTCCTCTCTTATAGGTACTATGATGACAATATTAAAGAGTTCCATGAGGTGAAATTAGGACAACTGGCCATGGAATAATATGCAAACAAATTCTTGCAACTGTGGAGGTATGTCAGGTATATCAGAGATGATAAAGTGAAGATCCAATGTTTCCTAAGTGGATTACCTCGTCCAAATAAAGACAAGATTGATTTTGATGAACCTATAACTCTAGAAGAGGTTATAAGGAAGGCCAAGTATTGCAATGATCAAAACAAAAGCAAACATGGTTCCCATAAGTCATGGAAGGACAAAAAAATGAAAAGTTTGACAAAAGAAAGAAAGGTATCAAACCTTCTCACTTCCGAAATCAGCAAAAGCATCCATCACAAGCTGTGACTAATCCAGTCAAAATGATGGGAGATAGGCCAAGATATCAGAGAACCACTCCAATGTTGGGGATGTGGAGGAAACCATATGCGTAGGAACTGTTCGCATGAGAATGGGTATGTAAGGCAATCTCACAACATCCAAGGAGCTGAAACGGTGGGTCAAGTAGCAAGGACCTCCCTAGAATTTACGTAACCCTAGAGGACCGTCAGGAAGATCATCAATCAACTATGGTTGAAGTTGAAGGTAAGATCGTTGAGCAATCTGTTTCTGTTTTGATTGATCCTATATCTACTCACAGTTATATCACTCCTAGAATTTCTAAGATTTGTTCTTTTGAGAAATTAAATCATAGCAAATTATGGTTAGTTCAACTAGCCACTGGAACCAAGAGAAAAGTTAGTGAAGTGGTAGAGAAATTCCCAGTAGTCATGGATGGGTTAGTCACTTATGCAAACTTGAATGTTCTACTAATTGATTCCTATGATATTCTCATTGGAATGGACTGGTTAGAAGCACACAGATGGCAAGCTTGGTTGTTACAAAAGGACATTTGAATGCATGTATGAAGAAGGAAACCCAAGGGTTGTAAGAGGCATTCCAAAGGTGATTTCTATTAGGCATATTTCAGCAATGCAACTGAAGAAGTTCTGTAGGAAAGGTTGCAGATTTATGCAGCCCATGTTTTAGAGGCAACAGAGAATGAAACTCCTAGGTTGGAGTGCTTTCATGTATTGCAAGAATTCAGGGATGTTTTTCCTGATGAAATTCCTAGACTTCCTCCAAAAAAGAGACATTGATATTACAATTGACCTTGTGACTGAAGCAACACCAATGTCCAAGACACCCTACAGGATGAGCACACCGGAATTGCTAGAGATGAAAATGCAACTGCAAGAGTTGTTGGAAAAGAAGTATATTAGGCCAAGTGTGTCCCCTTGGGGAGCACCAGTTCTATTTGTGAAAAATAAAGATGGGACACTCAGGTTATGTATTGATTACAGACAGTTGAACAAGGTTACTATGATGAATAAATACCCTTTACCTTGAATTGATGACCTTTTCGATCAAATGAGAGGAGCAATGGTATTTTCAAAAATTGACTTGAGGTTTGGTTACCATCAGGTAAGAATCAAAGATGAAGATATTCATAAGAAGGCCATTAGAACAAGGTATGGGCACTATGAGTTTGTAGCGGTACCATTTGGTCTCACAAATGCACCAACTACATTCATGTGTCTAATGAATAGTGTTTTTAGCAAGTATCTGGACAAGTTTGTTCTTGTTTTCCTTGATGACATTCTTATTTATTCTAAGAATGAAGAAGAGCATGAAGAACATTTGAGACTAACATTGAAATTGATAAGGGAGCATAAGTTGTATGCAAAATTGAGAAAATGTGACTTTTATAAAGATAAAATTCATTATTTGGGTCACATTATCTCAGCAGAGGGAATATCTGTGGACCCTGAAAAGATCGAGGACATCATGAATCGGCCAACTCCAAGAAATGTGACTAATGTGAGATATTTTATGGGATTTGCAAGATAGCACATGAGGTTCAATGAAGGATTCTCCAAGGTTGCACATTCAATCACTTCTTTGCAAAAGAATGGGATAAAGTTTGAATGGACACCAAGATGTGAAGAAAACTTCTAGCAGTTGAAGAATCTTCTTACAAGTGCACCAATTCTGAAAATTGCAGACCCAGGAAAAGACCTTGTGGTGTGTACTGATGCATGCAATCAAGGACTTGGAGGAGTTCTTATGCAAGACAACCACGTGTTATGCTATGAGTCCAGAAAGTTGAAGGAGCATGAGAAGAACTATGCTACTCATGATCTAGAACTTGCAGCCATAGTACATGCTCTCAAGATGTGGATACATTACTTAATGGAAATAAAATTTGAGCTAAGGACAGACCACTTTGGTCTGAAATACTTGTTTGATCATCCAACTTTAAATGCTAGGAAAGCTAGATGGCTGGAGTTTTTGTGTGAATTTGATTTTGAAATCAAACACATAAAAGGAAGAGAAAATAAAGTGGCTAATGCACTCAACAGGAAGGTGCATGAAATGTATGTGGCATCTCTTAGTACTTTCCAACCAGATTTGAGACAGCAGATTATTAATCATACTACTGAGGATGAAATGCAAGTGTAGATAAAGGACAAGTTGCTGCAGCAAAACCTTGAAAAGAAGTATGAGGGATATAAATTGGAAGAAGATGAACTTCTTACCTATAAGAACAGAATTTATATTCCAAATGTGGAAGCCTTGAGGAGAATTATTATGGATGAAATCCATCAAGCTCCATATTATGGTCACCCAGGATATCAAAAAGCAATTGCTACAGCCATAAAGCAGTATTTTTGGCCAGGAATGAAAAATGACATTGTTGAGAATATTTCTAAGTGCATGAAATTTCAGCAAGTGAAGGTTGATCATCAACACCCAACAGGTTTATTGCATCCTTTTCCAGTCCCAGAATGGAAATGGGAAGTTATTTCCATGGATTTTATTACAGGATTTCCAATGACTGTGAGATAACATGGTTACATCATGGTTGTGGTGGAAAAGTTGACAAAGGAATCACATTTTATACCAGTCAAGTCCACGTATAAGACTGATGCCATCGCAAGAATATTCATGAAATAGAATTTCATATTGCATGGTTTTCCTAAGGCAATAATTTCTGACAGGGATACCAAGTTTACTTCCAACTTTTGGAAAATTTTGTTTGCATATTTGGGTACAAAGTTGAACTTTAGTGCCACCTACCATCCTGAGAATGATGGGAAAACAGAGAGAGTGAATCAAGTGCTAGAAGACATGCTTCACATGTATGTGATGGGAAATCCATCCAAGTGGGAGGATTATTTACACTTGGTAGAATTTGCATATAATAATGGACAATAGACATCAGTGGGAATGAGTCTATACGAAGCTCTGTATGGGAGAAGGTGTAGGAAACCAGTGACTGGGATAATCCAATGAACAAGATTGTGCTTGGTCCAGAATTGCTCAAGGAAATGGAGCAAGGGGATGCAAAGATCAGGCTGAACCTGAAAGTAGCCAAAGATATACATAAAAGATATGTAGACAAGCATAGAGTGCAGAGAAATTTCAGTGTTGGGGATCATGTTTACCTTAGAGTGAGGCCAAGGAAGAGTTCCTTGAAGCTTGGGAGTTGTGCCAAGTTGTCACCTAGATACTGTGGGCCATTTGAAGTGCTTGAAAGAATAGGGCCAGTTGCAAATAGAATTGCATTTCCTACTATCACTAGAGCTCATACTGTTTTTCAAGTTTCTTTGCTTAAGAAATATGTACATGATCCTAACCATGTGATAAATTGGGATGTGATCCAGGTGGAACCTGAGGGAGAGTTCCAAACTGAGCCATTGTGCATCCTCGACAAGAAGGTCACAGTGCTCCGAAATCGAGTCGTTGGACAGGTGAAGGTGTAGTGGAGGCACTACGGTCCTGATGAGGCTACATGGGAGCTGGAGGATGCCATGAGATTGGCACATCCATTTCTGTTCAATTTTGCAGAGCACTGAGGATAGTGCTAATGTAAGGGGGAGGGGAATGTAATACCTCAGTTTTGACCCCATGGTATTAAAATTGTACATGATGTAATTACTGTTATTAAATCATGGTGAGGAGCTCAAGACCAAGGCCCTGCCATTGATTTGGTGTTTTATGTATCGGCGATCAAGGTTGATGCCGATGGTATGCAATTTAATAAAATACCACAACTAGCTGTGCACTGCAACGAAAGAGATGGGGGCATGATTTCACACGAAATAAGGAGGAGAATTATCCAAAGGCTTGAGCCAATAGAGTGAGACCAGATGTCGATGAGAGAAACCATAATCTCTCATTACCCTTTTTGTCCTCTGTACTCAATCATTTAAACCATCCAGAAGATCGGTTGAGGTAGTTAATGCCTTGGGCAGAGCGAGGCATGGCAATCAGTTTCGTGACTGATCCAACCTACATTCTGAGCAAACCTGCAACTTAGGGGAAGCCACATTCTTGCTTAGAAAGCAAGTAATCAAGTGAATGTGTGTCCATCCCGTCATTTCCGGAGTCACCTAGAATGTTTTGGTCATTCCCCATTCCATTCCATTATGAGATTCATTATTCAACTATCCTAAGTCGCGGAGGGTTTTTGTTCAACAATGTTATTCTCATTCATGTAGGAATTCAGCTGGATTATTTGGATTCACGTGGAGTGTCATCCCGTAGACACAGCGAGAGATAGCAGAGGCGTTTATTTTGCGTCCTGCAGTGTATCTCTTCACCTATCCTTTGCTGGGAACCCTAGTTGTTGTGCTACGGTGTTTTTCTGTGTTACAGAGTGGTATGGAACCCTGGTATCTTGTGTACAAGTGAAAGCTAGTTTTTCCGTATTACAGAGTGAGTGGTATGGAATCCTGGTTGTCTGTGTATAGAGTGGAGCCCTATGTTGTTGTGTCTCCTTGCGATTGTCTATTATGTGTGCCCTAGTTTGGTTCTGAACTGTATGCAAGACTTAGGAGAGGAAGAGATGTTGAATTGGCTTGATAAACCTAGTGAAAAGAGGAACGTCACAAAAAGATAAGAGTGGCTAGCAAATATTCTATGCATATCCCGAAGAGCACTGGAAGGGAAGGTATAGCCCAAGGGACTATGTAGCAAAGAAGGGGATACTTCCTTGTGTTGGGTGTGTAGGTATTGTGAATGCCATGCCAGATAGATCTTATGGAGGTGTCCTTAGCTCTGTGAATGAGCCACTAGCTTAGCCATTCTACCTTTCCATTGCCTTAGTAGCCAGATAAACCCAAACGCAGATTGGCTTGGCTGACATCCTAATAAAACCAATGGTATATTGGCTTGGCTGGACAGCCTAATAAACCCAATCGTATATTAGCTTGGTTGAGCATCTTGATAAATCCATTGATGTGTTGGCTTGGCTATGTCTTGATGTGCATTTGGCCATGTGTGATCCTTGACTGGAAATCCTGATAAACCCAACTATTAGTTGGCTCGGCAGAGTAACCTGATAAACCCAGCAATGTGATGGCTTGGATGAGTAGCCTAATAAATCCATCTGTTAGTTGGTTGGGTTGGTCCTCAATGTGAATGTTGTCTTGACTACCTGCAGTCTAATAAACACAATTGTTAACTGGCTTGGTTGAGTATCCTGATAAACCCAACAGTGTATTGGCTTGTTTTCCTGTAGCCTGATAAACCCAATTTTGTATTAGCTTGGCTGGACAATCTCATAAACCTAACTGTAGGTTGGTTTGACTATGTTTGATATGTTTTGGCTATGTGTGAGCCTGTTGTTCCCTAGTTCCTTGTGGAAATCATGCCCAGCTCGGGGGTGGCAATTGTGTTGAGATATTGGTGAACACAACTGGCCTATGGTTGGGTGGAATGTTGCAGCGACATAGCTAAGTGCAGGACAACTTCATCTTCAAGATGAGTATTCTCTGGTTATTCTTATCTCTGCAATGCATTTGCTTATGAATGTATTGAATATGTTGAATGCTTATTAAAGATTTAATTAGAGTTTACTATTGTTAAATGTCCCTGCATTTTGCATCTATGTATGCCTTGTATTTTTCCACTACATTTTTCTTATGCTCATGGAGGTTGGATACCTGGCCCAAGAGTCAGAAATGCGGGTATCTTAAGGAAAAAAATGTTTTCCCGCCCTTCGAAATCCGCCTGCAGAAGGCAGAAGTCGGAAGTCGGAAGGAGGGAAAAATGGGAAAAAGATAAGGAAAAGTGTAGATTTCTGCACCCTGAGCCCACTACGAAAGGCGAAAATCGGACCAAAAAAAAAAAGTTTAAGGAAAATGTGTTTTTCCGCACCCCGGTATCGGCCCGCGTAAGGCAGAAAGTCGAAAGTCGAAAAGAGGGAAACTGAAAGATAAAGTAGTCATTTCATTGATTTTCGAATCCGAAGTTGGCCCATGGAAAGCAGAAAGTCAGAAATCGGAAAGAGGGAAATTGAAAGATAAAGTAGTCATTTTGTGGATTTCCGCATCCCGAAGTCGGCCCACGGAAAGTGGAAAGCGAACGAGTAAGGGTATCGTATCTCAGGATTTTTCGTAGTCCAAAGTCAGAAGTCAGAAAGTGGAAAGTGGCAAGTGAGCATACCACATTTCAGGATTCCCGCTACCCAAAGTCCGAAATCGGAAGCCGAAAGTCAGAAAAGTGAGTTTCAGTGCGGAAACAACTTTTCTGGTTGCAGAGTGGATTTTTCCGCTGCGAAACGACTGTTACAGTGGTGTTTATGCTTAAGTATGAATGTTAAAGTATGAACATGACCCATGACTATGTTAAAAAGAAAGAAATAATAAAAATTATTGCACATATCAGTTAGGCGTATGGGCACGTGGGTACATGGACAATGTGGTATTAGAGCGAGCAGTGCAGTCGCATTCCTCCCTTGTAATGCAAGGTAGAGGGGAGGGTACACTACATACATTTTCTAGGAACTAGCATATCACTTATACCAAGGTGGATATCGGTCAAGGAGGTCTAATATCAACTAAAACTTAGATTTTCCTTCTAGGCACTACATTGTCTCCTTTACTTCATCACTTAATTCTTAGAGCCACATTTTACTCCCCTAATGCAAACACGCATACTCTAACCCTTCTTTCATATACATATCATGTTAATCACTTCTAAATTAATTAATTTAATTATTTATTATTGTATTTATTTATAACAATAATTTTATTATTATTATTATTATTATTATTATTAAATTAGAAAATTTAAATATATAGAAGTCCTAACCATTAATATTTATTTTAGTTTCAAAATAAATTTATTTATCTATTTTGGAAAAAAAAATAACAATAATGAATATTAAATATGTTTTAGCAAATATAAATTACAAAATAAAAAATTAAACAATGTCCAAAGTGCATGGCTTAGTATGGGTTTTGACTGCCTCATGCAACCCACCTGCCATCCACAACAAATTTTAAATAAAAAAAAATGAATTACATAACCTTACCTTGTTTTCAAAGGAAATTATCCCAAGGCAAACCCCCAAGCACCTCCTTTCATTTAAAAGATGTACACAAGGTAAACCTTAGATTCTTTAGGGAACAAGGCCAAGTCAACAATATGGATCAAATTCAATACAACAATATACTCTTATGAGCTCAACATGTCACTTATAGGAATATAACTTGGGTGGGGAAGATAATAGTCCATCCCACAACCACTCAAGCTAGATGCAATTGACTACATATCCCTACCTAAACTCATTCTCCTTCGTTTTGGTCTAGAATTCTCCTATTCTCGTTTAGGCTAGGGTTTCAATCTAGGAGGTCATGCTTATGCTTCCTTCTGTTCTTCCATTATTTGGCTCATGTCCATGAGTTATTCTATGTTTTCTACGTACAAAGGCTTCAAGGGCGAACCTACTCTTTCTTGCATGTCTTCATCACTAGAGGATTATAAATCTGGGGCTTGACTTCTATATCTAGGAAAACTCTAGTAAAAATTCTCTTCAAACCCTTTATTGTTTTCCTTAGATGTCATATTTCAAGGTTTTTCTTGTAGTGCTTCTTTCCTTTTAAGTGGTTGGCCCTTGGGGCTCAACCCTCTTCCTACATGGGCATAGTTACTTGCCCCATGGCCTTTAGGGCATGCATGGCCACAACATCCATGATTGGTCCCTAATGGCTTGATCATGGTCATGGTGACCTGCACAGACATAATGATGATGGCTGGCTCCATAGGGCCTATCCATGAATACGATATTTTAACCATAATGGATTGCATGACCATGTGCACCATGGCTTGCCAAACTTAAGGATTTTGGAGGGGAAAAGCATTGAGTGGGTGATATTGAACTATGAATAATGAGCTTGGAAAGATTGATAAGGAATTCTCTAGAGTTATTGGCTAGATGTTGTTGTTGTTAAAACATGGGCATGGAGGGCTAGGAAACCCATAGGTTTTCAAGAGCTGGACTACAAAAATAAATTGCTAGTTTCCTAGGAGGATAAATCCTAGTTTGGGTACCACTAAACTATTTCAAAAGATTGCTAAGGAATTGCACTAACAAATTAGATAATTTTAGAGGTAATTTGATTTTCCTTTCCCTTTATTTTGATTAAGTTGATTTAATTAAATTGTATAAATTATCATGAGCATCTACTCTAATCATCATAATTAATCAATTACTATAGTTAAATCTTGGTCATAAGATAAATAGATTTAAAGAGTATTTGAACTATTCAAATTGTATTTAGAAATTTTGGTAAGGAAGAACATTTATATTTAGATATTTATAAGAATGCTAAGAGTACATGGAGCAGTTGATGCAAACATTATCCTCTTGGATCCTAGAAGAAATCAAGTCATTTCTTATCATTAAGTTTAGTAAAAACCACTAATAATATAACAGAATGATACACTTTGTATTTTTATCTTGATTTTGTTGTTTCCTTGGGCATCAAGATTTTGTTGTTTCCTTGGGCATCAAGAGTGTCTTTGTCTTTGGAGACTCCCTCCTTACAATTCCTCAAACTAATAATAAAATTGCAAGGAGGCTCCGTGGTTGAATAATTGATCTAATGAAAGTCACTAATCAATCCTCTAACTAAAATAAAGGAACCTTGGTTAAAAATGGGGTCCATTGTCAATGTTGGATCCCCTAATGATTTTAATGTTACGACGCAATGTAAACTACACCCGATTGGCGTTTCAACTTTCAAAGTCCCTCGAATTGGAGATGGATGATCGACTTATTTGAAAGGAAAATCCATAACTAGACCTACAGGTATCTTTCACTTGGTGGCAGAGTGGTCCTCATTAAAGCTGTGCTAACAAGGTTGGCTGTCTATTGGTTTGCATTGGCTAGATGCCCTAAATCCATACTGAATTTACTGCACAAACTTATTTTCTCCTTTCTCTGGGGAACCTCAGAAGGACATCAGAATCCTCATCTGGTAAACTGGGAAACTCTTTCCTTACCTATTGAATTCGGTGGTTGGGATATCAAGAATCTCGAATGGTTTGGTATTTCTCTGAGACTTAAGAGTATGTGGCAACTACTTATTGGTACTAGGATCTAGAGCAAGATTATTGCCCATAAATACTTAAAGAGCAGACCCCTTGAAGACTGGATACGTGGTCGGACTTTCTGTATAATTGGTACTTCATACTTTTGGAATGGGTTTATAAGGATATTTGAGTGGATTACCTGCGAGCTAGGATGGAAGGTGGATAATGGATTAAAGATCAAAGTGGGCATTGACCCCATTCTTGGGCATAACTCGCTGTATTTTCTTTCTGAGGAGCTCAAAGAATATCTCACTGATCTGGGGATTACATATCTTGCTCAGGCTCAAAACCGGGAAGTTTGTGGTACTGATGGACCAAATTGGTACTCTGCCTCAGACCTACTTTTGGGGGGTGATTGGGCTGCTCAATGGTCCTCCTATGTTAAAGTTCTAACTCATGGGGGTATAAGGATTGGACATACTGAGGACAAGCTGTTATGGATGTATGATGAGCAGATGGGTAAGGTGACAGCAAAGAAAGCTTATGATCTTATTGTCTCCAATCATAGGACTGTAAATGAAAATGACATTATGATGAAGATTTGGTACTTTAATATTCCCCTTAAGATTAAGTGTTTTGTTTGGCTCACTTGCAATAAGAAAATTAACACTTGGGATCATTTGTGCAAGAAAGGATGGCTCGGTCCTAATAGGTGCCACCTCTGCAATAAGGAAGCAGTAAATCGGTTAATCACCTATTTGTTAGCTGTCATTTCCTGAAGGAGGTGATCTTGGGGCTCAACTATTTATTTGATGTGAACATTTTATGGACTGCCCCTACTCTTATGGAAAATCTCTCCATTTTGGTATCCAAAAGTGGTTCTTTACTGTATCTACCCCTTTTCCTTATGTGGAATATTTGGAAGGCTAGGAACCGTAAGTTGTTTGATGATCAGAAACCTGTCATGGCTAGCCTTTTACATATTATTTTTGATGAGGTAAATACTTATAAGCCTCTTCTGAAGCACAGGCATAAAATTAGGAACATTGGGAAGTCTCCTACTTCAGTTTTTCCTATGATCTTTTTTGATGGTGCGGCAACAAATAATATAGGTGGAGCGGGTATTTGTCTTTGGTTGAATGAACATCACCTTTTAGCTTTCAAACTTGGATGTGGTAGTTGCACTAATACTAGAGCAGAACTCTTAGCACTATGGGCATCACTACGGGTCGCCAAGGATATTGGGTTGCCTTACCTACATATCTTTGGCAACTCCTCTTTGATTATAAACTGGGAAAAAAATGAATCCACCCTAGACATGGTGAATCTTGAGGCTTAGTGCTACAACACCAGAATTCTCATGTCCTCTTTTACTTGGGTGGATTTCAGTCATGTCTATAGGGAACATAACAAGAGGGAAGACATCTTATCCAAGGAAGGGTTGCACTTGGCTCCAGGCCATCTCTTACTTACTGAATCATTTGGAAATGAGATTATTGGGGTTGACTCATCACAGCTTTTTTAGAATATGCTCGTTCTATTACAGTTTTATCTCTCAGATTCATTGAGCTATTATCAGGTTTTGTTGAGCAAGCTACTACAGGTAATACAAGAGTCACTCTCCTTGCTTGGATCAGATTTCTGGGTTCTCGTTATTTTCTCTAGGGACATAGATGACTGATATATTCAGCTCTCTTATGAGAGGGATATTATGTATTGATACCCAGGTGCTTTGGGTACCTCTGATTTTCTGCTTGTTCTGTTTTTGTTTATGATGTATGTATGCTTGGTACTGAGACTGTCCCCTGCTTTCTTGCTGACCCTTGGGGTATTACAGTACTGACTGAAGATGTAAAAGGTTCTTTTGATTCAATTGAATACCAAGGAACTGCTTTTTTCGACTGATATTAAAATAAAAAATAAAAAAAGTCCCTGCATTAAAGCCTTGCGCATGGGAGAAGTCCCTCAAAGATCTGTCTTTGAATGGAGTGTTTTCCCTTTCGCTTAATATGGCATTTTTGGATTAATCCTTCAACGAATTTGGAAATAATGGAGAGCTTGTGCCCTGTTTTGCAAGGCGGCGAGATTACTTGGGTGTTTGGCAGAGTGTTTGTCTATCCGGTGATTCTTAGGTAGTGGGTTATTTTTGTTCGGCAGTGTTTCTATTTCCTACTCTTGTTGTTGTTGGCCTTTTGCATAATCAAGAAGGGGTTCTGGTGCGGTGTTTTTCTGGGTGGCCCAGGTTTGTAGCTAGCATGAAATCTAAGGAAGTAGTGGTGGTGGAAGTGTTGGCTCTGGTTGAGGGATTTCGAGATGTTAAGGTGGACATAAGGGACCTCTAGTCTACCACACTAAGGACCAATTTGCATCCAAAAGGCGTCTTGGTTGCAATTAGAGAGGCCTACTAAAAAGGTTAGTTCCAAAATCGTGGATGAAGAATCCGTCCATAAGTTTACTGATGCCATTGTGGAAATCTCTAGTTCTCTCGAACATTTGGAAGAAAATCGTGATGGTTGATGCCTTAGGGTGGTCTTTGTTTTGGCTTTTGTTTGTTCATGTTTTGTTTTTGTGTTATTATGCTTGGAAAATTTTTAAGGGCATATAGTAGCCTTTCTGTTTATATTTATGTAAGGGTTTTAGTAGTCTCGAGTATGCAAGTTGTTGAGGAGTTGTAGGATGTATCTCTTTTGAATAATGTCTTTCTAGATTTACTGGGAACCTTTGAAAATATTATGGTCGTTTTAACTCTTTTTAATATAAATATGTACCTGTCTGTGTTTAAAAAATGAATGCTAAGAGTACATAATTAGGTAGATAAGTATATTAAATAACAATTAGCGATTTAAAGGGTGTTACACATGGTATTAGAGCTCTAGTTTGAAAACTGGAGCCTAAAGGGTCTATATGTGTTTAAATTGTGAAGCTAACGATTCTGAATTGTGAAATTTAAACTCGTAAGAAGTTATAGCCAAATTTTAACAGTATTAGAAAATGAACTAATTGACTGGTTAAACTAGGATTGGCACCAGTCCCTAGATCCTCCCATCATTATTTTACTTTCCTATACTAGAAAAAGACAAAAAAATGTTTTGATAAAGCTACTCTTCCATCTCACCTTGTGCTTCAATGTTTAAGCTTTAGTAATTCTATTTTAGGGAAACCCCCTTGTGCTTCAGTGTTTAAGCTTTAGTAATTCTATTTTAGGGAAACCCCCTTGAGTTGGAGGAGAGCCAACCTAAAGTGAGGGAGGGAATTATTGAGGTGACAATGGGCAGCCCCTCTAAGTTTCCCTTGTGTTACCATTATTTTGGGTTTTAAAACACATGCTAGTTTGAGAGGTAACACTCTCCAAGATCCTTAATTCTCCTCCAAAAGATACAACCCCCTCATCCTTAGCTGATAGTTTATGTTATGCCTTTCTCCCACCACCTTCATAGCCTCGGGAGAAGAGAGGTTGCCCCCTTTCCTACGAAGGGCCCTAATAATAAAATAATATCTTAACTTTCTTGAAATCCTAGCCTCGCCTACCCTCAATCAATAATGTTGAATTTTTACCTAGTAGATGTAAAATCAAAATAAATCAAATCCTTGATAAGATTTACAAAATGAATCTTCTAATGAAGTGAAATTAAACCCTAAATGAAATGAAACTTCATCCTATAGTAAAAATGTAACTTAATTCTAAAGTGAAATGTAAATGCAATTAAATTTCTCACCACATCCTTCATGCATCAAATTATTAATAATATTAATCAACAACTAATGTATTTTTAAAATAATACCACTGTACGTGTGCAAGGTATGTATGCAGAGCTAGCAAACACATAGTTTGCGCGTGTATTAATAATAATAATCACTACTTTTAATGCATAGTTCATATATGCCTACAAACAACTATGCAAGACAATAAATCAAGTAAACACATCATTCAATAATCTTACTAGGTCACAATAATTCAATATAAATGGAACATTACACCAAGATTAATATAGATGAATTAAGTGTTTGTTTTAAACACGGAATGAACCAAGTAAGGACTTAAGGTGGCATATCTAATTCCCAAACAACATTCTCAACTACTATGAATCATCGTTCCTCCCTAAGTTACATCCATCTTCCAAGTTCTATGCTTTCCTCTATTGCAATATGCTAGAGTGTCAACTATATTGACATAACTCTAGATATAAATCGTAAGTGGAAGCGTCGACAACTTCCCCAACATGAAACCATTAGTCACCATCACTCATCTAGGGGAGTGTGGCTTAACATGACCCTTCCATGACTTTAGTTTTCAAAGGATCAACAATGAGTAATATCTCCACCCCTATTGATAGAACTAGGGTCAACACCCTATTATTGACTATATTGAGTTGCTATTGTTGTTCTTAGAGCTACATCATTAAATGCCTATTTTGGGAAATTGTGTTTCCTATCAAAATTGCACTTGCCCACATAACATATCAATGTATTGAACCAATAATTAAATCACAAATTAATGCTTCATAGCATACCATTTCTCATTCAATGTCAAAGACATTTGTCACTTTAGTACCACAATTATTTGGCTATTACTTAGCCCATTGAACCTGTAGGTTAGTTTACCAAAATAGAAGATCATGCATAACCATTTAAGTGTTTCATGTGATTACCAAGTTACCAACTGATAAAGAATGTAAACAAACCCATTGAACCTGTAGGTTAGTTTACCAAAATAGAAGATCACGCATAACCATATAAGTGCTTCATGTGATTACCAAGTTACTAACTGAAAGAATGTAAACAAACTAGTTTATTTATCATGTGCATGGTAGCTATTTATTCATCCAAAATATAATTCAAATTTCAAACTGGTATCCATGTACCACAATTTTCCATTTAAGTTTGCATGCTGGAAGGAAATCATACAACTATCATCCTTAATAACATAAAAAAAATAAACTTAAACATGAGTTCCACATATAGGTAGGTCTGTGTGTCCACAAAATATAGTTCTAACAGTCTCACCAAGTTCAACAAACAATAAGCAAAGAAATAGAAAATAGGTCATAATGTAGTTTAGCTATTGAAGTCAAAGTATGGGGTGTTACAAGTCTGCTCTATTCATTGTTTAGTAAGGTTGGTGTAAACATCATCAAGTCACAAAATATCAATTATGCCCTCTAGTAGCAAGGGTTTAGGCAGCTCCAGAACCTCTTTTGTTGCTATTTATTAAGCATATACATGAAGAATAAGGCAAGACATTAGATTCAAAAATAGCCTCATAATCTAAGGCTTGCTGCCCTTACTTAGAAGTTAGAAGGCTGGAAATTTTTGCAATCAATAATCTATTGAAAATACTGTTCTTCCAAATAAATTGCAGCTTTATAAAAAAAAATCTAGGTATTTTTTGCATAATTTGGACAAGAGATAAAGACGTGAATGGATGCAACATTTCTACATCAATTTTGCCTTGAAAAATGCCTTTATGCTGCCCTAGGTCAGCCCTAGTGATTAGAGGATATGGATGTCCATTAACAATGGCTAAGGATTCACATACCTCCATCATGTTTAACTGTACAAGAGACACCAAATCTGAAAATCAAACTCTAGGGCTCTCACTATTGGTGTTAGAGATAGGATCTCCATGAATGAATCCATTGTCTACAATCCATCCATGTCTCCCAATCACAAGAAGAGCATCCACATCCTCCTCTTCGTTGCCATGTTGTTCATCACATGGTTTAGTGGAGGCATCTGCAAATTAACATCTCTCCAAGGGTTTCTCTACAATATCCAAATTGTCAAGGGTTTGATCATTAAACTCACAAATTTGAAAAGGCAAATGACTTACCAAACCCTGTTTCTCCTCAGAAACCATGATGATGGCTACTTGAATATCCTCATGCAAGTGTATCTCTCCATCACTATGACTCTTTCCAAGATCTCCCAAATAGATCATGGGATGAAGAAATCTGATCATCTCCAAGCTCTCCTTTGTCTAGAATACCACTTTCTTTTTCTATGGAATCAAATAGAGCACTCCATGCTTTGCACATTTCAACTCTTTTTTGCACTGACCAAAATGTATTGAGGAACCTATGATCTCAATCTAAAAAATGTTTGTAGGAACCCAAAATGAATCACTAAGTGTTGGGTGGCAGCATCTCACCAGACATACCCCCATTTGAGCCTGCATCTTCTCCGGTCTTAGCCTCTTGTGTCAATAACCTTCTTTTGTATTCCAACCACTTGTTCTTCCAAAGGGTCATTGAACAAGATCATTGCAAGATCCTGTAATTCCTTTTCTTTTTACACAACTTTACACAACGTAGCAACCACCGTGTGAACACCAACTCATTATTCTCCATAGCTAGGAATCCAATATTCACAACAAGCTTTGATCAAACTTGCAAAGTGAAGAAATCTCCTCTCGGCCACAATCATATGCATGTTCTTTCAACGTGAGTACAAACATCTTCGTCGTGCAATCTTTGTGGATAATATCGACATATAGTGAAAGATATAACATGTTGTGCAGCTAGATGAAGGTGACCATGGAGATTTGGAGCATAACCAAACCATCCTGGAGGGGGGAGTCCATTTGCATATCTTAGGATAATTGAGAAATCTTGTGGGGAAAATATATTATATACCAAACCATTCTTTCATCCATGAGTTTTCCATACTTTTATTCTTCAATCTTCAAAATGAGGAGTTGATAAGAAATATGGAAATAGAATACCATAATACCTCATTTTAATATATGTGGAGTCTTCGAATATGTTTTCAAATGTATGTTGGATGCCCTCACCTCTACAAACAATAATTCCTTTAATAATCTTCAAGGAACAAGGCTTCATCCCTTTGTGAAGTCACCAAACAAGAATATGATCTTCAAGCAAGAACCCACATCAATCAATGTAGTCCAACCAATTAAATCTTTGGGAAATGGACTTTATCCCTGACAGCAGCGCCAAAAGGTTACCACCCAAACCCTTACTTTATATGTTTAACTCCTAAAGCATGAGCAAGACCTTGGAGGCACTAAGAGGGATTACACAATGTCATCACAATAGCTGCCTCTCTCACTTTAGACCAACTCTCCTCTACCACAAGGGGGGTTTCCCTAGGAAAATGTATGATTAATTTTTTAATTAGATTGATGGGTGGACCATCAAAGGATAAGGGGCTGTTTTTGTATGAGACAAGGACAAAACAAAGCTGGGATAAACTAACTACAACTATCCTCATATTGTTGTCCATGAATGCATAAAATTAACTTGGAGTAACCTTAATGGAGGAGAGCCTCTAAAGCATGAGGGTGTGCTTATTGATAGACATGCAAACTTGTAGCTAGTTCAAATTAAGAAGGAAAATGAACATGAACATTTTCAGCAATAAACACAAAGATATTCAAGAGTGAAATAAGCCACAATCAAACAGTATTAAATGAAACATTATTACTTGGAATTTAGCCTTTCAA
Organism: Pseudotsuga menziesii; assembly: GCA_001517045.1. Lineage (NCBI taxonomy): Eukaryota > Viridiplantae > Streptophyta > Pinopsida > Pinales > Pinaceae > Pseudotsuga > Pseudotsuga menziesii. The sequence continues at coordinate 774,745 of LPNX010185789.1, read as the reverse complement.
AACATATCTTTTTGCAAGTGATTTCCAACGTTCATATTTAAAAAGATTCGATCCAAAACATAATGTCTCGTATTAAGAAAAACCCTTTGCTTTCATTGTCTTCAAAAAAAGAATTCAACTAAACACAAAGAGGATCTCCCCAAATCCAACCACACCACTTGAATGGAAATGTTTCTAGCTTACCTCTCTTACAATAAACAAGTGATTTAGTGATTTATAGATTCAGTAAATTTTCCAAAGAGAAATAATTAAATATCAAATCCTGAGCCTCCTTAGCAACTATTCAATACAATAATTATAAATGGTGTCTAGATAATAATAAAATGTATGCACAATAATTTTTTCTTCAAAATATGCAAGGGAGAGGGCTTCTCAAGAATGATGCATCGTTGACTTTGCTCTCTGATCAAGTCCATCCAATAACTTCCTTTCTCCCAAGTTAGCTCAAAGAAAAGGGGGGGAGCACTCCTCATTATAGGGCATTGAAACTTTTCCATGTGTCCATCTTATAGGTGGGCGCTCCTCACAATACCTAAAAATGGATTTAGGATAGGGCGTTCCACTGTCAAACGAAGCCTTTTAATCCTGCTGGATATACCCCTTCTTACCCGATTTACAAGGCCTGCCTTGTACATGCTGCGACTGATGGCTTTACTGCTGGTGCTATTAAAAACTCTGCTAAAAAATGTTGTCAAGGAATTTACCTCAGCGATGCTGTAGATGATCCCCTCCATATGTGACATGGAGTACTACACACTGCCTACTCAAGATCGCTGCCTGTAGGCATACATTTTGAGAATTTGAGGGAAGATGTATATAATCAAATCAGTGCTGCAAAATATGGTGAATGTACAAGCTATCTCTGATATTATCATGCCAGAAGTGAAGCATGATAGTGCTGATCCTAAATTTGATGCCTTTGACCTACCTAATGTGCTGCTGATATCCCTATTCTGATATCATCTTTTCACCATGCAATAGGATTACTATAGAACAAACAAGTATGCACTATTTAGCATTTGAGACCCTTTAATTCTTTCCAGGCATATTTGTCACCACAAATGATCAACCAACAGCATAATAGGTCCTTTATTCCCAAGCCAACTTATTGTCGAAAGTGCCGAGACAGATGGTTAATGCCTGCAAAACTGACGGGATATCAGTAATTTATAGTGAAGACATCCTTTCCAACCTTTCCAAACTAGAGCATAGCATTATCCTGGCCACAATGAGAGACAAATTGTACAGGCACAGTAGCTGCAACAAGTTGAAGGTTTTTGACAAAAGCATCTGTCGTTTGTCCCTGAAAATTCAAACACTAGCACTGAAGCCGTTCATGCCACCCCGGGCTTTGCTCTTCAAGATTACTGGATCATTTTTCAAGTTCCCATTATTGAGAGGCTAAGAAAAAGGACTACTTTCACTAACGACTAACTTGGAGCCAAAGGAATGGAAAGATGCTAGAGGCTCGACTAGAATACTGGACAGAATTTCAACAGTTAACATAGCTTTAGCTTTCCTTTATCCACAGTGATTATCTCTTTGCAATTTGGATCTCAAGTGCACAGGAGTTTTGCTACCTCAAACGATCCATCTTCATGTTTAGAGAGGAACAAAGATAATCTGAAGCCTCTCCATTTTCATTATCCTCATTGACACAATGATGATCTGCAGAAACGATCATGGAAATGCACTCGAAGACAGATCACCTAAAGAGCAATCCATACAGGGTCAAAGACAGATCACCCAAAGAGCAATCCATACAGGCTCGATTGGTTCTTCAAACTATAGAATTGCAGACTGTTAAGAAGGTCACATATACTAACAACTTCAAATGATTTTGTATACTTTTGAATGACCCATGTCCCCATCTCCCTCGGCTAAATTCTTTTTCTGGTGGAACTAAGCGAGTAGCATGCATTGATTTCCCAGAACTGGAGAATCATGCAGATTTCATAAATCTGATACACCCTGTTAGATACAGATTCAAATCCAGCATTAGCTTCAGCTTTGTAATCAGAACCCTGTTTCCTACTTCCAGCAGGAGTATGGAAAGTGTTGCTATGGCTTTATTGTATGCTGGAGCTTCCCTCTAGAATGATGCCTATTGCTGCCTGCTGTAAGTCAAACAAAACAGTACTGGGAGTGATAGGAGATCAGGAATCTGCAATACTCCCTGTTAGATTCAGGTTCAAATTTAGCATTGGCTTCAGGAGCCTTGCATCTTGTAGCCTTCCTTATTTGTAATCAGAACCATGTTTCCTGCTTCCAGCAAGAGTGAAAAGTATTGCTATGGCTTTAGTGTATGCTGGAGCTTCCCTCCAGGTAGATGGTTATTGCTGCTGCTGTAAGTCAAACAAAATAGTACTGGGAGTGATAGGAGATCGGGAATCTGTAATACACCTAATCTGAGTATGGAAAAGAACTATCTACGGGATTCTCAAACAGCTCTATTCTTCTCTGCATGCACCCTTATGCTGCAACAAATCTTTTCTCAAGACAATTTGTCAAGCCACTGTAAGATTGTGCATGAAAGTTGGTAACATCTTGCAATCGATGTAAATTCATTTGGTCAGAAATTTTATTCAATCAACTCGCTGGGATTCAGTTCTGAAGCCTGATGTTTGATCTGATTCAAGATTTCTTTCTTTTACCCAGTTTTCTGTAGATGCTGGGATTCTCTTTATTATATCTGCAAAACAGGGATGTATATTTTAGAGATACTAACAGTATATAAATATGCTTATTGTTTCTATTTGAGAGTTCTAAATTCACCATATTTTTTATTCTCCAAGGACAAATATAGATGCAGTTTAGTGGAAATCTCTTATATTTGTCACATACTGGGATTCATTTGAGTTTCCTGGCTTATAATTTGATAATTGATGAGACCTGAAAACTTGATGACATTGCACTTTCATGTCTTGTGAATGGAATGATTTATTTTCATGTGCTCCACGTCTGAATTACACTAGACATTGAATGTATTATCAATGCTTCATTTAGAATTGAGGTTTTAATTTAGCATAGTTCTCCATTTGCTAGTCCTAGCAGGACAAATGAAAGCCAGCTTCTTACATGACAAGTACCTAAGCTTCCTGGAGTATATATTTTTCCTTTTAACATATATATTTGTGTTCCGAATGTAAATTCAAAGATTCAAATTGAAATTGTTTAATTCCGAATGTATATATATAACATGTGAAATTGTTTCAAATTTTTTTTGGCAATGCTTTACATGAAGAGTTTTATAAACTTGTGCAAGAAAAGCAATACCAAACAAAATCTAAAATACAAGAAATAACAATGCCTTACACGCATATTACATAGATTTATCCTGAAAACCCTTAACTGGGAAAACTAGCCTAATTGAGAGCTGCTCCTCTCTCTATTTCATTGTATTGTCTTCACCATTTGCAATACATTATTATAGCATCCAAAACCCTAATTAGTTAACCCAGATTATATTACAACCCTAATTCCTTAACCAAAATCAGTTTACAATGGGCCAAAATACCATTGGCCTAAAAAGCACAAATCAGACAAAAAATGGACCCAATTTTATTGGGGGTCTCTACCCATAAACACCTGACGGGGCCCACTGGCCACCCACACACCTCCCCTTTGTTTTGGGAACCTTTAGTGATCCCTACGGGAAATGACTGAGAAGACAATAGGATGAAAGAAGGAAAAAACAATATCATTATGACATAGGTCTATAGTAATACATATTGTTCCAATACCAACCTTAAGAAGTCCATATATGGTTCATAATCACAATGGGTGATCTGACACAACTTAAACAAAATGACTTGACTTGAAGACTACATAGCTTTTGTATGTGTTTGTGTCGACAATAACAATCTCTGATAGGAAGCTGAATTGTGCTGGAGTTTAATCTCTGAATATATTTCTAAAGTGATTGTATCAATACTGCAACTAATTACATTTATAAAGGTTCCGTGCAACTGTATAGTTACAGTACTAATCCATCTGATATGCTGTCCCCATACAAACTTTTCTGCTTGTGAATTATAAGAATCTATCCTAGCATAGTACAAGACCGATAATTAAAAGGCCATTTCCATCTATTTTTCACTTTTCTGACTCAAATTGCGAGATAATGGGAGATGTACTTTGCTTTTTAAAATATTTAAACAGCAGGACTAAGCTGCTTGTATGATGCAGGAGCATTGACTTCCAAGGTCAAAGTACAATCGTCTAGTTAGACCTTTAGGTCTTGACATCAGCCCAAGAAGGGTCCATTGTAAAAGAAATTGTAAATCTTAAAGTGTCTACTTAGCTTTGGGATAGAAGATTCTAACTAGATAGGTGTCAATAAAGAATGAGTTATGGAACTAATGCCTAGTTTAGTGGGATGACTCGTGAGAGCATTCAATAGATAATTATTAGGTTGATGAGTTGTAGAATTAGGTGTCTATGCGTTAAATGGATTATGTAAACGTGTCAACAATTAGTTGCCGGAATATAGGAGTCGAGTACAGGTTTTAGGGTTTGGTTAAAGACTTGAAAGGAGCTCTGTTTTAAGGAGAAGCTTGGTAAGCCTACAGGCAGGACGGAACGAGAGGGTTCAGTAGGGGAGGAGATGGCCAATTGATCGAGCATAAGGCCATAGCTAGGGTAAGTCAGGTTCTTTTGCAATCATGCATGTACCGTTTTCAGTGGGTTAATGAAATAGCAGATTCACCATACCGTGTGTTGGTTGTTCTTTACATTCTGTGTGCGATGTGTTTTGGGCAATCTGGGTGAATGAAGTAGTTTTGTATATAGCTACATATATGTGCATGCAACCCTGCAAATGAATGGATTGGGTAGAATTCTGTAAGAAATCCAGTTCAGTGTTAAAGGTTGAATTTGGTAGAACTAGCAGTTCTGAAGGCATGTCGAAGCTTAGTGGAGTTTAAGAAGGTCCTGAAGATCAGAGTACCAGTGTATACTCGATGCATGGTAGTTTTGAAGGCATGTAGAAGCTTGCGTTGTACCTGTAACAAGTTTAAACACGATGCCTCTGCAAATGCTCTAGAAATAGCTCTGTGAACAGAGTATTAACCATGAATGTGTTGATTGAAGAACAGAGCACGAGGTTTGAACTTTGAAGTCGAGTTGTGATGTTCAAATCGTGAACGGGTTATATTGCAGGCTGTGGCAAGTTCAATCTAACTGCCATCTGCGTATATGTGGGGCGTAGTCAACGATCTATATTGATGCGCGGAATGGTCGTCTTCAGACAGACGAGAGGAAAGAAAACCTAAGCAAGGTTCTGAGTTAATGAAATGGCAGACTGAGTATTATCGCCATGTGTGTGGTCGTTTGAGTCCATTTATTGATACCAATCCGTGAGCAGAGAGTAACCACGACTTGATGATGAAGAAGAGATGAATTTGCAGATAGAGTCATTCTTTTGTTGCGCAGAGATAGAATGAGGTTTACACACAATGAACCGATGGTTCCTGTGCGTTGAATAGTCAGATCGACGGTGTAGAAGCAAAGCCATGGTAAGGGCATTTTCATTGACTGCGATAGGGTCCTGGTCAAGGTGTTGGTCGTATGCAAGGTAAAGCGCCTCTCGTGTATTCAAATGGGAGTCGAACAGTGAGGAGATCAGTCATATGGAGAACCTATATGCCCAGTGCTGAAGAATTATTACATTGAACGCAGAAGCAGTTGAGTGCTAGTGTGTTAACGCTAAGGTATTAACACATGTATATAGTGGAGTGGTGGCGGAGGATTCCAAATCTGGAGGAGGAGCAGACCCGAGAGGGAAGGTTCAAATGTGTTTACATATTTTGAGAGATGTAAAACCTAGGAGGTAGTGTATTGTTTATATACACTTGTTGAAGATCCTCTATGATGGCCTTGGAGGGACCCAGGTTATCGTTGCAGCCCTTGTTTTACATTATATTGGCTTTAATGTGATGGATTTCATAAATTTCACTACCAGAGGTGTTTCATAAATATGTTAGCTTGCATGTAGATTCTGTTTGGCTTTTATATATATATATATATATATATATATATTTTAAGAGTTCGGTGCGCTTTCTGAAGACATTGAAGAGTACTGTAATACATGGGATCATCAGTTTGCCACTTGCTAATAATGGACCGAATGAATCATTTTGAGCATTAAAGGATCTGCAAACAAAGAAAGAGCACTGCAAACAACATAGAAAAGTCCAGAAGATTAAAGATCTACTTCCTTTCCTACAGAGAAATGATTTTCCATGAAGCAACCATTTTGAGATCTTTGGATCATGATGTCCCATATCACAATACATATGCGCAATAAAGGAAGCACAATACAGAAGTAACATTCACAAAGAGTGCCACAAACCCTTACAATTCTCTATCCCATTGAACGAATTTAATAATAACAACCACCCTCTCTAGATGCAACAAGTAAAATATAAACTTACGTATTTGACATAGCACTGAATCAATCATCAAGCCAACCCAGGTTGAACTCTTCTTCTGCAACTTCTACTCTGAGGCGAGGATTTGTAGAGGCCTCAATTTTTGACCACTGATGTCCAATCTTCTCATCACAGATGACATGCACCAGAGACCTTAAGTCGCTAGCCGATTTGGGAAGATGCTTCACACGAGAACACTCCCTCATATCAATCTCTTTCAAGCTGGATAGTCGGCCCAGTTCATCTGGGAGTTGTTTTATGCACCCAGACAGTGAAATATCCAAGAATTGTAGTTGTCGAAGGTTACAAATTGAATATGGTAGTTTTTCTAAACTTAAACAGGCATACAATCTGAGCATTTGTAGCGAGCTGAGATTTCCTATATCATCTGATAACTTAAGAAGATCATGGCAGTTTGTGATAGACAATCGTTGAAGGGAAGGCATATTACAAACACTTACAGGCAGTTCCTCCAAATTGCTACAATGATCAATAGTGATCTCAGAAAGATGGGGAAAATACAAATCTAACCCCAAATGTAATCTACTCATATTCCCAAAACCCTCACACAGAATAAAGGATAATTTCTTTAATTTTTGCCAAGATTGACAATATTCTTGGAGGGGAGGAACTATTACTCTCTCTAACCGAACAACTTTCAACCGAGTTAATGAAGAGAAGACCGATATGCCTTTGAGTGTAGCACGTTTAGAATTGTGATTTACAATCATAAGAACCTTTAATTTAGGCATTGACTCCATGAAAGGTGGAAGAAAGTATTCACTTGCAGAAAAGTTTAAGATGAGAGCCTTGGCATTTGGAAAGTCCATCTGACACCAATCTTTCTCCTCCATCGAACCTTGACAGAGAAATCGTTATATTCAGAAACAAACCATATGCAGGTAGGATGTAGGATTCAGTATGCTTTTGATCAGGTGAAATAAATCAATATTTACAATAAAAGACAGACAAACAACTAGAAGGGTAGAGAAAAAAGTACAGCAAACCTGTGTGGAAGGAAACAATCTCAGCATCAAATGCAGACTTTGCAGCCTTTTTCCAGGTTTTAGGAATAGAATCGGCTTTTTGAGACATAATAAGCCTTTTGCGTCTATTAATTATAGGGCCCTGCCTGGTCAAATAGATAGCCATGTCTCGCAGCATATCATGCTGAATAAAGGAAAGCTCACAGCTGCTGCCATAAGAGTTCACGGTACATCTGAAAGGTAAATCAAAGTAGTTATGTCAGCTGAAAAAATGACTAACTGGTGCTCAAAAAGATTCACTCATCTCTCGTCAAACAGTGTAATATAACCTAGGGGATTAGGTCAACATGATGGTGTTGGGCATTTGGCTGCACTAGCAGTGCTCGGTTCAAATCCCTTGGGTTAGACTGTTTGATTCCCTTTAGATTAAGTGCATTACATTATGACTAGGGATGCCATCCACAATTCTGGGTAAGCGTCCATTGAATATCCCAAGAGGTTTACTTGAAATAAAAAATAAAAAATTGCAGTATGCAAAGAAGCTTTGAATAAGTCTCCTGTGTCACAAGACAGTCCAAATGCCCAAGAGAAGATTATCAAGGATAATCAATAAGACAACAAATGTATGAGTGACTCACTTGCGATTGTTCACCAGATTCACAAGATTCCTACTCGCAAGTTCTATTAAGATGGTGTAAACCTCTGCCCATTGCAACTTATGGACATAAACCCCCAAGTCTAACAATGGATCAGCAGATATTTTCCTGGCCTCTGGAAATATTCCCATGTCCAAAAAGCATTCCTGGACTTCTTCTTCCAAGATATCTATGCTCGTTGCCATGCGTTTCAAAAGCTCTGTCTTGTGATAATCAGATATTGGTTGCCCTTTGGAAAGTTTGTCCTTGGCAGTAATCCATGCTTCAGGGGGTTGATCATATAGGGACCTTCCAATCACTTTAAGAGCAAGCGGTAATCCTTTGCATTCTTCTATTACCTGTAATATAAGTGTTGACCATTGGTTAGCTTCTCTAATGCCCTAAGTTCAACAGATGCTAATCCTCAAATCCGGACATGGTCCATTGCTATTCTACTATCCTAACATCAAGAATCATGTTGTATTGCATTTAAAAAAGAAGAAAGAAGTACCTCTTTGACTATGTTGCAATCTGCTGTTTTTGGAATGGACTTTTAATCAAATGCCGAAAAGCAGAAAAGGGACACAGCATCTGGCTCTCTCAAACAGGGGATATCATATCGGTAATAATCAGATTTAACAACAATGTTGTTTCTAGTTGTAAGGAGAGTCTTGTAACCTTCTCCCTTAAACAACAACTTTTCAAGGTGATCAAATTGCCAGACGTCATCAAGCACCACTAAGGTTGGGTAAGGTTCCATTTGACGAAGCCTTTGCTGTAGCTGTATATGTGCATCTTCAATGTCATGAAAATCAGGTGTCTTACCGCCAACAATCTTACCCCACATTCTCTCCAGAAGTCCTTTAAGGTTTGGGGATGGTGAAACTCTTACAAAAACGATCCTCTCTTTAAAATGAACTGCAAACCAAGAAGAGAAACATTAAAAATTATTCAGTGAAAAGGATTTTGTGGAACAATCCAACGCTTTCCATTGAGATAATGCCGGTGGCAGAACAATACAGTTCTGCCGTAACACATACGGGAGTTGGGGAAATTTAAAGAATGAATCCCTGTTGTAAGAACAACATGCTAAATAGAAACAAATTTAAATAAGTACAACACTATTCACTTTCTGCAGATTTTCCCAGGAGAGTAAGATCGAGGATTGGATCCCCTGTCTTCAGGTCTTGGGTAAGTTTGCTTTGCCAGCAGAGGCCAATTCAGAAACTATATATATTACTTTGGGATTTTGAGTTGGTTATGCTCAGGGCTCAACAGAACTTCATGCTTAATAGGCACCTTTGTTGTCACTGTGGCTAAGATTCACACCTGTGGCTTATGAATTTTGGATAATCAAAGGTCTATGCTTATGATTTCACTAGTAGAGGTACCCCACCTTGCCTATAATCTAAGTTGTCAAGAAACTTGGGACCGGGACGGGTATAGGTACGGGGACGCCACTTTTTGAAAAAGGGTATTTGGGTACGTCAAGGGTACTATATATATATGTAATAGCCACATCATACATACATGCAGATTTCTTCTTAAATTATGAATCATGATTCATAATTATAAATTCAATGATTATTAGAACAGTGAACATTTGATTATTTGAACAATGAACATTCAGATTAAAAATTCGAAACATTAAATTTGATAAATTATAGACTCAGTAGATATCAATTAGAAGACTGGAAGTTACATAAAATTTGATAAATCATTGTACCAGGCAGCTGTAACAGACAATCAAACTCAGACATGAAGGTACACTTGAAATCTTATTTTAAACACCTATTTATACTACTGTTACAGGCAATAAAAAATTGCAAGTTTTCAAATATATTCCTTCATTGTTGTGAGTCTATTTCTCAGTATTAAATACATAGGTATATTTTTTATGTGCACATTTGGTAGTCAAATTATGCTCCATGAGTGCTGAACAGAAAACCATAAAAACATTCATTGTAAATCAATGTAAAATCAATCTACCAGATTTGGACAATACTCAGTGGAATTTGAACAGTGTTGCAAAGTGTTTGACATAAGTCCTGAACCAGACTCCATACGTAGTTAGCAAAAAAATTAGTTCAGACTTGGTGGGGGGCCATTACATTTTCCCCAATGGATTGCATTTTACTGAGTCAACCATACCGCCGGAGTACCCAAACACGGGGTACACCTATAAGTACCCCTATTTTTTATAACGGAGTCTCAGGTACGTGGACCAAGAATGGGGTACGCCAGGGTACAGCAGGAGACATACCCTACGAGTACCCAGTACGTTAAGTGTACCCTACCCCCGGGTAGGGGTACCCTGGCTTCCCTAAAATATTTGACAAAGTTGCTTGAAAGAAGAGGGCTTAAGATGAAAGCCCATTAATCTGCCTATGTGAGACTCTACACTCAGGTACCAGAAAAATTAAATCTAAGATAGTAGATTCTAACTATCCTATAAGTACCCCTATTTTTTATAACGGAGTCTCGGGTACATAGACCAAGAATGGGGAACGCCAGGGTACGGCAGAAGACATACCCTACAAGTACCCAGTACGTGTAAGTGTACCCTACCCCCGGTAGGGGTACCCTGGCTTCCCTAAAATATTTGACAAAGATTCTTGAAAGAAGAGGGCGTAAGGTGAAAGCCCATTAATCTGCCTATATGAGACTCTACACTCAGGTACCAGAAAAATTAAATCTAAGATAGTAGATTCTAACTATCCTCTTGAACAACCATTTACAAATTTGAAATAGATAATCCATTGGCTTGTAAAAATAGAGAACCTAGATCTTAGAGCATCATCACAACAAATTATTGTTAGGCTGCCCCATTACCTGCACGGTAGAAGGACTATGAGATTTTAAGGTCTAATTCAAGATAAATCCTCTCACCTTTGACCTGAGGGTCATTGCAAAGGGCTGTTGCCAACGTGGTCTTACCACTTCCCCCTATGCCTTTTACTCCGAGCAGTGAAACATCATTGCCCAAGAGGCGTTCCTTCAGCTCATGGACCAAACCCTTCAAACCAACTTGAAAGTCCGGCAATTCTGGGACGCTCAATTGGGAGGTCTTTTCAACAATTTCCAGTTGACCCATCTGATCTGTGATAAACTTACTCTCAGATTCTTCCTTGATTGCTTCAATTGTCTGCTGAATATTCTCAAGTTTATCCACCATTTTGTGCTGAATATCCTCAAATTTATTGTGATGTAACCTCAAGACATGCAATTCAGAACAGATATGTGCCCAACCTTGGGTTTGAGTGAACTTGACAATATACAAGTCCAACTTTTCAATTTTCTTTGCATATCTATAGCTCTTATAGATATTCAGGCGATTAACCTTGGAACATTTCTTGACCAGCTCAATCCCCTTCTGCAACTCCTGATAGAATTCGCTAAGCACCTTCTCGCTATTTTGGGACAACTCTACACCACTATTAAAGTCATCAGCCAATACAGGAACAATTCCTTCCAAAGTTTTCTGGAGTAGTTTGCAAGCGCCCTTGCACGCAAAGCTTGTCTTTAACACATATATAACGACTGACAGCAGCTCACTTGTTACAGCGCCCGCTACTGATTGGATCACCAAAGATGAAGCCATGTCGATCAAAAGATAGTTTTCAGATTCCCAGAACTCAATACTGCGACCTAACGACTGAAATCTTCCCTGCTATGCAATACCAACATAGAAACACATACAGCTTTCTGCAACCCTAGAGTCTAAAAATATTTTACATGCAGCAGAGTATTTATTACTCTGGCTGCATCTAGAAGAAATGGATTGAGAAGCTTCGCAGAAATTTTCAAATTCCGATTCCGCGTGGACTGTACTGTCATCTACATTAATCCCAAGGTTACTTCATTACACGTTTTCTTTTAAAAAACTATGCCACCTAAATGTTTTTCTATAAGTGGGGGAGGCCGTGAGGGTGATCGATGCCAGGTCGTAGGATAGGAGTGTAAACCAAACAAGTACAATAGCTGCAAAGTAGTTAGTCCATGCCTTATTATTATATTTTATTTTTGTTTTATTGTTTAAGTAATTAATATCAGCATTTGATTATGATTGTGTTAATGATTATATGTAATCACTACTTTATTTATAAAATTTTAATTGTTTATTATGTGATGTTAAATCGCTAGTAGATAATATGATAAACAATCATTATATTTTGATAGACAATGTACTTATTTCAGAATTATTTTGTGTCATGATAATTTTAGTTCATATTTTTGCAATAATGTTAATTGATTGGATCACAATTTGTTAAGTAAATTCACTCATTCTAATAACTAATAAACAAAATAAATACTTTAAATAAATAATCTTTTCATAATTTGCAACATTTTAAAATAATAGATCTTGAAAACATGTAAGGTTGACTTCATTTATTTAATTTTAAATGTTTTTTTTTTAAATATTCAATTTTATATTGCATTGTAAATATTATTATTAGAAATTTAAAAAATTAAATCTTCAAAAACTATTCATATAGATAACATAAAAAAATTATTATTAACCAATATATTTTTTATTCTTTAATTAAAATAATATATTTAGTAAAACAATTCATTAATTTATGTAATGTTAACTTAATTCTTTAATTAAAATAATATATTGAGTAAAACATGTAAAGTTAATTTCATTTTATTATTTAATGTTGATTTCTTTTTTAAATTGTTTAATTTTATATTGTTTTATAAACTTTATTATTATAAATTGTTTAATTAATATTTTAACAAAAAATTGTTTTGAATTGTTTAAAATCACAATTTGTTGAGTAAACTTATTGATTTTTGTTGGTAAAAAAAATTAATAAAAATAAAAACATTATCATTTATTTACCATCTATTATATACTTGTGAACAAAACTATAAAAACAAATAAGTAAACATTTAAAACCATTACCCTTGATAATAATAAAAAATATGAATTCAAAAAAATAACTAATACTTAAATCAAGTTTTTTTTAAATATAAAATATTAAACATAAAATATGGATCCAGAAATATAACTAATGTTGAGTTTTTGAATGCTAACTAAAAAATTAATCTCTTTAATTTCATCTAATTTTTTGTTTTTATTTTTATTTTTTAATAAAAAAGCATTGTCTCTTTAGGTGTAATGAAAAAATGTTTATATTAAAAGTATTGGGTAATTAAAAAAATTAATAAACAAGAAACCATTTTTAATATTAAAACATTATAAAAAATGTAAATTATATTTAATATTATAACTTTATAAAAGTAAAAATGTATATTTTTAAATTTTATGTTTAGATAGTAAATAAAAAAAATTAAAACATGAAACTTTTAAATTGATATTAAATCTAAAATAATCAAATCAAATCAAATCTTGAGGAATTGAAGCATTTAAATCAAATCTTGAGAAATTTCTAGGAAATTGAATTTGTAAGTAGGGTATCATCAATGAAAACTACTAAATGCTTCTTTGGTATTTATAAAATAATTAATGTGTACCATTTTTTATCTATGTGGCAATTTTATATTTTTTTTCAAATAAAATATTTTTTTAAACTAATTGTCACATCCAACCATGGTTATTTAGTCAAATCAAAGCTTGCAACCAATTATAAAATAGTAATTTCTAATTTCAAAAACTAAAAATTATATTTTATTATCTTAAAAAAATATAATTAATAATTAATTTTAACAAAACATTATAAAGTAGCTATAAAATTGTTAAAATTAATAAAAAGTCAATGTAATTTTGACAATTGATCTATTGCTATAATCCTGCCTTCACAGTGACTAATAAAATAGGAATTAATTAGTGAGATTGAATGGAGGAAAAGGAAAAACAAAAAAAGTTGAATAAAATTAAAATCCACAATGCTACGTAAGGTATAAAGGCCCTACTTTAAGGGTCTCGAGAATAAAAATCCTTCAAGGTCAACAAAACATTGAATTTTAATTGTAATGTAAAAAATGAAAGAATAAATTGGGAAAAAGAATTTTAATCCAATAATTAAAAGTTTAATTAAAAATTAAATTGTAATGTGAATTGTGAAAGATTAAATTTTAAAAAATAATAATAATTATGTAGTATTTAATATTAAAATTTTAAATCCAATTTATTTTGTTTTTAAATGTTCACTTTTGTATTTTTTTTTAAATTTGTTTTAAATTTGTATTGGAACTAATAGTAATTATAACAAAATAATTTATGAGAAATAAACTTATTGTACAATGTGGATATATATGTTACTTTATATTATAAAAAATAGTTTAGATTTTTTTTTTCCCTGTTATTATTGAATTTAACTATATAATCTTTGGTTAAAGTGTAAAATTGCATTTTTGAATGGATAAATAAATTCAAAGTGCTCAAATATCTTTATTGCACTTAGATTTTACAATCTCAACAACTGACATTTGCAATTTTGCAATTTCAATACTTCTTCTAAATTTTTTGCTCTATTTTGTAATCAATACTTGGAATTCACTACAACAAAATAGGTAATCGGCACCAAGTTTAGCATCAAATTGTCATGCATTTTTTTTCAAGGTTTAGCATTGACTATATCTCTATTACAAAAATGAAATGAAAGTAAAAAATGAAAAACATAAACATTAAATGGTAAGCGAATATTCCCATAAAAATATGTATTAAAAGTGTAGAGCTCAAGTAAAATTGGACTAACTTGCAAATTAAATTTGTGAAAATATAAACAAAAAATGGTACAAAAATGAAAACATAACGGAAAATGGTAAGGGAATATTGGAATTTGAACCCATATTACTTACCAAAAGAGAAGAACTCTACTTGAACTACATTCCCACAAAAATATCCTATTAAAAATGCATAATTGAATTGAAACTCACCTACCATATGCATGCAAACAAATGAATCACTACTACAAGACAAGGCCATAGTGTCATCATTAGCATCAAATCCCAATGGTTTTTTTCAAGAAAAAGAAATCAAGTTTGGACGACGCAAAACATGATGCTACAAAGGACATCATGTTTTGCATCAATGTAGTGGTATTTTTCGACATACATTATACAAATTGTTGCATTAGTGATGAAAAAACTTAGACACAAAAAGATTTCCTATGTTGCGTAACATTGTGTTGCATCGCATGGTATTGCAAAAAAACTCTTAATTAGTCATTTTTCCAACACGTTTGTGTCAAAAAATGTGTTTTTTTCATTGTACTAACGTCGATATTTTAGATGGGGTGTCATCTTTGCGTGCCATTAGCATCAAATTACGTAACTTTTAGTCATTTTGCATTATATTTGAGTTTTATTGATGTTGTTTACATCACTAAAGCTCCAAAAAATGAGGAACAAAATATATCAAATACATAAAAATACATAACGAAGAAAGGAAATGACAAAAATAATTTCAATGAAGAATACAGGAAAAATATAAATGGAATATAAATGTTAGACAATTTTTTCAAAACTATTAACTTTTAACAATACTAAATATGACCAACTCTTCATATAGATTTATTGATAGTATAAGAAATACATATGACTAATTATTCATATTGGAACCTCAAAATAATAAAAATTAAAAAAATTAATAACATTAAAAAAAAACTTCATATACATAACATCCGAATATATAAATAAACAAAGATATTTTTTTGAGAAATGATACATCATATGGTCATATATAGACTATACCCAAAACATGTTACAAATGCATCCTTTCATATTTATGTATACCCAAAACATATTACAAATGCATCATTTTATATTTATATTTTTCTTATATTAATTCTCATAAGCGTAATTATTCTGACCATTTTATATAACAAAACAACATCTAGAATAAAAATTATAAACAACACTTTACATAGGAAGTATTTGGAGAGTAAAATCTTAATTTGAATTAATAAACCTCTCATTTGAATTTTTTTTAAGTTGAGTATCATGTCAATCAGTCATCAATTTAAAAACTTCGTTATTCTCTTTATTTGATTTTATATTTTTTTTTCTTTCTTAAAAAACAACCCAATCAAATATAAGTTTAAAGACTTAATTCTAGTGTATATGTATTTTTTTGTACTTTTCACTTCATTCTCTTCTTTAGGTGATTTTGTACTTTTGGTTCAAATATAAGATCAAAGACTTAATTATCTTGTGTAGATGCTTTTTGCACTTTTCACTTCATTCTTTTCTCTATGTGTTTTTGTACTTTTGGTTTTGAAAATAAATATTTCAAAACAATAATATTATTGTTCATTCACATTTTATATACAATGGCTTTGATTTTTTACCACTTATGCCTAATTTTGTCATCATAAATGACGTGCACGACAACTGCTTCATAGAAGAGTTCGCTCCCTCATATCATTTTCTTTCAAGCTACATAAATTGAATTTGGTAGTTCTTCTAAACTTGGACAAGCATACAATTCGGGCAACTACAGAGAACTAAGACTTCCTATATCATTTGATAACTCAAAAAGATTATGTCAGTTTGTGACATACAATTGTTGAAGGGAAGTCATATTACAAGCACTCAAGGTAGTTCCTTCAAATTGCTACAAGCTACACTAATCAATAGTGAAGTAAAAAACGAGAAATAGCAATACAATCCCATATTCCAAAATGTTTCACATAGAATAAAGAATAACTCATCTAATTCTTGCCAGGATCGACAAATATTGTTGGAGGGGACGAACTATTACTCTTTCCAACCGAACAACTTTGAGTTGTAACTTAATGAAGAGAGGGCATATATACCTTTCAGGAGTGTGCAAATTTTATTTCTATATTACCAATTTGAAAACATTTTGTGTAAAATTTAATTAGTAAACATACTTCAAAGGGTTTCTTAGTGATCCTGATATACATATATGCAACCAATTTGGGAAATCTATTTATAATTAAGTTTACAAGATATGTTTATATAGTCAAAGATGGTTAGGGAAACTATTTTGATATAATAATTTCCATTTTATGGCCAACTTGATAGAGACATAGGTACCAACCATGTTGAGGTTAAAGATCCTTCGAATCCGTGTGTTCTTCATAGTGACAACCTTACTTATAGTTGGGTAGCAAACTTAAGGTACGTAGGATTTCCATAAGTTTTAAAGAAATAAAAAAAACTTCTTCTTATGTATTATTTGAAGAGATGACATTCTTTTCCATAATATAATGTAAGCATCAATTAAATCGATCACTACTTTTTCTGCAAGAAGCGCTGAAACTATATAACTTTTGGTTAAAATTATTAGACTATAAATATAACTAAGTTTACAAAAACTTTCTATACAAAATTGAAACACATTAATACACTTTTACTGTAATTTAGGACTATACACTATATGAAATGGCTCTTACTTTGATGAAGCAAAAATATTAAAGAATGGTAGATAATAGAAATACGAGAAATGAGATATATAATATATAACTTGATTTATATGAAAGAAATATAAAGTTAAAATTAGGATTATATGATTATATGAAATGACTCTTATTTTAATGAAGCAAAAAGATTAAAGAATATATGTCCAAAGCTGATAATAGATATATGAGAAATGAGATAATATAAAATATGATTTATAACTTGATTTATGTGAAAGAAATATGTAGCTTAAATGGGTACTAAGATTAAAGAGCATATAAAATTGTACAAATGATCTTAAATATGAAATATATAATATAAAATCAAATTTAAAGTTTGATTTATATGATAGAAATAATGATTTATATAGGCAATAAACAAATCCGAAAAAAAAATAGCATAGAAATTAAAATTAAGATGAGTTATCTAGCATAAAGTTATTTTTCATATATCTATCTCTTTGTTTTGTCAATTTATATCATCACTATCTCAAGCATCATCATAACTTGAAGGTTGTGTCACATCTTAAGTGTATTATATTGCTATGTGCTTAGTTATTTCTGGCTGAAATTGCTTTGTACTTAGTTATTTGTGGCTATGTATGGCTATCATGTAGTTATCCAAATGATTACTCCATATTGGATTTCATCAATCCTATTACTATTTAAATGATACCTTAAAGGCTTGTAAACTTTGGTGAATGGGCAAGTATTACCCGCAACATTGTAGATAAGACAAGAAGAATATTGACAATCTTGTAATGCAACCATAATTTCAAACATTTATGAGTGGTTATATGCTTTGATAGATTTATGAGATTCCCAAGTTATGTATGTAGGTATCCAAACCCATGGCATTGACTTATACCAATAACTTCAATGATAATGATAGGAGTAATTAGTACTCGGTGGAGAAGGGAATATAAGCAAGGATTTTCTTTTCGCACACACGGAAAGGTTGAAAACAAGAAATTTTTACACTCTGGTTGGGTTTTTTAATAAGTCCTTCTATTGATGATAACAAATCAATGGTTGTTTACATAGAGTATTAAATATAGTTTATTTTCTCTAGAGAAAGGGAATATTGAGATAAATATTTAATATTACTGAGCAATAGTCTTCCAGTTAATTATGTATTAGCTATAATTTGGGAATATGTGGTGTGTGGACAACTAAGCTATTAAGAGTGATTAGGTGTATATTTCCACTAGGACTCTACTAATGCATTTGTGGATAAATATGTGTATTTATGAACAAGAAAAATGGGAAGAATTAGTGTGTATTTCATGCCTGTTATTCCTACAATGTTTGTATATCTCTCCTATTCTTTCTTGTATCAAAGTCAAATTGGGCATAGCTCCCTCATGGGAAAGCTCATGATGATGGAAAGTCTATGAAATTTTAACAGTTGTACATAGGAGAATAAGATTAGATTAGATTTATGTAGAATATTGTACAATGTAATTTTTTATTTAATTGTCTATGTATAGATCGTTGAAGATCGTTGAAGGACTACAAGTCTATTGAGAAAAGATGCCAATGAGAGCTTCTTTGTATATTTGAAGGAGATAAAAGCTCCAATTGAGTGCTGAAGAGAATAAGATAGAGTGCTCCAGAACCAATTAGTGAATGTTTTTTTCTACAATAATTTGTCAAAAAAAAAATTGAACAATACTTGGGGAATGCAACCCTTCCAAAGGAGCCTTACGGCATGATATATTACAAAATTTGTTGTCTAACAAAAACATGAGATTATGACAAAGGATGAAAGATTTAGTGAGCTTTGCCAAATTAATGATTTGGGTGCTTTTATTTCTCACAAAAGATTTAGTACAACGAAAAATGATTTTTGTGATTTTGTTTTTCTCATTTATATTTTCAAGACAAAGGTCAAAATGACTTATACCATGGTGAAGTATCAAAAGGCAGCCAAGTCCAAGTTACACAAGAATAGTTATAGTATATCATTTTTTTTGTTTTTCATTAGTAGAAGATATTTTGTTAATTCTTGTAAGCTTATTGGCATTATCTTTTAATAATGACGAAATAAATAAAGAAAATGATGACAACAAAGTAGGGAATTGATTTCTTAATTGAAAGAAAAATGTATCTCCAAAGTTAGAGGGGGGATTTCAGGTTCAACTCAAGATGGATGATTGCTTAGATAGCCCGAGGTGCTGGGGATTGCAAAAACTATACCTTATTAGGGTTATGAGATATGTATGTGGAGATTGCTATCCAATAGTTCGAGCGAGATCCAAAATTTGGAAGTTTGGTATCATATCTTTATGATGGTTAAATTGGATCATAGCTAGTAGACTATACCTTTCAAGTAATAGAAGGCAACTTGATGGAGTTTGAAGCCTACAAGATATCAAAATGGTGAATGGGAAAATTATCAAAATAAAGATTTTAAATTTTGTTTTGTTATCACTAGATTTTTTTGTATGATAGCATTAAGAGGGATGTTGAAGAATAATGGTTAATAAATGAGAGATTGTAGGATAATTTGTTAGCGTAAAGGTTGCAAACTTCCATTAGAACTCTATCAATGCATTTGTATATATAGATGTGTATATGTGAATAAAGAAGAATGTGATTTAAAATTTGAGTGTATTTTATTCCTCATATTTATTTCTAATATTTTTTTCAGACACAAATGGTTATAATATATTAAGGTGGTATAACCACAGAAACTAGTTCAGTATACAAAAAGGCCCTTATGGACGCAGCAAAGCAAGTCAACAACCATGTCATATTTATCAACGCCCTTATGAAAGCGTCAAAGTAGGTCCAAAACACCCATTGATGGGTCATAAAGACAACTAGGAATTGTAAATAATAGGAGAATAAACTACTAGAAGCCTACAAAGACCACAACATTTATAAAGTGACAGACAGAAAACAACATATGAGCTTTAAACAGATTGAACGATTCAGACACCTACAGAAGAAAACTAAACCGCAAGCTATGCGAATTTCCCAAAGGAGCAGGCAAAGGAACCTGAATTGCTCGCATTTTCCAGCTTGGCCACCTTGAGTTCAAGTTTGTCAATTTTCACTTCCAAGCTTGCTAACATCTTGAGAATTGTCGATTCGGATTTTCTGATTTTGCGCTTGAGTTCTTGTCGTAGGAAGGCCAAATCTCCTTCCACATTGCCCAGTCTTCTGCCACCTTCAGTATCGATGATGTCCATTGATTCTTTGAGCTTCACCACCTCCTCCCGAATGTTGAAATCATCAAGCGCCCTCACCATCTCCTCCCGAGCTTCGAAATCACCATGGACCGACATTAAAGACCCCATCAACTCAAAATTGGCCATAGAAACTCTATCATGCAGCTTTGAACTGGGGCGAATGCAAAACACAGATTCGAAATGTATGCAGACCAGCCAAAAGACAATGCCTTTTCCTTCCAAATTTCTAAGGATTATAACCCTGCGTCCCACACTCGAAGTCGCCATAGCACCTGGAATAATCATAGTCTTCATTAATGCGCACATACCCTTCCAATCTCCCGGTAGGTCGACGAGACCTCCTCCCTCCATTTTGCCAGCACTGAACGCCCCAAGTACCTGATTTATTAATGTTGCAGAGTGATGCCAAGAGTTCCCATGGGATGGCACGTGACCTCCACACGTCGAAATCTTTCCCAAGCATTGTAATGATGTCACCTTCCCTACGCAAGACGACCCCACACGCCTTAAGCATGCCCACATTACCATGATCCAGCCTCGGTCCTATAGAAGAGGGCAAAAACCGAAATTCTTGTTGATTTGGAGGGAGCCAGGGCTTAGCACGGACCCGAGGTTTGCTGCTAGGTCCGCCTCCTTATTTTGCGCTCTCAACACATGGAAAAACTCAGTTTTGAGGAAAGAACGAGCAAGGCATCGAATCTTAGATAATATTTGCTTAAGTTGTAAGTTGTTAGGAAGATGTCCTTCAGCCATTCTTGGATCACAATCCTCGAATCTCCCAACACAATTAGCTTAATAATTCCCTTGTTCTTGGCAATCACCAATCCTTGCCACAGGGCTAAGGCTTTGGCAATGTTGTTTGTCTCAGACCCAAGACCCCAGGTGAAGGTAGTTTCCAGAATGTCGTCTGGGGTGAAGAAAACCCCGCCCCCCTACCGCGCTAGGATTACCTTTAGAAGCACCATCCGTAAACAGAGTTTGAGAGTGCTGACTTCTCAACCAGATTTCCAGATCCTTGTCATTCAATCTTAATTCCCACGTTTTCTTCTTCTTGTTCTACGGATTGATCAAAGGAGTCTTCAAGGATAGACTAACCAGCCAGTCTGATTCGAGGTTGTCTGTGGGATGCTCACCACCCTAGAGATGAGCAAAGCAGTCGCCCAGCAGAGCTTTTATTTTGGACGCCACCTTGGACGATGTCATCTTAGCTCCTCTGAATATTCTAGAATTTCTTTCCAGCCAAATTTTCCATAGAGTCATCCAACAAATTTTGGTTCTTTCGCACTTAAGGTTGACGAAGGGGGAAGCCGAGGCCCAGTTAATGAATAACCCATGGATATCCTCAGGGGGAAGCATGGAGCTTTCCGAAAGAACGAGCTTCCAAATTTCTTTGGCGAAATGACAGGAGATAAGTAAGTGATCAGCGATTTCTTCACCATTAAGACAGAAGGGACATCTGGTGGGGCCTTCCCATCCCTTTTTCCTAAGATTCTCCCCAGTCAAAATTTTTCCATGTGCTAAGGTCCAGACGAAGAAATCAATTTTAGGGAGACTTTTCACCTTCCAAATGCTTTTCCAAATGGGAGCATCCCCAACCTGCCCATGAATTGAGAGTGCCATGTAGCTGACAGAGCCAGAATACCTACCTGATTTGTCCCCCCAACCTCTAGAGTCTTTGGATCTTTTGTCAATTGGGGACTTCCCATGAAGCTTGATGATGAGAGAGTTTGCTGCAACTTCTAAATGGACAAGTGCGGGGATCCAATTCTTCTAGGAACCATCCTAATTCCAATTTGAGATGTCCAGCTGCGACTTTGAAGATGATCTTTAATCTGGGCTAGGCCATTTGCATTGATCAAAGCTTTCTCTCCCATGATGGAGTCTTCCCAAATCTTAATTTTCTTCCCATTTCCCGGTATCCACGTGAGTTTGTTGGAGAAGAAAGAGAAAGCTTTGACCAGAATGGAGTAAATAACCGAGCCTTTCCTCACTCTTGGAGGGGAGTCTAGACTTCTCAAGCGGCTTCCAGAGAGGTATTTTTTCTAGAGGGCATTCTTACACCAAGACGAATTGCCTGTAACAACTTTCCAAAGGATCTTGGTTCCAAGAGCTAAGTTTTGCCTCTCCAGATTGCTGACTTGCAATCCCCCGTTTATCCATGGTTTGGTGATCTTTTCCCAGCTTACAAGCAGGAGCTTATTCTCATTTTGTTTCCCTCCTTTACAAAGAAAGTTTTTGAGCAGAGAGTTGATGTTGGCCAGGATTCTCTTGGGCACGAGAAGAATAGAACATTGATAGATCAGGATACTAGTGAGCACAACTTTAATAAGAACAACCTTCCCCGCAAGATTTAACCAGTGAGCTCCCCAAGTGTTGATTATGGATTTAATTTTATCAATGATCTGGTTTCAAGGAGAGGTCTTGGGAGAGGCTTTGAAAATAGGGACTCCACGATACTTGAAGGACTCCCAAGTGGTTTTACCTTCTATACCCAAAATTTTGCTTTTGGGCGTGATTTATGTCTTTAACTCCTTTGGCTATCCGAATTCCAATGAGCTCTAACCTTAATTGGCTTTGATTCAACTGGACGCTGAGGACCAAGGCCTAAATAGCATAGAGAAGAAGGGAGAGAGGGCAGCCCTGACAGAGCCCTCTGGAGGCTTGAAAGAAACTGGCAGCTCGCCCATTAACCAAAGGGGCGATCCAGGGGTTTTTAATACAGGCTTGGATCCAATTGATGAAGTTGGGGTCAAACCTGAATCTGTGCATGACCTGAAAGAGAAACTCATACTTAACTCGATCAAAGGCATTAGCTAAATCAAGTTTGACGATCATACCTTTTTCCCGACGCTGGATGCTTGAATGGATGGCTTCTTGAACCAGGATGATGTTGTCCTCAATATGTCTGCCTTTTACAAAGCCTCCTTGGTTTTCCGGAATGATGCTAGGGAGGATCTCTTTGAGGTGGTTGGCTATGACTTTAGTGATGATTTTGTATCCTATATTGCATAAAGAAATCGATCTGAATCTGTCAAAGGATATGGCTCCTTTTTCTTGGGGATAAGGGCAAGGAATGCCGAGTTGGTGCTTCCCCCGAGCTTGGAACGGAATTGGGACTTGGAAACCATTCTGCAAAGATCGTGCTTTATAGTCTTCCAACAGGATTTGAGGAATCTAGCAGAGAACCCATCCGAACTGAGCGCCTTGTCGGAGTCCATACTTGCTAGAGCCGATTTGATTTCCTTCTTCGAGACTGGGGCAGACAATTTCCTGTTGGTTGTCTGGCTAATCAACTTGGGGATCGAATCTAGTATGGGGGAGGGAGGATTACCTGGATTTTCTTCCGTGTAGATCTTTTGAAAATGATCATGGGTTGCCGTTTTAATCTCTTCGAACTCTTGGATAACCTGATCTTGAGTATGGATTTCTTGGATTTCTTTAACCGCCTTGTTTTTTCTACCTTCCGCCTGTTTATGGAAGAAGGTCGTGTTTTTGTCACCAACTTTAAGCCAAAGGCATCTTGATTTTTGCCTCGCGTTTTCTTCTTCAATCCTGCAGGCTTCATGGAGGCTTCTATGAAGAACAGTCTCTTTTTCGATGGAGGAAATAAGAATTTCCTGCGATTCTTGCTCCCTTTGGTGGATTTCCAGGGTTTTCTGCGCTTCAATCCTTTGTTCTGCAGGGGACTTCTGAGATTTGGCCCAGTTTTTAAGAGAATTTTTGAGACGCCTTAGCTTTTCTTCCCAAACGTAGAGAGGCGAGACAGAAACAGGGGAGTTCCAAACAAAGTTAACAAGTTCATGGAACCCATCCTGGTTAATCCAAATAGGACTAAATTGAAAGGGAATGGGGCCCAAGTTGTTTTCTTCTACCAAATCAAGGAGGATTGGCTTGTGGTCAGAGGCTCCGAAGGCCATAATTTTGGAGTTGGATCTAAAGCCAAGCAAAGAAAAGGATTGTTGGACCAGGAACCTGTCCAGCCTAGCTGCAATGTGACCCGACCCAGTTCTTTTATTGGACCAAGTGAACTGGCCACGAACAGGCTTAATGTCTTCCAGCTCCTAGTCCCTGATAATATCTTCCACATTTTCCCTTAGCGGGTCTCGAACAATAGAGCCTCCTCTTTTTTCTTTAGAGTGAAGCGTGATATTGAGATCCCCAGCAAGGATGAGATTAACCGGGTGCTAAATGAGCAGGGCATCCTAGATACTAGTCCAGCATTCTTTTTTTTCAGAAAGCAAAGCAGGAACATAGATGTTCAGAATACTTACTTGGATTCCTGACTCCTTGTGGTGAAGAATTGAAAGAATCCAATACGTGTGGGAGATGGATTGAACTAGAGCAAAAACTTCTTTTTTCCAGAGGGTGCCTATCCCCCTCAGAGGTGCCCCGAGCACTGCTAGCAACCCCTTCATTTGTTTTCCAGAACTTCTGGGTTGCTTGGAGGAAGGGCTCTTCCTCCATTTTTGTCTCCTGGATCAGAAGGATGTCAAGAATGGAAATACAAATTAAATCTCTCATAGCTTCCAAATTTTTCTTGCTACCTAACCCTCTACAGTTCCAAGAGACAATCTTCATTATTTACCCTTGGTATATTTGGCAGTCCCTTTGGGCTGCCCTTTCTGTCTTGTATTCTTGGGATTCATCATTGATTCAATAGTGGCTTGAGTTCCTATGAGCTTGTCCTTGTAAGAGGCTTCCTCCCTTTTCTCTTTGTCTGATTTCCTTCCCACTTTGGATTTTTTTTGCACCAGGGGCGATCTCTCCACTTCACCTTCTTCCTCATCCGAGGCCTCCTCCTCGGACGATAGAGTAGGAGAGTTGAGGCCCGAGGACTCAAGATGAGTCTCCTGAATGAATCCAAAGGTGGAAGGGCCGAATGCTTTGGGGTTTGGAGACTCCCCAAATTCATAAGTGATAACTTTGTCTTTTTTTGTTTCCGTGTTTTCAGTTGCATGATCTGGATTTGCAGTTGCCTACTCCTCTGAGCCGTTTCCTTCCTCGGTCTGTATTTGATTCCTGACTTCTGCTTTCCTTGCATGACCCGGATTTCTTTCATCTTTCTTCTGGGCCTGCCTTGGGTTGGCTCTGTTTTTTTTTGCATGAATCCACCCTTCTTCTGGGTCCTTTTCTGATAGATCTATTGGTCTCTTAGGGCAGCTTTTTTGGAAGTGCCCATATTCATGACAATGCCAACATTTAAAGGGGAGCTACTCATAGTCAAGCTTTTGAAAATGCTGCCAATCCCCCACCGTGAGCTTGACTGCTTCAGAAAGGCATGTTTCAAGGTCTACTTCAACGTAGATTCTAGCACAAGAGTAGTTTTCCTTGGGGAAGGCTTTGTCAATAAACTTCCCCAGTTTGTTTCCAATTGCTTCTAAGGAGGAGGGAGTCCAGCAATGAATTGGGAGATTGGGCAAACGAACCCAAACTGGGACCGCCTTAGGGACGTCCAAAGCCGGATCAAAATCAGGAGTCCATCTATTGAGGTAGAGACCTTGGGGGCCCATAAAGTACCGGCTGTTTCGGAAGATCAGATCTCGATCTTCTTTGGCATTGAATTCAAATAGAAAATACCCCCTTCCAACAGCGTAACGAGTCACGCTATTGGAGATTAGAGGTCTCCAGTTCTTTTGGATCCAGTTATCAGTGGTCTTGGGAGAGGGCCATAGACTGGTGAATTGACCAACCAAAGCCCGATCCGCCAAAGAAACTGGAATATGCATAGGATACTGAGGGGGCAAGTCAATGATAGGGATTTCGCCAACCTTCTTAACAAACTTGGGGATAGGAGCAGGTCCGACGATCTTAGATTTGCCAGAAATCAGCAGTCTGGACGCCTTTTCGTCATCACCAGGGGCCTGGGGGAGGGCCAGCCCCGTCAGCCGGCATGCGAGCCTGACAGAAGCGACGCAGCGCAAGGCCAAAAACCGTGCAACAGCACAGGATCCAAGAGCGAACCCTAGCATGCACGAGAGCAATCCACCTGATCGAGAACACTGCAGAACCTACCTAACAAAGGTTATTATTAATGTTACTCATATTTATTCCTAATATTACAAAGGTTATTGTTAATGTTACTCATATTTATTCCTAATACTACAGAGGAATAATTACTCTATTAATCTATAAAAGAAAAAGAAAAAGTACAAAAGTAATTAATTAATATTTAGAAAAGATAAGTATATTTATATAAACTATTTACATAAGCATTTAAAATTGTTAAATGAGTGAAAACTATTATACAAATACTATGAAAAATAATCAACAAAGCACACCTTATTCTACCAAAATTATTATCTACTTACCTCTTAGTCGTGGTGGTGTTCTGATATGGACATTGGAGAGCCTTCCTCCTTGTCGTTGCACTTAAATGTACATTCAAGTTTCAACCATCTATATCTCTCAAATTCAGATCTTCTCTCCAAGCTATTCAGTTCCTTATCATGCAAATGAACAAAGAATAATCACTTTTGACAAATTGGCATTGACATTTATAGATTTCATTGCCAAAAAAAAACTAAGCCTTAAATACTAACTCTTACAGAAGAATAGAAAACTCAGTGACTTCTATGTTTTTTTAAAAGAAAGAATGACATAAAAAAACTGTGTAAAAGATTTTTCTCTTTTTTAATGAAAAAATCACACATACTATAATATTTAGATATCGTTTCCCCTTGAGAAAGCTTTCGTTAGCAGTCATCCAAAGCTTTCGTTTGCAGTCATCCATACTTCAGGGAGCTGACCATGTAGAGACTTTCCAATCACCTCAAGCGGTAATCCTTTGCATTCTGTTATTACCTGTAATGGAAGTGTTACCAATCAATTAGCATCTCTAACATCCAAATTTCAACAGAGGCTAATCGTCAATTCCAAACATGGTCCATTGCCATTCTACTATTCCACGATCGGGATCAAGAATCATGTTGTATTACATCACAAAGTAGAATGAAGAAGTACTCTGTTGATTGATTTGTAATCTGCTGGTTTTGGAATGGACTTTGATAAAATGCCGACAAGCAGAAAAGGGACGGAGCATCTGGTTCTCTCAAACATTGTAAGTCATATAGATATCGGTTATCAACTATGTTGCTGTTTGCAGTTGTGATGAGATTTATATCTGTAATCAGCAATGTTGTTGTTTCTAATTGTAATGAGAGTTTTGTACCATTTTCCTTCAAACAACAAGGTGATCTTCTTTTTCGGGGCATCATCCAGCGCCATCAAAGTTGGCTGAGGTTACATGGTACAAATTCTCAAGTCAAAACCAACTACACCTCAAGCAATGTTGGTGTAAAGATACCATGGCTTGGTTAAACCATTGGGGCATCAATGAAAATGATATTTTGCAGAACATTGACAATGTCAAAAATATTATTACTTCTTAGTTTAAAGAGAAATTCTGGTATGAGTAAAATTTAGCTGTTAAAGAGAAAATTAAGATACTATAAGGAGGTCATTAATCCTAACTTGGAGGATCAGAATTATCTCTGGGTAGTCACTACCTGAAGAAAATTAATATAGCCAAGATTAGAACGAACTCTCATGAACTCCATAGCGAAACAGGGCGTTAGTCTATTCCTAAAACTCCATGGGCCGAAAGGGTTTGCCATCTGTGCGAGTCTATGAGCATTGAGGATGGAAATCACTTTATCTTAGAGTGCCTTGCTTACACCCAGATTAGATCTGAGTTTCATAGTATTTGTTACAATACAAACCTTTATAACCTCCTAACTTGGCAAAACTATAGTGTGCTTGGAAAGCTTTTTGAGCACAGGAACAAGATTTTAAAGTAAACCAAGTATTTTCCTTCTAAAGTTTGATAGATCAAAGTTGGTCTCGATAGATATTAATCATCATCATCATCATCATCACAACTGCGCCCGCTCACAATCTTCTTCCACATTCTGTTCAGAAGTTTAATGATATTCGGATTATGAGAAACTGTTGCAAACACTATCTATTCACCAAAATAAACCGTGAACTAGAATAAAAAGATATAAAGTTATCAGTGGAAAGAATTTTGTAGAACTATCTACTGCATTCCATTGAGACAATGCAAGTGGAATAACAACACAGGTGTGACGTATCACATTGGTGGCAGGGGAAACTTTAGAGAACGATTCCTTAGCGCAAGAAGAACATGCTTAACCAGAAACTATGTTAAATAAGTGCAACACTATTCACGTTATACAGATATCCAGGACAGTAAGGTTCAGGATTGGATCCTATTCTTCCCTTTTCTCGGGTGCGTTTGCCAAAAACATCTTGGGCGAGTTTGCCAAAATTAATTAAAAGGCCAATTCACAAATTATGTAGTGTTTTTGGTATTTGAGTTGGTAAAGCTCAGGGCTCTATATCTTTCGGTTAACAGAGCAAACATTATGCATTTTTCCGCAGAGCATTTACTGCACCCAGGTAGAGTGTATGCATTGTTAGATCTCTATACCTATGCTGATCAGTATTTATTGCCAAACATTATACACTTAACAACACATTGATTAAAACTCTGTTGGACCTGAAAGTATTTCAAATTTAGTGATATACATCCTAACATATACAACATCAATGTTGCTATGTTCTTATTAATTGCGGTTGTTACTGATCATCCTTAAAAGACACCCTTGTTTTCATAGTGATCCCTCAGACGTATGAATTTTTGATAATCGAGGTTTAACCATTTATGATTTCACTGTTAAAAAGTCCGGCTGACCCAGGGCACTCTTCCTCGCCTAAAGGATTTAGCAAAGTTGCTATAAAGGGGACTGTGTAAGATGGAAGTCAATTAATTCGCTTTCTGAAGAAGGGGTAGACTCCACCAATGTGTGGGGAGACTCTACACTTGGGATACCGGAACAATTAAATCTAAAATACTTGATTCACAGCTGTGGCTTATGAATTTTGGATTATCAAGTTCTATCCATTAATGATTTCACTAGTAGCACATTCCTGGCGCCTGAGGCATTCTTCCTTTGCCTAAAAGATCTGACAAAGTTGCTTGAAAGAAGAGGGTGTAAGGTGAAAGCCTATTAATCAGCCGACATCTACATCTGTACCAGAACAATTAAATCTAAGATAGTTGATTGCAACTATTATGCACTTGAGCAAATATTTGCAAATTTGCAATAGATAATTCATCGGCTTGTAAAAATCTACTAATAGAGAAGCTAAATCTTAGAGCACCATCATAACAAAATATTGTTAGGATGTCTAATTACCTGTATTGGAGAACGACTGTGAGACTTTAGATCTAATTCGATACAACTTCTCTCACCTTTGACTTGAGCCTTTTGCTCCTACCAATAGAATAGCATTGCGCAAGGGGAGCTCCTTTAGCTCATGGACCAGACTCTTCAAACCAACTCGAAAGTATGTCAATCCTGGACGCTCAATTGGGAGGTCTTTTCACCAATTTCCAATTGACCCATCTGATCTGTGATAAACTAACTCTCAGATTCTTCCCCAATTGCTTCAAATCTCTGCTCAATATTCTCAAGTTTATCCACCATTTATGCTGAATATACCTAAGTTTATTGTGATGCAATCTCAAGCCGTGCAATGCAGAAAGGGTATGTGCCCAACAATGGATTTGAGTGAAATTGACGATATACAAGTCCAACTTTTCAATTTTCTTTGCATATTCATAGTTCTTGTAGATATTCAGGTGATTAACCTTGGAACATTTTTTAACCATCCCACTCCCCTTCTGCAGCTCCTGATTAAATTCACTGAGCACATTTTGGCTATGTTGGGACAACTCTGCACCACAATTAAAGTCGTCAGCCCATATAGGAACAACTCATTCAAAGTGTTTTGGAAGAGTTTGCAGGTGCCCTTGCAGGCAAAGCTCTTGTTTAACACTTATATAACGACTGCCAGCAACTCGCTTGTTACAGCGGCCACCACTGATTGGATCACCAAAGATACGCCATTTCGATCAAATAGTTTTCATATTCTCAGAACTCAAACTGAATCCTAGAGACTGAATCATATGCAAACATAACAATCTTCATTTGGGTAGCCTATAGTGAACAACATGAAAGAAAGTTTCATGTGGACTGGGCAGAAGCAGATGCCACATCAGAGACATTTTCTTGTGGGCGGGAGATTAAGAGAAGCAACGTAGGAATATTCATGTGGGCAGCACTTGAATTTCCAAGGGCGGGAGATAAAGAGAAGCATCGCAGGAATATTCATGTCATGCTACCTGAGTGCTATAGGATTGGACTGCACTTTCATCTGAACTATGACAGGTTACTTTAAGAGTGCTATAGGATTGGACTGCTAGCTATGTTTTGTTTGAGAGACGTTAACGTTGGATTATAAAAAAATTTAGAAGAATAATCAGGTTCAATTTCACATTGTTGTATAAAAGAATAATCAGGTTCAATTTCACATTGGTGAATGTTGATGGTTTTAGCTAGGTAATTAGTTTTGTTTAAATGATTGTTTATTATTAAGCAAAAAATAAACATTAAATTAATTATCAAATTGCTATAGTTATAATGTAAATATTAAACTAATTAATAGTTATAGTTGTTTAATTTAATTGAAGCTTATTTAAATCTTAAACAAGATGCATTTAAGCATAACAAGATAGGACGACCATGAAATAAATCTTGGTTGTACATTTATTACACTTCGGTTAATCTTGTTAATCCATTCGACTATGTCCAATCGAAGTAAACATAAACACAATTCAAAGGAATTCTCTAAAATTGTAAATTGGTAAGATTATTTTGTAGATTGTGATACTCTTAAATTAAAATTATGAATAAAGTTCAAATAAATTCTTCAAAATTGTAAATTGGTAAAATTAATTTGTCGATAGTAATACTCTTAAATTATTCAAATAAATTTGTTAAAATTTATTGCACCCATAGGAGCCAGGGAGATGTAACTTAATTAAGGTTAGACGGATCAAATTTCTTGAGGTCTAAATTGTTTTGGAGATGTAAAAAAATTAAAATTAAGATTTAAAAAAAAATATACCTCAAGAAATTGAATCCCTCTAGATAGTTGATAAATTCGGGTTTAAGATGGATCTAGGTTGGTTAAAATAAATTCTTTCAAACTTATTAGGCCATATAAAGTTAAATTGTCAACATGGTGATAATTAATTTTACCAAAGGAAAACCTATAATAAATGTAGAAATCCACTCTTTTGAATTATTATACATTGACATGATATCTTTGAAACTAATAATGTGTTTACACACTTGGAAGGTAATGAGTTGTGAAATGTTTTTCCACTTTCTAAAAATAAAAAATTATTTGCTACCAGAGGCGCTCTACGCCCAAGTATGGGGGAGATAACATTATGTCGGCTATAAATAATAAATAATAGAAAATTAAATTTTTTTAATTATCCTTTAAAGTAAATGTTGGTCACAAAAACAACACAATATGGGGAGATGTTGTAATGTTCCTACTTAACAAAATAATAAAAATGTTGGTCCATGTGCAAGGCCTCCTAAACAACCCATGGTTTTATTGTACATGGTTTAAGAGTGCCTTGCAAATGGTTTTAAAACCATGTGCAAGGCCTCCTTAGCAAGCTTGATTCAGAGGGTGGTCGTCGGCTGAACAATGTTGGCAGGGACATGGCCCATCTGAGGAATGAATTTGACCAGTCGATATCGCGCACAAAAAGGTTTTGACAGGGATGCTGGCAGAATTGGAAATTAAGTTTGAGAAGCTGGAATTGAAAGTGGCAAAGTCGGAAGCGACGAACTTCTCAGGTTCTTCTTCTCTCTATGGCGAGAAAGCCAAATGAATTCCGATCGTTTAGAATCAAGTTTTGAATTCCAATGTATGTTTGTTGTTTTAGTGTTTAGCTAGTAGTTTCTCAGTTTGTTATATATGAATAGCACTATCTAAGCAGTATAGGAATGGCATTGTTTGAACTCTAAAAAGACTTGCTTATCTGAACTTTAATTGCCTCTTCCATAAGGGCACTTATGTAAAATTTGGCTATGTTTTTGTGGTTAAACCACTTATAAATATAACCATTTTCGTCTTAAAAAAAAAGATTTTTTTACATTCTCAATTTTAAATCTAATGTTGAAATAATTTTATTCCTATTTGTTGGGTTA
>LPNX010185789.1:705159-740125 GCA_001517045.1 Pseudotsuga menziesii | reverse complement strand
TTGAACTAAAATGCATTCAAAGAAACCATGGATTTAAACACATACAATCACACTGCAAAACGAATTAAAACAATCCCCTTGAGAGCTAAAACCTTCCAAATGCATTGAAGAATCCCAAGCATTAAAAATTTCATGGAATAATGGAAGGCAGAATTCGAAAATATATAGTAATTATTTGGTTCAAGTTACCAATGGATCCCTCATTTCAGTGTCCAACGATGAAGTATTATTTTGTATTGTAATTCGAAAATAAATTTTCTAATAGGTTAAAATATAAAAATTTAATTAGTAGTAAAAAAATATGTGGATTAAGAAAAAACACAAAATTGAAATATCCACAAAAAAATGTTGGTCTTGCACATGATTTTAAAACCATGTGCAAGGCATTTTGAACAACCCATGGTTTTATTGTACATGGTTTATGAAGCTTTGCACATAAACCATGTGCAAGGCCTCCTAAACAACCCATGATTGTAGGAGGGCCTTGCATATGGTTATAAAACCATGTGTGAAGAAATGATGCAACTTTTTTTCCTAACAAAATAAAAAATAATAAAAAATATTATATTTCGGCCATAAATAATATTAAATATTAATAATAAAAATATTATATGTGGACCTTAAATAAAATGATGTGTCTTTTGGTTTGAATCAAATCAATGGATACCTAAGAAGAGATTTGCACCTTGATAGATTTGATCCATCTCGGCGCTTGATAGAGCCTAGGATGTGGATCTACGCTGGTAGTATTATGAACTTAACTCTCACGCGCATTACTAATAAGCATATCGTAATATCGTGAAATGTTTGATCTATGTTGTTGTATTTGTTAGGTTAATAGTATTATGAACTTAACTCTCACGCACTACTAATAAGCATATCGTGGTATCCTCAAATGTTTGATCTATGTTGTTGTATATATATATATATATGTATATCCAATTATTAATTATTATTTTACTCGCTATTAATAAGCATATTGTGGTATTGTGAAATGTTGATCTCTATATATATCTAATTATTTATTATTATTATATTTTATGTAATTAATTTTATTACATTTTTGTTTGTTTGTGATTTGTTGTACTAATTGGTGGTTTAAAAACCATGATTTATGGGAATTTAGCTCTTAAAATCATCTAGGAAACCTATCGAGCTTAGGTCACATTAACTCTTAGCATAATTGGATTTTAAGTGTTTCCTCCCAACTACCTTGTGGGGTTCCAACTTAGGTCGCCATGCATAAGAAGACCCATGGAAAACAACCGTGCCAACAAGATTTGACTTTCAAAATTGAAGCATATGGGATTGACCTTTGATCCACTCATGTGTGCATGGGTCATGAGATCTTTTAAGAGATTGGCATATGGGATTGGCCTTTGATCCACTTATGTGTGCATGGATCATGAGATCTTTTAATACAATCTCTGTGCCTACAACTACATGTTCAACCACTAATTCAAGGTGATTAGACTAGGCCTTTATAGAAATTAAATCTTACCTACTAGTAAAAAAACTCATCACTCTTCACCAATAAATCTAATCTCTTTAAACAATTTTATTACATTGTTATTTGTAATATATTTTTCTTTAAATTTTATTAATTAATAATACAAAAGTAATCAAATTTTAATAATAATAATAATTAGAAAAATAAAATAAAATAAATTTAAAGTTTAAAATTATAAAAACTATTTTAAAATAATCATATTAAATTATTATTTCACACATTATATTATTATTTCACTTATGTACATCCGCATAACCTATTCCACTTAGAAAAAATAGAGAGGAAAAACTAAGTAGCAAGCATATTCCCTGTAATGAATCAATTATTATATTATCTTATTAACCAATGTTATATTGATAAGGAACACCAATTTCAAATTCCATTAATTTTATGATCATTAAAATTTAAACCTAAATCATTAATTTTATAGCCATTAAAATTTAAACCTAAAACATTAAAATAGTTATAACTTTGTCTCAACTACAGCCTAAAAAACATTAATAGGCATTTTGCAATGCAATTTCTCTATATAAAACTTATATTTAATCAATTGTCATATTAACCAATATCATATTATAAAAAAACATCATTGTCCAATTCCATTAATTTTATAATCATTAAAATTTGAACCTAAACCATTAATTTTATAATCATTAAAATCTAAATCATTAATGGAGTTATAACTCTATCTTAACTACACCCTAATAAACACTAATGGCCATTTTGCAATTTTTCCAGTGGAGATCATCCTAATATCCATTAAATGCTTTAATCACTTTGATGTCTTTTCTAACTATCCATGTCACTATTTTGATTTCGTCTTGTATGCTTCATTAGTACCTGCTAGAGCATGAATTGTTGTAATCGGCTTGTCATTTTTTTCAATAGTATTACTTTAAAAAAGTAAACCAACCTAGTGAAGTTATTCCTTTCCTATTTTTCCTCACATAACTCTGATGTTTTTTTAAAAGAAATTTATCATAACCAATTCAAAAAAATTACATATTATTTGACTTCATCTCGAAGTGTCACCATTACATGTTTTTTGAAATCTTAGGTTTCAAATTAGATATTGCAAGGTTGGATGGATATGCAATCTATAGCCAATATTCACTTCCTTATCCAACCACTCAAAGTGTCTCCCTCTTGCACATTAGCATATCCCTATTTCACCTCATCATAGAAATTGCAACAACAGCTATCATAAAACACACCTATAGTGGACACAGACTCGTTCGCTTCAATTAATACCAATACTAAGTACATTATGAATGTGAACACAACTATTTCCCTGCTCGTAAATAAAGCATGCCACAATCTAGCCACTCATTTAGAAAAAAAAACTAAACTAAATAAAAATTATTATTTTCAAAAGTGGGTACATGAGAAACCGACACACTTGATATACAAAGTTTATTCAATGAAGCATTCTCTAAGCAGTTAGAACAACGAATTGTAATTTGGGTGGGTGGCACTATATATTGTTGTGTAAACTGCAATATCCTTCTTTTGGCTCACTATGGTGTGAGGTGAAAACGGTTCATGTTTGTTTATAAGCTTCTTCAAATTTGAGAATGGATATTTCAATTTTCAATGCATTAGATATGCCATTGACTTCCTTCTACAAGAAGAAATCACCTTCACCTAAAAAATGTAAACATAACATTCATAAACTTTTGAACTTATTGATTGTAGTGTAGAATCTATTCAATATGCTAATCAACACCTTTGTAATAATTTATTTAGTGATTTGTATACCCTAATATCACAATTGTGACTCATCAACTCAATCATGTCAAGCTAGGTTGTCTCCACTGAGTATCACTTTTTATTTAAGTGTTGATGTGGTCTTCTTATTATTGGAATATAAAGTGTGTTATGGCTTGTTATATATTTTCCTAGCCTTCAAAAATATTACCATGTCTAAAAATCATTCTTGAACATCTTCTTCCAAGATATGTCTACTTGTTTCCATGCATTTCAAAAGCAATGTTTCATGATATTAAGATATTTTGCATTTCAAAAATTGTCTCATGATATTAAGATATTGGTTGTCCTTTCCAAAGTTGTACTTGGTAATGATCCATGCTTTAGGCGCCTAACCATATAAGGACCTTCCAATCACCTTAACAACAAGCAATAATTATTTGCATTTTTCTGTTATCTATAATAGAAGTGTTAGAAGTGTTATTACTTATAATGGAAGTGTTGAATTTTTATTAGCATATATAATTCCCTAAGTTCAACATATCCTAATCCTCAATTTCAAACATGGTCCATTGCCATTCTAATATCCTAATATCAAGGATCATGTTGTATTGCATTTAAAGAAGAGGAAAGAAGTACCCCTTGCACTATGTTGTAATGTGTTGTTTTTAATGGATTTTTTATTAAATGCCAAAAAGGAGAAAAGGGATACAAGATTTGGCTCTCTCATGTTAGACTATGGTAATTAGTCTTACTATTAGTTATTGACATGGTCAAATAGTTGTTAGTTCTTTGTGAGTCTTAAGATTGACAGAATCAAAATCAATACATTGCATCTAGACAATTTTTTGGTAGCTAGTCTATCTAGAGAAGTCTCCTTCCATGTATTTAAATCATTTTATGAAGTAACACAAATATAGAGTGTTGTGGTGTGCAAGTTTTTTTTCCCTCTCATTTGATTTTAGTATGGTATTAGAGAAAATCTTTAAGACTCTTCGAAGATAGGAGAGGAACTTGTTTGCAAAGCAATAAATTGAAACACCCAACCCACATGAGAAGAGATCGACGACGTGAAGGGAGAAGCCTGCTATAACCGTGAAGAGAGAAGTCCACCAAAGCAAGCAAAAGTAGTTACTAGTAATTGCCCCAAGAAGGTGCAATATTACGCCGATAGGTCAATGTTGGAGGGTGAATTAGATGGAAAGAGGAAACTAAAACTGGATTAGTGATTTTTAAAGGAAGATTAATTATGTAGAGTTATGAAAAAGTGGTGGTGGATATTACAATTATATTTATATTTAATTTCATGTCTAAAAAGAAGAAGAAAAAAATCCAAGATAAACTATTGATGACATAGGAAGAAGAAGAGGAAGAAAAAGAAGTTGCTAAGAAGTGGAAGGAGAGAGTTGTATAGAAGGAATAGTTTTCTAGATAGCAATCATGGAAGGATCAACATGAGCATTAGTTGTTTAAATTAGTGCATTGCAACATTAAAGTGTTAGGTGAGTTTCATTGATTCATGTGGAATTGTGGAGAATTGAAGACCTTAAGAGCCATTTTACAACAACTATATATAGGTGGTATGTAGACATAGGTAAACACAAATAGAGGTTGCATTGGAGCAAGAAAACAATTGTTCTTAGAGGTGGGAAAGGGATAGTGATTGTAGAGAAGTTTGAGAATAGAGATTTCCTATTTGTCCTGCATATAATTTCCATCTATGCATAAGTATTTAATATGATGTTTTCGTCTTTCTTGAAGTTTTTGGAAATTAAATGTTTCGCTCATTGAAGACATGAAAAGTTCTAAATTCCAGTTTTTATTTCTTAATAAGAGGCATCTTATTGTCATTTTCATACTTGTGAATGGATTTTGAGAGAACAATTGTTGCTTGGGAAAACACCAAGAAAGAATGCATTGTAGAGTATGGTTGGAAGTAATATTTGAGGAGAGCATTAAATAGGAGACATTTATTCCCAAAAATATTATATAGACTCTCTTATCTCTTTAAACATTAAGTTGAATTTCAAATGAAAGATCAATAACTTTATATTAACAATTATCAAGGATTATCGTTTCCATATATAATCATTGAAACATCGATGTTTTTTTACATACAAAT
Source organism: Pseudotsuga menziesii (assembly GCA_001517045.1). Classification (NCBI taxonomy): domain Eukaryota; kingdom Viridiplantae; phylum Streptophyta; class Pinopsida; order Pinales; family Pinaceae; genus Pseudotsuga; species Pseudotsuga menziesii. The sequence continues at coordinate 734,786 of LPNX010185789.1, read as the reverse complement.
ATGTAAATGTATTTCCCAAGGCACTGTTACTGTTTTGTTATAGTTGTGTACTATTGTTGTTTGTAGATATTTCAAGGACTATTTTTTAGTAACATGGGCTTAGTGTAAAGATGTTTTAAGTTTATAGACAAGATTAATAAGAAGAAGTTTTAAAAACTTTTATTCAAAGTGTAATATATTAGTGTTCCCTAGCACAATACAAAATCTAACTTTTTACTTTTTAAAGACAAAGTTGAGATTTTTGTCTTGGATTTTCTCTCAAACTTGTATGTATCTCAAAACTTACATATCTATAAACTTACTATTTGCACCCTCTATTTATAATATAAATGACAAAAGTTGAATATTTAATGTAATCATTTATTTTAAATTGAATTATTAATAGTAAGTTGAATACACCATCAAAAAACATATTATCTAAGAAAATTTATGTAGTTAACAACAAAATTTATTCCCTATACCTAATACAAAGAGTTAGTTACATCGTGGTAGAATGGTAAGCCTATCTAAATTTACTATATTCTATGTTTTAGTGATAAGTTATCATACGTTTACTATATTCTAAGTTGGTAAGAGTTTATTGAGTAAGCTAAGTTGGTTTAGTAATTAAAAACCTTATTTTTCAATACTAACCACAGACAATTTTCTCTTAATGAATGTAGAGCCTTGTCTAAATAACCAACAATTTTTTTTACAACATTTAGTATATGTATCTCTTAATCCCAATGGGTGGCTTCTAATAAAATGTTGTTTTTTATAACATTATACCTCCTCCTGGTTTATCATTGAACATAATTTATACAAAGTTTAATTATTTAAAAACAAAGATAAATGATAAGGTATCCTCTCTCTCTCTCTCTCTCTCTCTCTCTCTCTCTATATATATATATATATCCCAGTACTCCAAAACGATAATCCCATATTGTTTAGTTGCGTTACCTATCCATTGATTTCGTTGACATTTAGTTTTATATTAAGTGACAATCCATAATGTCTAACATGTGTCTAGCAATTTGCATAAGTTGACTTAGTACCTAAAGTTCATTCTTAACATTGTATATTGAATGTACTACCAATAAAGTTACAATACTAATGTGACTACAAAGTTTCATGAACAGTTATTTTTAACCCATAAACTCTAAATATTTAAGTGATATAAAACAACAACAACAACAAAAATACTTGATTTATATTTTAAAATTTTATAAAATAAACAATCTACCTATCACCAATAAAACTTTACCATTCTTAAAATTAACATATCACAAGCTCAAGATTAATATAATTTACTCAATTTTTTTAAAGAAAAAAAGCAACTAACATCTACAATATTTATCTACGAAGAATCTATGAGGGAGTGAATTTGCTTTAAACCAATATATATGAAAAATCATTATAATAAAGCAACCTACAATTGAATTAAAATAATTACTAAAATACCATAACCGCTTTACCTTAAAAGTAATTTAAAACTAAAACAAAAACTCATACAATGTCATTACTTAATTATGGAATCAAATAGAAAATTCCTTAGCATGTTAAAGTAACTCTTGGCATATAAACACTACTTTGTATACAAGGCTTTTATAATAAAGACTACTTTGTATACAAGCCTTTGTGCTGGGCTTCAGCCCGTATTTTTTTTTTGGAACGGATTATATTGTTTATGTAAAATTGGATCTTAGCTGGCATTGAAGAGACTCACAGCTTTTTTGTTATGCTCAGCGCTAGTAAGCTTTATGGTCATTCTCGATCTTGAATTTCAGCAAAAACTTCTGACCTATTTATCAAGAATGATGAGAAAAGCCTGCCAAGGGCGGGCGTTATGCTTTTCTTTGCCCAAGCATCTGATAGCATGGTATGATTCACTGATTCTATAGTAATCAGAGGGGTTCCTAAATGTGTATGTTCATACAGCAGTTTGGATTGCCTGTTGCAGGCTGATTGTATATGATGTCCTTTCATTCAATATGAATATCAAGGTCTGGTATTTTTTCTTCTGAAAAAAATAAATAAAGAGTATATATTTTAACATCTTGCAATATTCGATTGGTTTTCGTTAGTGCATATAATCTTATTATTTTTTTGTTTTTTACAAAAACGACTATTGAATTAATTAGAGAACAGTGATTAGATCACTTCAGCAATTACAATAAAAAATGGGTAATATAATTATCAATTAATTCAAAGCCTACATAGTTTACAATTTCTAATTTTAGATATTAATTCAAAGACTACGTAGTTTACAGTTTCTATTTTTAGATAAATAAAAATAACTAAATATTGAATTTACAATAATATGAAAAATGAATTTGTAATATTTTGAACATTGAATTTAAAAATAAATGGAATATCTGAACGATCTGCTTCCAAGTCTACATGCTTGATGCGACATTTTCTTAAACTTTGCTTCAGATTGTAGATTTCTGATTCAAAGTTTCGGTTCTCCAATTCATGGGATGATGGCTAGAATCAAACGAAAAGCTCCAGACCTTCATATTTCAGCCCGTTAATCTACGTTGCTCATCCTTGCTTTCATGCTGATATGAACTATTCAAACTTGCGGTCCTTCATATGTACATCCATCATAAGGGAGATGGGCTGTTTGGGCAACCTGATTAACCAAAAACTCATTTTAGTTGAGATGGGATGCCACATTGGCGGCCAAATTTGCCTTAAAATTCAGTTCTCGAAGAATGTGGAAGAATTTTAGATTCTGAAATGAATGGGATATATTTTTTTATTCTCTGCAAGATTCTAGCTAACTTCAAATTTTTTATTTGGCTGGTTACATTCATGGCTTGAATTATTAAACGAGAGTTTCCGAAGACCAAAGCTTCTTCCACACCAATAAATTTAATTTGCTTCAATCCTTGCCATAGGTCATAAGCTTCTGCAATATTGTTTGTATCGGTTTTGATGCTCCAAGAGTAATTTATTTCAGTGTTATCTTTTGGATTGAGGATAAATCCTCCCCCTCCAGGCGCCCCTAGATTCCCTTTAGAGGCTCCTTCAAAGAACAACTTGCGGAGTTTCCTTTCCTTCCTCCAATTATCGAACTAAGTCTGATCGAGCTTTATCTCCAAGAATTCATGCTGCCGAATTGCAGGAGCAAAGTTGTCAGCTGTTAACTTAAATAAAGTTAACCAAATTGCTTCTTGAGTTCGTAAAGGGGCCTTGTTTTTAGGTAGGGATTGCACCTGCATACATTTTGATGTCAACTTCAAGCTAGCAGGCCTAAATTATCCTAATCAGCAATAATCGTTGATTAAAACCTTATTGTTTGTCAAAATTAGACAGATTTCCGCAACTCAACTTCTTCCACAATTGCCTTTCTACAATACAACCTTTCTGCAAGAACCTTTCTGCAAGACCCTTTCCACAGTTGCATATTGCAGATTGCAGAATACTTTTCCCCACATTCAAAAATCGACTTCCGCAATTATGTGACTGCAACGTTCTTTCCGCAGTTTGGTTGCAAATTGCGGACGTAACTTCTAACTTTTCTCGAAATGGGATTCTGCAATTTTCCTCCCGTAAGTCTTTTTTCTGCAACTTCTGCGAGTCGTCGATCTTTTGCAGATCTTATCTCCACCGTACGATCTATCAAAGTTACATATTTTTAACTCATAATCTTGCAGGCGAATTGATCAGTGAAATGGTCAATTCATTTATGTTACATTCGTATGAATATATCTCCATCTTAGTGGCTTCTGAGAATTCTTGACAAAATCAAGCAATTCATTCATATACAAGGAATTAAAACATACTTCGGGTTATTGAAAAGAAGACATCCGATATTCAATACGTGCAGAGTTTTGAAACTTTGTTCTTCATTCCATCAACAACCACTCGTGCATACGCACACTTACACAAACTTGCTCACTCTCTTACACACATTCATTCTCATCTATCATTCATTATACATTCACACTTAATATATAACTTCATCAAACCTGTGAGATCCGAACAAGCAAGATCTGAACTCCTAAGAAAGGAAATTTACAACTAACCTATCCTCGAGAAATCTCTTTACAAGATTCGAGGACATCAATGGCAATTCACCCTTATTACATTCAAACTGATCTTATCTATGAAACAAACTACAAGATTCAACAACTAATCTTATGCTTCTAGAACGATTACATGGAAGCAAAAAAATAATATTTCCTGCTCAATCAGAAAACATAGGACTTTAACTTGATGCTCCTGCATCATACTCTAGGGGAAGAAAAGAATTCTTCAGTAGTTCTTCAAGGTTCACATTGTGCTTGGAAATCTCCAGTTCAATCATCCATGATGCATCTTCAGACGATTGATCTTTCCACTAGACCAAATACTCGAAATAATCTTTGTTTCTGATCTTCTTTTAAATTCTTTTGTCAAGGATAGCTTCAATATGTGGTTGTTATTTCTATGGTAATTGTCCTTGCTAATCTACAAATGGACCATCTTCACCCGAGATCATTTCTTCTCTCTAAACACCTGCATATTTAAAATGATATAAATTTGAAACATTAAAAATTGGAGAAATTTGAAGATCAGAATGAAAAATTCATATTTCGTATTTCATATGCATTTGTAGAAAAATTCCTCAACATTTACAAGATCCTATCTTCTTGAATTTCAGTTTATTGTAAGTCCCCTTAGGAAGCCTCTCCTTTTTAAGATATGCCATTACTAAATCTCCAACCTAAAAATTAACTTCCCTTCTTTTCAAATATGCTCTCTGTTTATATTTTCTAGCACTTTCCTACAATTTCTTTTTAACATTTTCCTATAGCTCATGCATATTGGATGCAAAATCTTCACCATCTACACTTCTCCTTTCATGTCCTCTCGAACTCTGAGTTCATATACTCCTCTTTGCTGCATCCCATGCACAATCTAAAAAGGACTCATACATGTACTCCTGTTAGGTGAATCATTACTCCTGTTAGGTGAATCATTGTAAGAAAACTCATCTTGAGCAAGAGCTAAATCCCATTGTTTTGGATTCTCATAAACAAGACTTCTCAATATGTTTCCCAAGCTCCTATTTACCACCTTAGTCCGACCATCCGTCTGAGGATGATAAGCAAAGCTAAAACTAAGATTGGTACCCAATTTCTTCCATAAAGTTCTCCAAAACTGACCAACAAATTGAGTATCCCTGTCCGATACAATGCTCAAAGGCAGACCATGTAACTTCACAATTTCTGAAAATAACAAATTAGCAATATTTGTTGCATCATTGGTCATCTTACAAGCAATAAAATGAGACAATTTTTAAAACCTATCAACTACTACATAAGCAAAATCATTTCCCCTCTGAGTTCTAGGAAATCCCATAACAAAATATATACTGATGGAATTCCAAGGCCTGGTTGGATTAGGTAGGGGTCGATACAGTCCAGTATTTTGTCTCCTCCCTTTGGCATGTTGACATATCCTGCATTTTTCAACAAACTTCTTTACATCATGTTGCATTCCTGGCCAAAAATAAAAAGCACTCACATGAGCAAATGTTTTGTCCTATCCAAAATGACCTGACAAACCTCCACTGTGTTTCTCATGTATCATATTTTCTCTCATAGAACAGTTAGAATGCACAATTTACTATCTTTGAACAATAATCCTTCTTGTAGCAAGTAGTCCAACCATTGACTTCTATTGTGGGCAGCTAGATTCTCACAGGTTGAATATACATCCTTAAAATCCACATCTTCCTTATACATACTAACCAAAATTTCAAATCCCAAAGGATTGGCCTTAATCTCCTACAAGATCAAATTTATCCTTCTTAAGGCATCAACAACCTTATTAGATTTTCCACTTGTATGCTTGATCACAAAGGTAAAGTTCTACAAAAATTCCACCCACTTAGCATGTTTCTTATTCAATTTAGGTTGAATATTTATAAATTGCAAAGCATGATTGATTGAATATAACACAAACTCTTTGGGAATCAAGTAAACTCTCCATTTCTTGAGAGCTTGCACAACAGCATGCAATTCTTTATCATATGATGAATACTTCTATTTTGCGTCATTTAACTTTTCACTGAAGTATGCTACTGGTCTCTATTCTTGACTCAGAACAACCCCTATCGATGTCCCACTAGCAACTGCCTCTACTTGAAAAACTTTGTCAAAACTTGGTAAATCCAGAATAGGCTTCTCAATGATCTTCTTCTTCAATAATTTGAAGTTTCTATCAGTTGCTTCTGTGCACTTGAAAGGTTTTCTACTTCCCCTGAAGGTGTCTATTATGGGTGCACAAATTTGACTAAAATTCTTGATGAATTTTCTATAGAAACTTGCAAGACCATGAAAACTTATTACCTCATATGCATTCCTTGGAGTTGGCCAATTCAGAATCGCTTGCACCTTCTCTGGATCCATTTTTAACCCTTCTTCTGAAACCACGAATCCCAAATAAATCAATTCTTTCTTTAGGAAACTACTTTTTCATATTTATCAACATCTTCTCTTTTTGTAGGGTTTTCAACACCAATTTAAGATGTCTCAAATGTTCTTCTTTATTCTGACTTAAAATCAGAATATCACCCAGAGACACTATCACAAATTTTCTAATGTATTCCTTCAAGACCTCATTCATCAATCTTATAAAAGTGCTAGGTGCATTCGAAAGTCCAAATGGCATTACTAACCACTCATACAGTCCATTGTTAGTATTGAATGCAGTCTTCCATTCATCCCCTTCTCTTATTCTTATTTGATGATAACCACTTTTCAAACCTCTCTTTGAAAAATGCTTTGAACCACTCATACAATCCATCAAATCATCAATCTGGGGTAAGGGAAATATGTACCTGATAGTGATCTTATTGATTGCTCAGGAGTTAGTGCACATACGCCATCCACCATCCTTCTTTGGGCTAAGCACAGTGGGTACTACATAAGGACTCAAACTTTCTTTCACCAAACCTTTATCCAATAACTCCTATACCCGTTGTTTGATCTCTTCATTCTCTTGAGGAGTTAGTTTGTAGGCTACTTTATTAGGTAAACTTGCACCAGGTATTAAGTCAATGTGATGGCTAATACTACTCACAGGAGGTAAAGCATTTGGTAACTCATCAACAATAATATCAGGATAATCATCAAGCTATATTTTAACTTCAACAGACAAATCATCTAAATTTGTAGAAGTTAAAATTACCTTTGGTTTTCCAACAAGGGAAAAGTGCAGTTCTTCTTCTCCCTTGACTTCTTGTAACAGTTCCTTCCTAGTCAGTAGCAAAATACTGGGTCCTGAACCTTCTTGTGTTGCTTCATCTTTTAAAGGCGACAATGCATGCCTCCTTCCATCCTTTTCCAGAGAATAAGTGTTTTTTCTTCCATCGTGAACAAATTTTCTATCATATTGCCATGGCCTCCCTAAGAGTATATGGAATACATCCATATGCATTATATCACATGATACCACATCCTTATAAGTACCAATTTGAAACTCCACATTGCACTGCTCATTTACCAAGATCCGATGTCCTTTTTGCAACCAAGACACTTTATAAGGAGTGGGATGTTTCATCCTCTTCAATCCAAACTTCTCTACCATATCAATCGAGACCAAATTATATGTACTACCACTGTCAATAACCATCTTACAACACATCCCTTGTGACTTGCACTTAGTCCTGAACAGACTCTTCCTCTGGGCTGGTTCATCCACCTCTTTCTCTGTTTTCTCTAAAACTCTCTTCATCATAAGAGATTCTCCTTCCTCAGGAGGATTATTCATCTTTGCTTCCTGATTGGACTCCTCATGAGCCTCAACAATATTTTCATTTCTATGAGCTATAGGTTTATTCTTTGGGCACTCCCATGACATTCTTTGAGTGTAAGTTTTCAGCCTTTGCAATGAATTGTTTTTGCTTACTACTTCTTGGACAGATTGTAAGGAGGTATAGTCTCCATAGATTAGGGATATTTCGAGATAGCTATAAATATGTTAAAGATGAACAAGGAGTCTTGGACGTTGTCCTCCTTTGGGAACAATCCCTCCTTGGAATGATGTAAACTTTATTTTTTGGTCCTTGTTAATACAAAAAAAACTCAATCATCTCTGTTAAAAAAAAAAAAACCCATCCTCAATCATCAATTGAATTTGAGTATATTTAGAAAATCCATAACAAGAAATCTATTCGTACGTAGTGACACTAGGTTTACCACCCATTGAATGCATTGCAAAGGATGGTAAAGGAAAAGGTCGCATTTAGATCATTTGTATGCAATGGAGAGCGGGTGAATACCATTTGTCAAGGTCATAAGGTGGTAAACATGTAGATAATACAATATTTAATAAAATATCTTGGTGATGTGAAAAAAAATGATCTCTATTTTTCAACCTATTGTACAATTTTGAGGATGGTTGATTCTAATGTTGCATGCATGGGTTTTGTATATGAGGGCATGGATGGAACAAAATGACATATATTTCCATTTCCATTATGTAATAATGATCAATATGGGACATTATAAAACCAATATGGGACATTATGGACAAAATGTGGTGTATGTTACATAGGCCATTGTATGTTGTAGGGCTTTTCCTAGCACTTAAATACTTTCATATACCTAAGGATAGAGAGATCATGGATGAATTTTATAGTTGCATGGAGAGGATGTATCTTGATCCCAAGCTACAAGATTATATACAAGTATAATCAATATCATATAGGCAAGGGTGATGCAAGATATGTCTCGTACATAGGTCATCCCTACACCCTACTCATTGGTGGTTTCTCAAGGATATGAGACACCTCAATTGCAAACATTTGCAATCAATGTGTTATGTCAGGTATGTAGCGTATCACATTTTTTAAAGTTTTTATGCATTCTTGTAATTTTTTACATGTAAATTATTGCACTGATAAAATATTATTTTATGTTAAAAAAATAGGTCACTAGTGCATTAACATGAGAGAAGAGTTGTAGCACACATGAATTCATCCATAGCAAGAAGACATTGTCATTTAGTAGCTAGCAAATTAGTGGATTTGGCTAACATTCATTACAATTTACACTTGTGGATGGAAACTTTCGAGGGAAAGACATCCACATCAAGGATAATATAAGAGAGTCCTCTTGTTTTTAGTGCATCTAGTCCAAATTCATAAGGGCCACTTGTGGGATCATCTTTCACATCCATGCATTACATCGATGACGATGATGTCTTGGTAAGAGATATTTGAGAGGAGAGTGATAATAGTGATACACCAACACCGATGATGATGATGGAGATGAGATCACCAACACACCATGAAATAATTTTATCTCTACATTTATGATCATGACATGTCTTTTAGAATTCCTCTTCTTTTTTGTTCGTAATTTTGAATAAACACTTAACTTTTAAACTATGTTCCACTTTTTCGAAATTTGATCATGATTCCATATACACTATGATGATGGTGGTGATGAAGTCACCATGGAGATAGTTTTGGTTGTTCATTTAGAATTATGATAATAACATTTAAAAATAATAATTTGTATAAATATAATTATATTTTAACTTAATTTTTAATATTTAAATTATATGATTTAACATATCGTTGGGTAAAAGTTCTAATAGTTCATTCATAGGGAAAGTCTTTTTTTTTTTTTTTTTCCAGGAAGAAAAAAGCCTATCCTTGATATTCTATTAAGAATCAAAGGGCATCTAATGTACCATCCCAAAACATAGGTTACATCCAAGATTACAAAGTGCTCATACATGAACAAGTCACAACACAACAAGTTACAGTGGGGGGGGATCAATAGCTAATCAACATAAATAAAGTTCCCATCAATAAAAACTGTCTCACTATACCATATCTACCATGGACCAAAGAGTGCAGAGCAGCAATCTAAAGGAGCCCGCTCCAAAAACATCAAAAGGTGCATGAATAAGGGAGTAAGCTCTCGCACCAGGCTCAAAAGAGCTGGAAAGTGTCATGAGTGACCAAAAGGCCATTGAAAATTCAAAGAAACAACCATAACCAGGAGCCAAAGAAAGAGAAGTTTTAGAGAGGCGGTCTGCGAGCTGATTGTGTTCACGGTAGATATGGTTGAATGACAAATCTAGAAAGCATGTGCAAAGCTTTCTAGTTTCCCTACACCAGTGGAAGAGTTCTGGAGGGGAAAGAGAAGTGGAACCCTTTGCCCAATTTATGATAACTGATGAGTCACCAAAAACATTGAGTGAGGGAATCCCCATCATTTGGGATGTAAGCAGAAGAGCCCATAGGCCAACCAGTTCTGCTTTTGTGTTGATACTGTTTCCCACCCCCAGCGCAAACTCGAAGGAATGTGACTCATTCAGGTACAAGCAGTATCCAACTCCACCCACATAATTTGCAGAAGCCCCATCAAAAAATCCACAGGGATAGACCAAGATAGGACCAGGGCCAACAACTTTTTCTTTTTTACCTTGATTGCCGAAGGACAATACAATTGCATGGAGTATGTGATTTGATGTACTAAGCCAAGGACAAACAACTTTTACCCCTAAAAAATAAGGAAGTTCCGAGCTTTCCAAATGGCCCACATATTGTGAAAAGGAATATAACAGCATGCTGAGTGTTTGGAGAAGCTAACAGTCCAATTTTCCAGGAACATACCAAGATTATCAGACTGGGATGAAGAAGGAATATGGCACTAATCGCATAGGAGGGAAAGGACGTTCTTCCAAACAGTACAATGTGAAAAAATATGCTAAATAGACTCTTCATTAGCATTGCAGAGAGCACATATACCCGAACCATTCCAACCTCGTTTTTGGAGGTTATCCCATGTAAGAATTTTATCCCTCAATGCTAGCCAGACAAAACAACTAATTTTCCTGGGTAGTGAGCCGGACCAAATGAAAGTAAGTAACCTGCTGCCAGATGAGGGAGAAAAAGATTTGACAATGCTATCATAAACCAAATCTGCAGAGATTGAACCATCATGCTTATTGTATGCCCAAATCAGGGCATCAGACTGAGAATTGAGTCGGATTCCATTGAGTTCTAGACCCCTCGTAAAGGAATCCCAGGCTACTTTCCAATCTCTAGCAACACACAGATCCTCAGCCGAATACCAATAATGGTGAGTACTAGGTAAGGTGTTACATGCCTATGAGAGAGAAGTGACATCCAAATCTTCTTAAAAAGCTCTTAACCCTGCAGGGAGAGAGAGCGACCTGGGAGCCCCAATGATCGGATCAATGCCAATAAGAACATCAATTCCATTGCCCAACTGCCAGGCAAGACTTCTACCAAGCCAAGGAAGAGTTTGTAAGAATCCCTTCCAAATAATAGAGACCCCACAAGTGCTGAAGTTTTTACCTCTAAGCCATGCCACCGCCGAGAGGTTCTTCATATATTTGCTAATGAGAACCCGATGCCATAATCCATTGTTTTGAGGGACCATCCAAAAATTCTTAAGTCTCAAAGCAATGTTAAACCAATGCAGGTTCTTAATACCCCATCCCCCATTCTCTTTCGGCCAGGAGAGGCTCTGCCAATTCGCAAGATGATACCTCCGTTTATTGACAGAGGAGCCCCATAAAAAGGCAAAGGTAATGCTCCTAAGCTTGTGCAAAACAGAAACTGGAATGGGGGCTAAGCCCAACCAATATACCGGGATGCTAGTCAACACAACTTGAACAAGTATCAGACGGCCTCCAAGTGAGGGAAACTTGTGTGTCCAGTGACAAATCCTGTTCTCAAATTTCTGAATCAGCCAATTCCAGACACTGACCCTATATCCCACAGGTTTGATAAAATAATCAAGATACTTAAAACCAGAGGCAATAGGATCCATCTTATAGGGCAAGACCCGGGCAATGTCAGAGAGGATATCAACATCCATATTACTATGAAGAAAGCACGATTTGTCCAGACTAATGCACATTCCTGAGGCCTTGCAAAAGGTGCTCAGAATAACATCAAAAGCAATCCACTCCTGTAAGGTGCCAGTACCCAGTAGGATCACATCATCCACAAATAGGAGATGTCTAAGGGCAAGCGAAGAAGAGACCTTAATACCTCTAATGAGACCATGATCCCTAGCATCTGAGATTGAGAGGTTGAGCCCTTCACTGACAAGGATGAAGAGCAATGGAGATAAATGGCAGTCTTGTCTGATGCCATGGGAAGCTGAAAAGAACTTCGAGGGGGTACCATTAATAAGGACAACAAAATTTGCAGAATTGAGGCATCCCATGATCCAATTAACGCCCAGGAGGGGTACCCCAATCTGGATCAGTATGAGTTGGATATAGGACCAGTTCACACGATCAAAAGCCTTAATCAAATCCAATTTAAGGATAAGTGCACTAGTATTCTTGGATTTCACAGTATGGAGAGTCTCCTGAACAATGCTAGTAGGTTCTACAATCTGACGGTTTTTAAGAAAACCATATTGTTCCAAGGATATGCGGGAGTCCAGGAAAAGCTTAAGCCTAACAACAATGACTTTAGTGATCAGTTTGTACAGTAGGTTACACAAGGAGATAGGCCTGAAATCAACAAAGGTAGAAGGCTTATCTTTTTTAGGAATCAAGGCTAGGAAGGTAGAGTTCAGAGAGGGAGGGATAAAGCCCAAAACCCTAGCAGATTCAACAGCAGACAATAAATCATTCCCCAGTAGATCAAAAAAGTGTAGGTAGAACTCAACAGGCCATCCATCCGGGCCGAGACTCCTATCTTTTTTGAAAGATTTGAAGGCAAACTCAATCTCCAACAGATAAATAGGGCCTATGAGGCTAGGGGCATTCTCATTGGAGATCATAGAGGGGTAAAGCATGACAACCTTGAGCTGATCCAACAAGCAGGTTTCCTTATCGTCTTGGAAAATGTGAGCAAAATGTCTCAAACCCAACTCCTTAAGGGAAGACTCATCCTCAATGCAGTTGCCATCATCATCATTAAGAGACTAGATCATATTTTGATTCCTTCTACCCGATTCTAGAGTATGGAAGAACTTAGTGTTTAAGTCCCCCAATAGAGCCCATTCAGCTCTACTTTTAAGTTGCCAAGTCAAAAGATGGTGCTCCGACATCTTTTTCTTTTTGGATCTAAGAAGAGTCAAAGACATCTGATCCTCAAGGGATAGGATACCAGAGGAGGAACCCGAGAGAAGGGAACCTATTTCCCTATCCAATCGGATCGAATCAGACTCCATAATAGAACTTTTTTCTTTGATCCATCCTTTTACCTCCAGCTTGAGTGTATGGAGTTTGTGAGTCAAAAGGTCTAAATCGAGAGTAAAGGCCCTAGGGTTCAGTTTAGACCATCTCTTAGACAACCAAAGGGTAAAATCCGGATCATTGAGCCATGATCGGTTAAATTTGAATGGGTAGTTACAGGACCCCTCGCTGCTTGTCCCACTTGAAGCAAATTAGAAAGTGGTATGAGATATTAGCATGGTGCATCCACACTCGGTGAACCTTTAAGGAAGTGATCAAGGAGGAGGAAATTAAGAATCGGTCTAATCTTTTACTGATGCCATCGACTCCAGCTCGTCCATTTCTCCAGGTAGGCCCAACATTGTGAGGAGCCATATCAACAAGTCCAATAGAATAAAAAAGGAGTTGGAAGTGAGAGGAGAGGGGATCAAGTGAAGCTTTCTGCCCCCAAGTCTCAGAAGCTTTCATGGTCAAGTTAAGGTCTCCACCCAGAATAAGGTTAGGTATGCTAAGAAGACCCCCTCTGTGGGCCTTTTCCTAGAAATGATCCCGATTCCGATAGGGGCCATAACATTAAGAATGGCTAAGGGAGTAGACAGACCGCGAAAGGAAGCCTTAACCAAGATGCCTGCACAACTCTCGAAGGCACGACATCTGACCCTATGAGGGTTCCAGGCCGTCAGTAGCCCACCCGAGAGGCCAGATGCACTAATGGCACAAAATTCCCAACTGGGTAAGAGTTTTGAGAAAGCATGGAGAGCAGGATAAGAACTGCACACGGTCTCCTGTAAGAGAATCATATCTGGACACAACGAAAGGAAGAGAGAGCGAAGGCTGATTTGTTTGGTCTTGCCTCCCAGACCCCTAACATTAAGAGACATGATCTTCATTAAGGAATAGGCGGGAGGGGAGAGGACGCTCTAAGTCCCTGGGAGGAGAAACCTCTTGCAACATCTTTAATGCGAACAAAGAGAGGAATATAGGGAGGAGAAGCAGACGATAGGTCCCCCACTGTCCTATCCTTCTTATTTTTTTCGGACAGTCACATTCTTGAAGCGGATAAAGTTCAGGTGAAGGGTAGAAGGGGAAGAAGGGGTAGAGGCGGAGAAAATTGACAATGATTTTTGGAGAGTAGGGTCAGAGAAGGAGGGGGAGGTGACAGGACTGCATGGAGAGGAAGGAAGAGTAGGTGGTGTGGTAGAGATAGGGAGAGGTGGAAAATCCACAAGGGAAGATAAAGAAGGCACATTCAGAGAAGGGATAGGGTTCCAGATGGGAGGAGGAGGCGAACCAAGAGAAGGAGCCTGTGCACATACAAAGGGGGGTGAAGAAGGTTCACCATGTGAGACCAAAGGAGGAGAAGGAGCCAAAGTAGGTAAAATGGGGAAAGCTGAGGCCTGAGCATGTTCAAAATCATCTAAAGCATCAAGAAGAGAGTCAGAAACATCTTCGAATAGAGAGAGTGATTGAGAGTAAATACCAAGTTTGGGATGTTCCGGCGCAAAGGGGGCAACCGATCCAGAAGCAATAGGAGAGCCATCCGTACTCAAGCAAGATCTCTCGTTCCAAAAATATGGGCAGGATCTTCGAAGATGTCCAGTATCGTGGCATCTACTGCAGCGAAAGGGGACGTGGAGGTAATCAAGTTTTTGAACTAGAAGACGCTCTTTGCAAAGAATCTCAACCTCAGCAGGTAACCTGAGCGAGATGTCTAGCTTGACAAGGACCCGGGCCATCCTTTTGTCAAAAGCAAGATGGAAATCCTCATCCACTGCCACAAACTTGCCAATCGAATTGGCAATACCTTCCAATATGTGCTTATTCCAAAGAGGAAAAGGCAGATGAGAGAGTAAGACCCAAAGGTGGCGCTTCATCACCCGTTCCCTGAGAGGGTCGAAATGGGAGTGCTAGCGCCCCAATACCAGAGATCCCGAGCCAATGCACCAAATGTCATCGAGGATACATAAAGTGTGAGCCTCCTCCAAGAACACGAAGACAATCTAGCCGTTGGATAATAGGCTAATGGTTGAAATGCAGTCTAGTAGAGGTTTCCAATGCCCGGTGGCCCAATCGACCCAAGCCTTTTTTCCCAGTCTGCAGTATTCCAACCTCCCAATTAAGGCCTGAGAGCATAGCAATGAAACCTTGTCCATGAAGATATCGTGGCCGAGGACGAAACGGAAGTGCCCCTTATGAGTTTTGATACATTTAGCATGTCGCTTACGATGATAGCGCGAGGGATCCCCGAGGTCTGCCATGAGAGAGTCCCGCAACAAGTCAACCCTGAGCGTGCAAGGCTAACCACCAATGCCCAAAACCCTGACCACCGATGCTAGTCATCGGAAACTGACCAAACCAAAAAACCGTGACCTCGACCACCAGAACCGGTCCATAGGGAGTAGACCAAACCAGGACCACAAGCAAAGTAACCTGAGTTAACCCCCAGGTGTGGAGCAAGGGCAGAACCCCACAGACAGTAAGAATGAAGAATAAAACCCCAGATATCCGCTGGTTGAACAAAAAGCCCAAAAAGGAAAGCCACATAAAAAAGATAGGGAGCGTGGTAAGGAACCCACAAGACCCGGAAAAATCAAACCCCAGTTCCCCAGGGGAATCCGCGAAAATAGCAGAAGTCAACCCAACTCATGCTGACAAGGTCAGCAAGAAGCCCAGAAACAAGCAACGTGAAAGCCCATGCAGGGTTGATGAACCCAACAAAGCCATAAAATCAGAGGCAGCAAAAATACGAATCCTTCCCACTTTTTTTCCTTGGTTGGTACTAGTCCTCCAATTAAGGGGAGGGACTCCAAGAGTGCCGCCGTTTGAAGGGAAACACCAACCCAATAGGACCAAAAACCCTACAAGCAGCCGACCCACAGGATAAGAGAAGAACAAGACCAGGGAAGCAGACAGTCAGAGTAGCGGCCGTCACAGGAGAAGGTCCCGAAAGGACCAAAATTAGGGTAAAGACAACCATGTTTCGCCTGCAACAAAGCACCAAGCAAGCTCCATCACTTGCCACCATCATAGGAAAGTCTAGTCCGTAGAACTTATTTTTATTTTTATGTCATAAAGCCGAGCAAGAACTAAAGATGGATCTCCTTTGTTACATAGATTTCATAAATCTAAACTAACCATCATAGTGTCCCCATTGGAACATTAATATTGCATATCAAGAAGATGCTCACATCTGTCATTGAAAAAATAATAAAACATTGTTTTTAAAGTTGAGAAAGAAACTTCTAGCAACTTTGCACATTCACATTATTGTAAGATGTATGCTCTCAAATGTTTTTGGTATTTGATTTTACGCAGCTGAATCCATTTTGATGTGGAACGTAATTCGAATTTATTTTTATCGAATAGTTCGAACTTCGTAACGACGGGAGCAGCTTAAAAAGTTTGCATTTTTTTGGGGGTGCGTTTTCAGGTCAAGTTTTCGCTGAAATTCTTTGGGTATAATGGCAGTCTCTCTTAGCTCATTTTTAGATCGATTCAGATGCTCGAAAAATCTAGCGAAGGTTCGGATCAATCAAACCTTTGCAATGAGGTCATGAGTCAGCGACCACTGAAATGGAATGACGCAGATAATTTTCCCGGGGACGGTGCTGCAATTTCCCATCTCGTGTGGAAAATTGTTCTACGCGGGATTGGAAATTGCATGATAATTGTTCTACGCGGGATTGGAAATTATCATGCAACATGCGGGATGGGAAATTGCAGCACCGTCCACGGGAAAATGATCTGCGGTGGCAGTGGCATCTACTCCTGTACTTTCAGTGGTCCTTTATTCCCCACAAGACCACCCAATGAAGATTTTAAGGTTCTATGGCAGGTCAGTAATAAGCAAGTGAAGATTTCAGACATTGGGTTTCAGTATTGAACTGCAAAGTCTTGAAAACAATATTTGATGAGAATGGCTTTGGTGACTCAATCGCTTGCGGGTGCTGTACCAAGCGAGGTGCTGAAAGTTGTTAAATATGTGTTAAAGAAGAGCTATGAGTGCAAGTACGCTTGCAAACGCCTCCAAAAAACTTTGGAAAGAATGATACCTATACTGGATGGCTTAGAAACTGGTGTGGAGTTGTCCCAACAAAACCAGAATCTGCTCAACGAATTCTGTCAGGAACTGTATGGTGGGATTGAGCTATTTGAGAATGGTTCCAAGGTTCACTGGTTGAAAATCTTCAAGAGACTTAAATATACGAGGAAGATTGAAGATTTGGAGTCTCGTATAGTCAATTTCACTCAAGGCCCAGGTTGGGCACTTATGATTTCAGAAATACTAAATGTGAAGGTTAAAGTTGAGAAAATTGAGCACAGAATGGATGATGGATTTGGGACTATTGAGCATAAAATGGAGGATGAATTTCAAATTATTGAGCACATAATGGAGACTGGATTTGATACTACGGAGAATAGATTTGAAACTATTGAGCACAAAATGGAGAATGGATTTGAGACTATTGAGCAGAAGCTTACCACAGGTCCGATGGATCTATTGGAAATCGATAAACTGGGATCCGATTTGAGCGTCCCAGAATTGAGTGTCCGGGAATTGCCAGGTTTGGAGATATCGATCCGTCAGCTGAAGCAACGCCTCTTGCGCGATGATGTTCCACTGCTTGGAATTATAGGCATGGGTGGAAGTGGCAAGAGCACATTGGCAACAGCCCTTTGCAATGACGAGGAAGTCAAAGGTGAGTTTTATTGAATTAGATTTTAAAATCTCATAGACTCTCTCCCGGATAGTATAGCAATATGTTGTTATGTCTAGGCTCTTTATTGTAAAATTTCACAAGTCAAATGAAGTTATCTGTTGCAAATAGTTGAGTAACTGCATAGTTGGAATTCAAGTATCTTAGATTTAATTGTTTTGGTATCTAAGTGTAGAGTTTGCGCACATACTGGTAGAGTCTACCACAAATTAATTAGAGTCTACTACAGATTAATTAGCTTTCACCTGACAGTCCCTTTTATAACAGCTTTGATAGATCTTTCAGGTGAGGAAGTATAATACCTTTTTTAAGGAGCACACTGCATACACTGAGCTAGAGAGCGAGAGTAAATGTTCTGCAGAAAAGGGTATAATGTTTGCTCTATTAAACAAAAGATAAGAAGCCCTATCTCATTGCAAACAGTTTTTCCGGGAAATTATCTGGCTGGCAGTACAAGCAGCTATGGCTTTGGCATCTCCCACTTAAAATTAAGTGTTTCATTGGCTTTGTGCTGGGAACAAAAATAAGTACATGGGATAATTTAACTAGACGTGGTTGGATAGGGCCAAACCACTGTTGTTTATGCAAAGATGCACTTGAAACGGTGAATCATTTATTTATTTCTTGCTCTTTTGGCCAGGCTGTCAGGACTGACCTAACCACCAGACAGAGGATGGTTATCAATTGGATGGATCCCTCGTTGCTGGACAATTTAAATCTTTGGACTACGAAAATACATAGCATGCTGTTTTTACTTTTTTTATTTTATTTTATTTTATTAATATCTGGTGTATTTGGAAGACCCGAAATCGATGTATTTTTGATGATCTTCAGCCAAGGGTGGAAACTGTTTGTTTTTGGTTCTGGATCTTGTTAATTCTTTTGCTGTGTGGGAAAAAATTATGCTCCTCGGGACATTGGTCTTGCTCCTGATGTTTCTCACCCTTTTGGCTTCTTTGATGGAGCAGCAACTTCAGGTGTTGGTGGTTCTGGTTTCACATTACACATCAGCCCCTCCCATTACTTTCTGGTCAAACTGCTTTCTGGTCAAACTGAGCTGTGGTGTTAGCACCAATACTTGGGTTGAACTGATGGCCCTTTGGTCTCTGTTGGCTCTTGCGGCTTCTTTGGGCTTACGCTTTCTCTCTGTATGGGGAGACTCTCAAGTTGTTATTAATTGGGCAAACTCAGAGGCCTGTTTAGATGCGGTGGATCTGGAACACTGGTGTGAGTGCATAGCTGAGGTAAAGTCCTCCTTCCTCGCCTTAAACTTTTTGCACATTTACTGGGAGCACGATTCGAGTGCTGATGCTTTATCCAAGGAAGCACTTACACTTGAGATCGGGAAGCTCTCCTATATTGAAATGATGGAGGGAGAGTTGATTGGGAGTGATACCATCCTGTTCTTCTAATGGATGTGTACCTCACTTCTCTTAGTGGCCTACTCATCTTTATTTGTAAAGATTCGAGTTTATTCTTCTTTGTTTTGAATGAGTTTTTTACTCATGGCATCCATTATGCTTTAGCTCTTGGGGATCTTTTTTATCCCTCAAGTGTCTTTCTTGGATAAACCTTCAGGGTTCGATATGTGTTTCTTAGGTCTGTGTGGAATGTTTCTATTTGGTAATGTGTATGAGACTGCTGGTCTGCTATGGGTGTTGGTATTTTTCTTAGCCTTTTGATATTGGACTGCTGACCTCTCTTGATGGGATTCTTTGTATATGACAGAGGTAAATGATACTCCCTATCATAATTTTGTATTTGTTACTTTTGATTCAAATGAATATCAAAGAACTGTCCTTTTTCTTTTGAAAAAAAAGAAAGAAAGATAAGAAGCCCTAAGCTTAACCGACTCAAATTCCAAAAAAACAATATACATAGTTTTTGAATTGACTTTTCATTGATTTTAGTAAACTCGCCCAAGATGTTTTTGGCAAATCACCCAAGACAAGGGAAGAAATAGGATTGGCGATGTTTTTGGCAATCACCCAAGACAAGGGAAGAAATAGGATCCAATCCTGAACCTTTCAGTCCTGGGATATCTGTATGAAGTGAATAGTGTTGTACTTATTTAGGATAGTTTCTGGTTTAGCATGTTCTTCTTGCACTAAGGAATCTTTCTCTAAAGTTTCCCCTGCCCTATATGTGATACGTGGCACCTTTGTTGTCCTGCTACTTACATTGTCTCAATTGAAGGCACCGGATAGCTCTACAAAATTCTGTCGACTGATAACTTTATATCTTTTCATTCTTGGTTCACAGGTTATTTTAATGGCTCAATAGTGTTTGCAACAGTTTCTCAGCGCCCAAATATCATTAAACTTCTGAACAGAATGTGGAAGAAGATTGCTGGCGGGCACAGTCGTGATTGTCCTGATTTTGATAACATCGAAGATGCTCGTACACAGCTGCAGCAAATGATTCGTCTCAAGCAACCTCAGAAAACGTTGGTGGTGCTGGATGATGTCTGGGATAGATATGATCTTGAAAAGCTGTCATTTGAAGGAAAGGGGTACAAGACCCTCATTACGACTAGAAACAACAAAGTTGTTGATAAACGATATCAATATGACTTACCATGTTTGAGAGAACCAGATGCTGTATCTCTTTTCTGCTTGTCGGCATTTGATCAAAAATACATTCCAAAAACAGAAGATGCCAAACTAGTCACCAAGGTACTTATTCCTCGTACTTAAAATGCAATACAACATGATTCTTGATCGTAGGATAGTTGAATGGCAATGGACCATGTTTGGAATTGACGATTAGCCTTTGTTGACATTTGGTTGTTAGGGTTGCTAACTAATTGGTAACGCTTCCATTTCAGGTAATAGCAGAATGCAAAGGATTACCGCTTGCTCTTAAGGTGATTGGAAAGTGTCTAAATGGTCAGCCCCCTGAAGTATGGCTGACTTCCCTGGAAAAACTTTCTCAAGGGCAAAAAATATCTGAAGATCACGAAACCGGGCTTCTGAAACGCTTGGAAACAAGCATAGTTAACTTGGACAAAGAAGTCCTTGAATGTTTTTTGGACATGGGATTATTTCCAGAGGCCAGGAAAATTTCCGCTGATCCATTGTTGGATTTGGGGGTTTATGTTCATGAGTTGCAATGGGAAGAGACTTACGCAATCCTAGTAGAACTTGCAACTAGAAATCTCGTGAATCTGGTGAACAGTCAAAAGTAAGTCACTTAATATTTGTTGTCTTATTGCTTATCCTTGATAAACTTCTATTGGGCATTTAGACTGGTTTGTGACAGAGGAGGCTTATTCAAAGCTTCTGTGCATATTGCACTGTTTAATTTTTTGTTTTCTCAAAGTTGTTTGATTTTTTTTTGTCATCTGTTTGATTTTTGGGTAAATTTGGAGAGAAAGTTAATGGATGATTCTACACATTGGAGAGATGGCATTCTTGATAAACTCATTCATGTAGAATAATGTGTTTAACATTGAGTTTCTTACTAAACACCTGCTAAACAGGACTTAGCCAAATGCCTGACAACATTATGGATAACCCTTGCATGCACCCTGCAAGTTATACAATACAAGGTTTAGAAGAGACAAGAGTGGATCTTTTGTTAATGCCCGATTAAATCATTTTATCATCTAACATATCGATTTTGATTTACCTTTCAGACGTACTGTGAACTCTTATGGCAGCAGCTATGAGCTTTCCTTTATTCAGCATGATGTGCTGCGACACATGGCTATCTATTCTAGTTCGAAGCAGGACTCTTCAATTAATAGACGCACAAGGCTTATTATGTCCCAACAAGCCGATTCGATTCCTAAAAAATGGGAAAATGCTGCAAAGTCTCCATTCGATGCTGAGATAGTTTCCTTCTACACAGGTTGGTGCATAGTTTTTTCTCTACCCTTCTAGTAGTTTGTCTGTTCATTAAAAGTATTGATCTGTGTCTCACCCTATCAAAAAGCATACAGAATCTTACATCCTACCTGGACATAGTTTGTTTCCGATTGTAACAATTGCTGCATTCTTGTATGTCAAGGTTCAATGGAGAAGGGTTGGTGTAATATGAACTTTCCAAAAGCCAAGGCTCTCATCTTAAATTTTTCTGCAAGTGAATACTTTCTTCCACCATTTATAGAATCAATGCCTGAATTAAAGGTTCTCATGATTGTCAATCACAATTCTAAGCGTGCTACACTCAAAGGTGTATCTGTCCTCTCTTCATTAACTCAGCTGAAAGTTGTTCGATTAGAGAGAGTAATCGTTACTCCCCTCCAAAAATATTGTCAATCTTGGCAAGATTTAGAGAAATTATCATTTGTTCTATGTGAGGGTTTTGAGAATATGGGGTTGTCTTGGAATTTCCCCCGTCTTCTCGAGCTCATTATTGATCATTGTAGCAATTTGAAGGAATTGCCTGCCAGTGTTTGTAATATGGCTTCCCTTAAACGATTGTCTGTCACAAACTGCCATGATCTTGTCGAGTTACCAGATAATATAAGAAATCTCAGCTCTCTACTAATGCTCAGATTGCATGCTTGTCCAAGTTTGGAAAAACTACCAAATTCAATTTGTGAACTTGGACAACTAGAATTCCTGGATATTTCACTCTGTAGCCGTATAAGACAACTCCCATGTGAATTGGGCGGACTACCCAGATTGAAAGAAATTGATATGAAGGAGTGTTCTGGTGTGAAACAGCTCCCTGAATCTGCTAGTGCGCTAAGCTCTCTTGTGCATGTCATCTGTGATAAGAAGATTGAGCATCAATGGTCAGAAATTGAGGCTTCTACCAATCCTCGCCTCAGTGTGGAACTTGCACAAAAAGATTTCAATCTGAATTGGCTTGATGACTGATTCAGCGATATCAAATAGGCTTGACGACTGAGTAGTACTAAATTTTATATTTTATTCGGTGCCTCTAGTCAAATCCTTCGATGAGATATAGATTTATAATGTTTTATTCGCATGCTTTGTGAATGTTACAGGTGTACTTATGTGTTTTGCTCATGTTTTGTTCGCATGCTTTGTGATATGGTGGGATAACATTCAAATGATTCTAGCTATGCTGCTAGATATTTTTGCTTATTGGTACCAAATATAACCCAAGCATATGTGTTGGAGAGGGATTGGCTACTTCGAGAGAAATGCTTAGAGAATGTGTAAAGGAAGGAGCTCATTGATTCAAAGAGATGTCTATGGTTTTATTTAAGTTGGTGCTCATTGTGGAGAGGAATTAATTTGGAATTTGATAATGTGTCTTACAATCAAATTCAAGGTAGATCCATGGAAAAACTTTGTTTTAGTTTGTATATCTTTATTTCTCTGTCATACTGAGAAAAAGGTTTAAAAAAAGATTTGATTTGTAACTTTTGTTTTTACAAGAAGTACATCAAAGATGTAATTGGTGTTTGGTTTGGGAAATAAGAACTTTAAGAATTTCTTTTATCAATATATAGGTTTTTATTTTAAAAACATTATGAATGCTCATGTATTTGATGATTTTGTGGATGTATTGGACGTTTCTTTCTTCAAAGATAAGGTTTACATGAATTATTTCTACCATGTTTATTTTAGAAGCTATTAGAGTGCTTATCAATACATTATGTTCACTTCTTGGCCCCTCTATCATCAAATGAAATTATTAATCATCAGTGAACTTCATGGATTCTTAGTGTGAGAAAAGAGTTCAATAGCTCGTTTCAATGAGGGGATTTAACCTTCAATAGGAATATCACTTTCACCTCATTTTTGTAGGCCCAAAGAGCCATAAATAGCTACAAGTTACTAATAAAATTGAAAAGAAAGTTCGGAGTTAAAAACATAACGAGCTACCCCTAGCCTGATGGGACCCTCTAATATAAAATATAACAGATTCCTACTTTCTTCTTAAAACTCTTATGAGTTGCCTTCTTACCTTGGGTTATCTTTGATCTTGGTACCATTAAAATTGATGAGTTGGTTTATTTTATTTCTATCCCTTACCCCCTTACCCCCATATACCCTCCAAATGTTCCCCTTTGCATGTGCAAATAACCCTTAGGTATCCATTCCTAATGATGGATTTTCCCTCCTTTTGCACCATTTATCTCCCCTTGTCATTCATTGGCCAATGTCGTCCCTCATCCTAGGGGTGAACCTTTCTCTATCCACTCAACCACTGCTAAGGCAACATTTCCCCTTGAAACACATAAATTGTTTTTATATATTTAATATGTTAAAAAGGAAAAATATATTGATATAATATAGTGTTGAAAGCTATTGTGAGTTTAATTTTTGAAAGTGGAGGAAGCTGCCAAGATAATACCATATCTGGGTGATCCATAGGCTTATTTGATCCTAGAAAGAACATAAACGGCTGGTACAAAGAGGGATTTGTCCTATAGTAGTATGCTAGAAAAAAGTGAAAGTAAATGCAACTTGAATCAATGTTTTCTATACAAAAGGAGAGCCATTTGATCTACATCCCATTAGACATGTAAACGTCGTCTCTTTTTTTCCCTACCAATAAAATTATAGTTTTCCACTTCACTTTTACTAAACTACATCTCAAACCCAACATTTTCTCAAGACATTTTGAAGGCCATATCTCCCTCAAACTAAGCATGATTTGTGCTAATTGAAAGGCAATGTATTGTTGAAGAACAATAGTTCATTCATGGCTCATCTGAATCCATATCTAATGTTTTGGTTCCATACTAGTTAGGCCTGATGTAGCAAGTTTGTGTAAGTAGTTTAGTTGATTTTCAAATTAATAGCTTTTCAGCTAACATACTATTAACATCTATGCATGTACATGCATGACAATGATTAAGACTAGAGTGCTCAACAAAATCTCATCAACACAATTAGTTTCAATTCAACTTTATTTGACTTATTTTGATATCCTAGTTGTTTGGCCTTTAGAGAGGCTATAGCTTAATTTTGAATTAGAAAATCCTTCCATATCATAAAAATACATGTTCAACATTATGAGGTTAGATTTCATCAAAAGTAAGTATAGTTTGTAAAATGTTCGAACATTAGTTCACCTTTCATTAGTCACTTGGTGAACTCCACGTAGGTTGGATATTGTATAAGATGTAAAGAGAGATTTTGAATTATTTTAAGAAAATACAATATCTATATCCTTTAGTTCTCGGGATAATATTTGGAACCAGCCCTTCTTTCCCAATTCTGAGTTTGTGTACCTAGTTTATGAAATGCACAAGTTAACACATCTCTCTGGGGTCAAATTTCATAGTTCATACTTCAACATTCAAATTCTATTATGAAACAAAACTACACTAAAATATGGGTGTGTGAGGATGTACATATAGTTTATATCTTTCTAATGGTATATCATATGTGTAGCTGTAACCCCACTTGATTATGAAGAATGACCTTTCACAAATTCAGACTCATTTCAAAACAATGGTTTGGATAAATAGTTTTAGGGGGTTTAATAGTGTTGTTATTTCACTCCGAAACAACCAGTCAAATATCCTATTATGTAGCTTACCTCCACATGTTTCCAAACATATCATTTACCTCTTTCCATTAAGTTTGTAAAGTCCTCTGTCAAATCTGAGCAAAATATTTTGTTCAAACGGCTTAACTATATGGTTATGGTCTTCTTCAATACTGGTGAATACTAACAACAACTGCTTGGGTTGTAAGTTTGACACACTGGCCCTGCTTTAAGCTTCTAGTGGTGACTAAGGAGTGCCTTCCCTCTAGTGGTGACTAAGGAGTGCCTTCCCACAATCACTTCACAAGGATATTGTTGTAGCCTATTATTATGTCAATCTGATCACTGTAGGTGGAAGTTTAGGATGGGCGTTTTGTCAAGCACTTTATTATGCCAATCTGATCACTGTAGGTGGGAGTTTGGGATGGGCATTTTGTCAAACACTTTACTTACTTTCTAAGTTTGTTGATTTGTCACTCATGGTTTAATTTAATGAGATTTACACATATAGAAAGAAAAAGAACACAAAACTAAGATAATGATGACAAATAACCAGCGTATCAAAGGAAGAATTATTTGCATTGATGTCATCAGATTTTCCCAATAAACACAGAAGATATCATCAGCGGTATATCAATAATACACGGGAAACAAGTTATGGCTTATATTAAATATCAAACCTGACTTTTAGTAGATATATAAAATAGCATTCAATAGTGGAATGGTATGGATTGAGATCTGAATATGAAGGAAGGCTTGTTGGTTTTGGCAGTCCTGTGGTTGGTGAATAGTATCGACAGCTTGTTGATAAGAAAATGTCCTCGTGTAGATTGTTTCAGCAGACAACTTACACTTCAATATTGAGCAGCTCTTCCAAGAGCACAAACTACCTCAAGTGAATACACTCCTCAAGAGATAAATCCCCCTTTTCACAATCACGATGATCTATGGTTACCAATGCCCCTCTATTAAACTCAAATCTAAAATGTGGCACTGTAGATAATAAACACAAGAAGAATGACATAACAACAGGAGATAACCACATTCAAAGTTTTCTATCAAATACAGGATGATACAGAGTTCACTATTCATGGAAAAAGATCTAGCATCTTTCATTGATACATATTGCCCTCGGGTTTTATTTCTCAAACTGTTCCTCTAGTTCTTCAAAATGGTGGTCAAACACGTCTGCAACCCGGTGAAGAAAGCCAAGAACGAAATCGATCAATCAATTATTATGTTGTCATGATCACCCGACTCTCAATACCGGAGGAAATAAATTTTAAAATACAATTAAATACCCCAAGCAGCTTGTTTTTGCTCAACATTCGCTGCAGCTTTACCACTTGGAGCGTCTAGCGCATGGGAAGGGCATTCATTTGTTCAATCATGTGCCTCTGCAGGCACAAATGACAGATAATAATAACTCAACAAATAACCAGGAAGGAACAGGCACACATGACAGATAATAATAACTCAACAAATAACCAGGAAGGAACAGGACCTGAGAATTACCGTGTTGAGTATTGAAGATGAACTCGACTGGGATTGGATAGCCGGCTCAGTTTTGGCACATCATATCGGCCATAAATGGGGCACATCCTATCGACAATAATTTCCATGGATTGATTTACAGTGCAGACATCACTTGATGCATTAACTGTAAGCTAAATGCATGGGAATGGAACCATGTGAGAGTGGTGAGGTGGCGAATACAACATTTCATGCAGCTTGCCCGATGCACCACTTTTTTGAATTAGTATTCATAACATATATTTCAAAGTTATTGTGTTATTTTTCACATAATTTGCAACAATCAAAGTAGTTAAAGAGGCTGAAGTCCGTTTGTGGCCAAAGTGGTGGAAAACACATAATGAGGTAGATGTGAGTTTCAACAACCAATCAAATACCAAAAATAAAAAATTGTTATTTAAATATTTGTTATAAGAATATTATTCATTTGAATGATGGTTTTATAAAAAGAAAAATGGAAAAACATATAAAGAAGAGAACACAGTCTTTGAATTTAATTTGGATGTAGGTAAGATTATTAATTATGAGAAGGACATTTAAAAAAAATAAATATGTAAGAGCAAATAGAGAAGAAAATGAAGTTTTTAAATTGATATTTGATTTAGATTTAATTAACTTATACTAAATTTTAGTGTTTTTCTTGCAAATATTAAGTGTTCTATTAATTTAAATTTACTTTTAAGGTTTTACTCTCTAAATGCTATATAAAGTGTTCTCTATAATTTTGTATTCTAGTAATTGTTGCTTTATAAAATGCTTAATTAAGAATAACTACAATTATGATAATTAATAGTAGAAAAAATATAAAGACTAAATAATGATGCACTTGTAATATGTTTTGGGTCTCATTGTTTAGTCATTTTTACTAAATTTAGGGTATAGTCTAGATATGAACCAATGTATCATTTTCAGTTCTTGAACCACATATATGAGTAGCCCAAATGGTTGGATTCCCCCAACCAAAGCTGGCCCTTCGTCATGAGGTTGTTGGTTCAATTTTGCTTGGTTCCATCAGGTTCAAGCTTGCGCAAGCCTAGCTTATTTGATTTCAGGGGTCTTTGATGACTCATCATAAGACTTTAGTGAAGCATCCTTCAATGATTTGGATTCAACTTTTCAATTTGTTATTCGTTTTTGCATCTAAAATCGAATTCTTGTTGAGAAGGTTTATTTGATGTCTCAAAGCTGAAATATAATGCAAAATGACTAAAAAGTTATGTAATTTGATGTTAATGAGACACACATATGAATCCCCATCTAAAAAATCAATGCTAATATGATGTAAAAAACACATTTTTGACACAAACATGAAGAAAAAAAAGTGACTATATGTGTTTTTTTCAATACTATGCGATGCAACACATGAAATCTTTATGTATCTTTATGCAACACTTTGTGTATTGTGTAAAAAATACCACACAACATTGACACAAAACATAATGCCCCTGTAGTAGCATGTTTAGAGTTTTCTAAATTTGATTTCTTTTTATTGAAAATTAATTAATTAAAAAAATCAAGAGTCTGTGCTAATGATGGCACTATATTCTTGTATTGTAGTAGCTATTCACTTGTTTTTATGCATAGGTTATGCCATTTTCAATTCAAATTTTGCACTTTTAATGGCATTTTTATATGGGAATGTAGATGTAGTAGAGTTCTATCCTTTTGGTAAGTGATATACATTCAAATGCAAGTATTTCCTTACCATTTTCCATTATGTTTTCATTCTTTTACCATTTTTTGTTTATGTTTCCACAAAATTTAATTTGCAAGTTATATGCATTCGAATGCAAGTATTCCCTTACCATTTTCCATTATGTTTTCATTCTTTTACCATTTTTTGTTTATGTTTCCACGAAATTAAATTTGCAAGTTACTCTAGTTTTAATTTAGCTATGCACTTTTAATATACATTTTTATGGGAATATAGCTCAAATAGAGCTTTTGCCATTTAGCAAAGGATCGAAGGTTGAATCTCATCATTCCCTTACCATTTATAGTTTATGTTTTTCATTTTTTATCAGTTTTCATTTTTATTTTGTAATAAAAGTACTAGGCGATGCTAAACCTTGAGAAAAATGCACTACAATTTGGTGCTAACTCAGTACTAATAACCTATTTTGTTGTACTAAATTTCAAATACTCGTTACAAAATGTGACAAAAAAATCTTATGCATATCAATGATGATAACAAAAGAAATTCCAAATCATATAACATTTATACTACATAATATAATTGCGCCGAGAGGCGCTCTACAGCCCAGTATGGGGGAGATCTTGTCATTGCGCCGAGAGGCGCTCTACAGCCCAGTATGGGGGAGATCTTGTCACGTGATGTCACGTGATGTAACGTTACTAACATGTCGGCAAAAAATAATAGTGAAAGTGAATATTATGGGGGAGATCTTGTCACGTGATGTAACGTTACTAACATGTCGGCAAAAAATAATAGTGAAAGTGAATATTATGGGGGAGATCTTGTCACGTGATGTAACGTTATTAACATGTCGGCAAAATATAATAGTGAAAGAGAATATTATGGGAGAGATCTTGTAACGTGATGTAAAGTTACTAACATGTCGGCAAAAAATAATAGTGAAAGTGAATATTATGGGAGAGATCTTGTAAAGTGATGTAACGTTACTAACATGTCGGCAAAAAATAATAGTGAAAGTGAATATTATGGGAGAGGTCTTGTAACGTAATGTAACTTATGTAACATGTCGGCCAAAAATAATAGTGAAAGTGAATATTAGTGAATATTATGGGAGAAATCTTGCTGTTAAAATTTATATT
>LPNX010185789.1:694266-704797 GCA_001517045.1 Pseudotsuga menziesii | reverse complement strand
GGCCGACCAGCTGTCTGCATACTCTGCGTGTTCGTGTATTAACCACGTTCAGTGCAAAACATAGAAATGAATTAAAAGAAGAAATATAATATATTACCATTAGAGTAGCTGATGAAGAATGAATGATCTGAGATGCGACTTTTTTTCGGCTTGATCAAATTTGTTCTAGCTGCTTTGAATTTGAGACATTAGATTACATGATATATGTATATATATTTACCGAGCATCTCCCTGTGCAAATTTAGCAGGCTTAGGCTTTGGCGGTTTGGCGGACCATCTGCGCAAAGAGGCCACCCTTTTTTGCAGCTCATTGGCATTGGCTCCCACTATTTTGTCGACCTGCACATTGTTTTTTATTAATAAGAAGGTAGGCATGGCCTTCACTGCCATTTTATTTTTAACTCCTTTGACTTCATCCACATCAACTAATAGAAACAGGATGTGTGGATACTTAAACCCCAGATTTTCGAAGATACCAACCATGAATTTCGAGGGTGCGCACCAGTCTGCCGTAAAATGCACTACAACCTACAAACCCCAAAATATTTATATATAAAAAAAGGAATATAGAACAGAGATATCCATAATGAAAATATAGAATAGAGATATACAGACATAATGAAAATATAGAACAGAGATATATAGAAATACGCAACAAGTAAAATTATGAAATCATAAGTGACCAACCTGGCAAGATTTGACTTGAGCTTGACCTAATATTAAATCCCATGATTTATCAGAATCCACCGCCAGAACTCTCGAACCCGTGATCTGCTTCTGGGTATCCATGATTGACAAAGTTGTTGCTTGATAATAATTTGTTTTGATTTGAGGTTGGTTAATGGAGAATTTGGAGCAGAACTCAGGGTTCTCAGTAGAGAAGAGGTTGCTGTGTACAAACAAGAGGTGGGCTCTTTATTTTCTTCTTAATGAATTGATTCTGCAAGTTGGAATTAATTGTAGTTGGAGACAGTGGATAATATATCCATAAATTCTCTCGCTTTTTCCCATTTGCTTGCAGCGTCGTTATCAGTCTCCTCTTTTTCTTGCGATCTATAGATACAGAGCATTAATCCAGATTGTGCCATTCTGGAATCTGGTACCTTAGTAAAAAAATGGTGCCATTTTTGAATTTGAATATCACTTCATTTTCATTTTCATTTTCTCTCAGACGAAAACAAAAAGGACAAGTTCTCCCATTCCGTATACATACAAACAAAATGGAAAACATTCAAATTCTAAAACATACAAACAAAGAATGGAAATCTCAATGTCTTGAAATTTAGTTATTGATATTTGTCTATAGTCACGTTGCATGACTAATTAAGATCATAACATGCAATATCAGTAGATTAAAGCAATTGACAATTTTGGAATCGTGAAATTTGTCAATTTGCATTTAGTGATTGTTATTTAGGTATCTTTCTCTACTTATATTTAAAAAATCAATCAAATGATTTCAAAATTTTGGATTTGATACTAATCATTTTATAATTAAATGGTTTTACTCGTTTACCAGGTAGATTGTTGTTCATAATCATTTTATAATTAAATGGTTTTACTCGTTTACCAGGTAGATTGTTGTTCATGATTACATTCTATTGGCTAATGCATAGATTTTTCTTTTTGTTTATGTATTTTAATTATGCATAGATTTTGCTTCTTGTTTATGTATTTTAATAAGTTAAATTGGAGCAGATGTTGTAATGTTCCTACCTAACAAAATAATAATAATAATAATAAAATTGAATTATCCCCCAAAAGATGTTGGCCAAGCAACACATGGTTTTTATTGTATATGGTTTAAGAAAACCTTGCAAATGATTTTAAAACCATGTGCAAGGTCTCCTAAACAACCCATGGTTTTATTGTACATGGTTTAGGAGGGACTCGCAAATGGTTTAAAGATCATGTGCAAGGCCTAAACAACCCTTGGTTTTAGGAGGGCCTTGCACATGGTTTTAAAACAATGTATGGGGGAGATGTTGTAATGTTCTTTCCTAACAAAATAAAAAATATTATATGTTATCCATAAATAATATTAAATATTAATAATAAAAATATTATATGCCGACCTTAAATAAAAATATGTGTCTTTTAGTTTGAATTAAATCAATGCCTATATAGGACACACTAAAGCTGATAGCTCCTTGAGTGCAATAATTAAGAAGAAGTTTGCACCTCAAGAGATTTGATCCCTCTCTGCGCTTGATAGAGCCTAGGATTTGGATCTATGCTGGTATACACTAACATATATCTCATTGTACAGCACAAAAAGATGTTTATTGCTCATAAATAATCTTACCATAATTATACTTAGACCTAACAAACTCAAATAAATTTATTTCAAAATATACATACTAAAACTCAAATAAATTTATTTAGTAAAATGAATTAAAAATTTTGTTTACCCAATACTACTTCTTAATTATTACATTTAATAAACAAAAAAGAAAAACCTTTCACCTCTCAAATTGCAACTTAACATACGATTTTCTTTATATTGCAACTTAACATGTGATTTTCTTTATACCTTGTTATATCTGCCAACAACGGATTACATAGTAATCGATCAAAGGTAAATTTCCATTGATTTTGTAAGAGTTAACAAAATTATATCCATGTTTCTAAGGTTAAACTTTTTAACTTAAAAAATAATATTTTTTAATTATTCTCTAAAACTATTTATTTGCTACAGATTTCGCTAAATGTGTGACATGACCAAGATATCACCAATTTTCATGTTATTGTTGTCGACATTTGTTTGAGAAAATAAAGTTTAAAAAAAAATTACTGTTGGTTGACATGACAAGGGTATTAGATATGGGTCGGATTTCCATGATGGTGGGCCACCCTCGCTGCTCTGCTTGAGCATCGTCCTCTATGGAGTGGGATATGGGCTAACTAAAACGCTCTGTTTTCTTCGGCAAACAATATTCAACATGTAGTAAAGTAATAAATGTTGCGGCTGCAGCACTGTGGGTCGTTGGCAGGGGTTAAATTTGACGGGCACCCTTGCTCATCAACGAAAAAAAAGTAGACGGTTTGTTTTTAAAACTGCCATGCATATAATTTTCAATTAAAAAAATTACCCTTTAATTGAAATTTAGCCATAGACAACTATACTAAGTATGAAATGTGTTTCTATTCAAGGTTGTCTCAGTATGAAATGTGTTTCTATTCAAGGTTGTCTTAGTACACACCAGTGATGAGCAATACATAAATATAGGTTAAAGTACATGTAAAATCATAGCTTCTACGCTTTAATAAATCGCATAGCATTAATCACTGTAATGAGGACTTCTCCAAAGGTCACCCATCACAAGATTCAAGCTCTCGTAACTTTAACTATGGAGTTTTCTCTATAGTCAATCCCACTATACTGTTAACCATATGGAAATAAAATTTTTACACATAATTTCCCATATTTGAAGATACAAACATGGTTCCCCTCAAAATGCAGAAAAATAATAGTTTAATTGACTCTACTTTTGTTAACGGTAAAAAACTAAGAACTTGGAATTGGGGTGCAAGGTTTACTAGATCTTTCCGTACAAAATCACTCTATTACTAGCACAACCACAAGTAAAGGGGCTGACGAACTCCCATAAGTGCAACCAGCCACTTAATTTTGTGAAGATGCTTGAGTACGGTTTAATATAAAAAACTAGTATTGTTACCCCTTTATTTAACCATCGCTCGAAGTGAAGCTTATTTAAATCATTCTTTGTTGTACACTTGTCACACTAGGTTAATCCTGTTGACCCGCTCAGAAAACCCAAAATATGACATAATATCTAAACACCTATTAGCTTAATAATGCTGCTAAAAACTCTCAACCAAACCAAATAAAATATATATTTAGCAATCAAAATAAAAAACTTAAACATAGAATATAATAGAGTTTACAACACTTTCCTCTAGCCAAATCCCAATCTAACCATCGATACTATCAAAGTCACCATTTAATTCATGATGGATGGTTGGGCTTGCAATTGATGACAGACTTGCTCAAATGAGTTCACGTAACAAAACCCTGTTGACACTTGTTAACCTAGTGTACACTTGTCACACTAGGTTAATCCTGTTGACCCGCTCAGAAAACCCAAAATATGACATAATATCTAAACACCTATTAGCTTAATAATGCTGCTAAAAACTCTCAACCAAATCAAATAAAATATATATTTAGCAATCAAAATAAAAAACTTAAACATAGAATATAATAGAGTTTACAACACTTTCCTCTAGCCAAATCCCAATCTAACCATCGATACTATCAAAGTCACCATTTAATTCATGATGCATGGTTGGGCTTGCAATTGATGACAGACTTGCTCAAATGAGTTCACGTAACAAACTACCCTTACTCACCCCGGTAGAAAATAATGAGTCTTTTGTCGGGTCCGATATTGATTCTCTGCCTTCTAGAAAGGTCGACTACTCACCTCGGTAGAAAATAGTGGGTCTTTTGTCAAGTCCGATATTGATTCTCTGCCTTCTAGAAAGGTCGAGTTGTCAAAAAAAGCAATTGCTTGTCATTGTAAGGAAATGTGGAAACTAGAATTTAATCCCAGGCTAGCCCCAATGAAGTTGAACAAACGATATGAAGATCCCAAAAAATATTTCTTTCCCTTCTTTTGTAATTACAATCCTATATTCGCAGTCGCTGAGATTCAACGGGAAGCATTCAAAATTATTTAATAGGGAAAGAAGGAAAGCAATGATTAGGCTTAGGTTCGAATGTATATGGACTAACCAACCTTCTTTTGAATACTTTAAGTAATATAAAAAACCTTATGCATATTATTGATCCGTCCTCTGAATACTTTAAGGTAATATAAAAAAAAACTTATGTACATATTGTTTTGTCTTCTGAATACTTTAAGGGAATAAAAAAAAAAACCGATGCATATTATTCTACAAGCATAGAGCATTGTTGGACCTTCTTTATGTTTTTTCTTTTACCGTGTGTTGATGGATTAAATACCTTCTTTATGTTTTCTCTTTTACTGTGTGTTGATAGATTGAATAATGGGTATACTTCTGCATCTCTTCCACAAAGAATAACCTAACCAACTTATTTTAAACCTCCAAGCTCATAAAAAGTCACCTAAATATACTTCTGCATCTCTTCCACAAAGAATAACCTGACCAACTTATTTTAAACCTCCAAGCTCATAAAAAGTCACCTAAATATACCTTAACACCAAATTTATTAAGTACTAATTGGAAAATTTCTTATACAAAACCCAATCTAAACATTTGATATCAAAGTTCATATTGCACTCAATTACACATCAAATTAATGAAGTATCTATTGGAAAATTTCCCATACAAATCCCAATCTAAACATTGCATACCAGCTCAAAAACAATAAATTTGCATCTATTTGGAACCAATACGATCTGTACCAAACCAAGTACATATTAGGTGCCAATTCATATCCACGTTTGTACATGGGCAGGAAATTAGCCTTAATCAGACCTGTCAATGTCAAGTGCCAAGTTTAAAAGTCAAATGATGAGATTTTAAGGGTAGTCCAAACAAATTGATATTTTATAACAAGGCTTATCAGGAAATTCTTAAAAGATTCTACATTATCGAATTTGGAAGAGATGATGATAACGTATGATGGTGAATTTATAGGGTTTGAATGTTTTTCAGTAAGCTTTTATGGGTCTGCTAGAAAGCATGTAGTTGGTAGATGTAGAGAATTGGAGGCACTGATCAATTCTTTACACGAGAGGAATGAATGTATTATAAATTTTTTGAATGAGAGTAATGTTCTATCATCCTCATTCTCTTGAAGGCCTAAATATAGACTATAACGTCTTATGTGCCCTTCCTTAATAGTTTCTAAGAGAACGCATTCATTTCAAAGCTGTCCTAAGTTTATTTGGGACAAAGGAAAAGCCTAGTTTAACGCAGATAAAATATATATACAATTGTGCTAGTAGTTTCGAGTGACCACTGTAAGCGACACATTTCCAATGATCATGACCGCATTCATTTCAGAGTTGTCCTAAGTTTATTTGGGACGAAGGAAAAGCCCAGTTTGATGCAGATAAAATATATATACAATTGTGCCAGCAGTTTCGAGTGACCACTGCAAGCGGCACATTGCCAATGATCATGACTGTGAGCAATTTCCAATGGGTTTCTATGGACAAAAAAATGGATTCACCTCGAGCAATTTGAGGTTTAGATTATGGAAATTGAAGATCCCCCTTCTTTTTCGGCGTAAATAGATGAATTTCAAAATGTACTAACCTTGCAATGGTCGGCAGCCAGGCTCTAGTTAATGAACAGTGGCTCGTCGGCACATATGCATGGATTGTTTGCTCTGTTAATCCTTAGCATTCTCACAAGTCATGACCAGCCTCTCAGGGTTCTCCTAAGCCCGCGTTCTTCTTCCTAAAACCCAAGTTCCACTTTCAAATTCCCACTCTTTTTTCATATTTAATGTCAAAGGGCTCAAGCAGGTCATTCCAAGTAATAATCGCCGCCTTTTATCTTCCACACCCTAGCAATAGGCAAGCCGAGCCATCTAACTAATAAAGCATTTACTGCACTCGCTTTTACAGTTCAGGAATTTTGCTTTAAAGCTCGAAAATGTTGGCTTTTAAAGCATTAATTGAAACCCAACAACTCCAATCTCTGTAGCCAGCTATCTACGTTGCAACCACAGGCCATGGCGCATTGGGAGAACAATAACTCAGACTCTATAAATTCAAAATCTTATATATAAATTTATAATATATAAAATTTACATACGGTCAATTTTCAGCATGCCCATCAAACTGACGAGTCCCCAAATTAATTAAACTTCAAAACGCACTTGTAGATTCTACATTGAACAGTATTTTACGGGGAAAAAACACAAAAACAGCTATACAGGCGTTAATTTTAACCCCTGGGACTTGCAACATATTCCTGTTTCGAATAAACTAAATTACCAAATTAAAGTGAATAAAGGATGGAGCATATTCTTTTTTCGACAACACCAATTACCAATTAAAGTAAATAAAGGTTGCGACACATTCCTGTTTGGAGACCAATTACCAATTAAAGTAAATAAAGGTTGCAACATATTCCTGTTTCGAATAAATTATAGGGATAAAGAGAGGTGGTTCACGAATGGAAAGTTTAGTATGAGAATAGAGATTACATTTAATCATAATTCATAAATTCATAGTGGTTCAATAAGAGCATAATTCTGGGACTGCTCTTCTTCTTCTGTAGTACTACTACTATTTGGCAAGTGATAGAAACTCTCTATCTTTGGCTGCATATTTTCGATCATTTTAACTATGGACTTGAAACTCTTACCACGTTCGCTCAGTTTTTGGGATAGCTTAGCCGCGGCCTTGTCTTTGCACATCTCCGCCCTTGAAAACTTATGTCCCGCGCAAGAAGAGTAGTCTTTATCCAGTGTGGAATGGTGGTAAGGCCCAATGGACACAAACTGCGGAATATAAGCCTTCGGTTTCGACTTCTGCAGAGGCGTTGCCACGCGCAGGATCGCATCCTCCTTTGGTCGACTACTCTCACCGTGATTATAATCCATCTCATTGATTTGAACAATCCACTCACTCCGAAACACGAGATTTCCTTCCGCCATTACTCTCCCCTCTACAGATTAACACAACTCTACTTCTA
Organism: Pseudotsuga menziesii; assembly: GCA_001517045.1. NCBI lineage: Eukaryota > Viridiplantae > Streptophyta > Pinopsida > Pinales > Pinaceae > Pseudotsuga > Pseudotsuga menziesii. The sequence continues at coordinate 697,135 of LPNX010185789.1, read as the reverse complement.
TGAACGCCCCCTTAAAATATTATATAAATAATCTTATATAGATAGATAGGCTTTGTACATATCCTGAAAAGCGCGCTCTGAACCAGAAAATGTGGTTCACCTTAACCTTTTTAAAATGTGGTTCACCATTGGTTAGAGGGTTATTCCAAAAAAAAATACTAATATTTGTTATTTAAACATGAATTAAAGTTGGTCATATTACATCATTAACACATTTAATACAAAGGGGTTTCACTAGAACATATCAAGCCTAGGTGGGGAGGGTAACAATCATTCCTCCCAACCACCCAAGCTACATCCAATGGACAAATTAAAACTTAATCTACCAAAAGCTATTTTAGTAAAATTCAATTTAACAAAAATTAAAATTTAATCTATCAAATGCTAAATACATCTAGTTGTGAAGAAAAAAATAGAGGTCTTAGTGTTTCCCAAGGCTTAAACACTGTATTGCAAAAAAAAAGGTCATTGTGTTTCCAAGCATTTAAACAATGTATTTCATCTTGATTTTCGATTATATTAGGTATAGCTATTGTATTTCATTATCCATTGGAGGTCATCATGTTTGTTGACACACTTCAGTCAACACGGGTTCACCCTCATTGTGCACTTTTCCACAAAAATGGGCACTCTAGCTCAATCTGTCGCAATGCTACTCATAGATCGAAGAGTACACATCAACTATAATATACAAGGATTGCTTAATTTCTATGGACATGCATCAGATATTTAACTAGCAACAACCATATTAATAAGATTAATATGTTTGGAATATGCAGAGAGGAATATATCACCAGTGAAGTTAATTTAATAGTTGTATCATGATTGGAGTTAACCTAATAGTTAATCTAATAGTTATCCAATATAATTCTGATTAGAGTTAAAATTAAGCTAATAGTTGTAGAATCATTGGATTTAAACTAATAATTGTCTCTAATAGTTAATTTAAAAGTTAATATATCAACCATTGCAGTTCAATTAAAATTTGTGATTGGACTTGAAGTTAAGTTAAAGTTGTATCATCATTGGACTTAACCTAATAGTTATAAATTTTTTCGCTAAAGAATGTGTACAATTACTTGTATCTAATAGTTAATCTAACATAAAAACCACTTAAGTTGTGGTTGTTAAGCTCATTGTTGTATCATCATGTTGGAGTTAAGCTAATAGCTGTATTTAATAGTTAATTTAAAAGTTAATATAAATCTATTGTAGTTAATAAAAGAGCTTCGAGTTATCCTCACTTCTAGCTTCCAAATGGAGTTGGACTAAGCCTTATGCACATTAACTGGACTCCCAATTGGTAGGTGGAGTTCAAGTGTCACATCAGTTGCACATTACCATGCCACTAAGTGCAATTATTGCATGAGTTAAGAGGAATTTATTAGGAGTTCAGAGGATTTTATTAGGAATTATACTATCACACGAATTGCACTTTACTTCAACTCCCAACTGTAAAATGCAGTTTGACTAATTAACTTGACTTCGGGCTGCTAGATGGAGTTCAATTGTCACATGGACTACACTTTACCATGCCATAAAGTTCACTTATCACATGAGCTATTTTTTATTTTTTATAATTGTTTATAAGGAGTTCCAACGATTAATAGTTAATTTAAAAGTTAATATAAATCTATTGTGGTTAATAAAAGAGCTCTGAGTTATCCTGACTAAGCCTTATGCACATTAACTAAACTCCCAGTTGGTAGGTGGAGTTCGAGTGTCACATGAGTTGCACAATACCACGCTACTAAGTGTAGTTATCACATGAGTTCAGAGGAATTTATTAGGAGTTCAAACTGTTTTATTTGGAGTTCGACTCTTACATGACTAAGCCTTATGCACATTAAGTGGAATCCCAATTGGTAGGGGGAGTTCGAGTGTCACATGAGTTGCACAATACCATGCCACTAAGTGCAGTTATCACATGAGTTCACAGGAATTTATTAAATTATTTTTTATTTTTTTGAAATTATTAATTATTAATTTTTGACGACACTCATATAATCAATGTGGACAGTACACTTGTCTCATTCTCGTTTAATCTTGGATGACTACCATAGAATCAATGTGGACAGTACACTTGTCTCATTCTCGTTTAATCTTGGATGACTACCATAGAATCAATGTGGACAGTACACTTGTCTCATTCTTGTCGGTAGATGAAAAAGCATAGATGGTTGTCCACCCCAAAATTCTAACATATATACGCCTATCGACATAAAAATAGGTAAAAATAAATATATAAAATATTTATCACCTAATTCATGTGCATCAACGATGATTCCAAAAATCAATTGGTGTATATTTCCTAGATGTGAATTCATGTGGATCACCCAATGTGTGTAAACAAGGACATGATAATGATGAGGCTGGTTTGATGATTTTATACTTTGGAAACATCAAAATCGTTGATAGTTCTATTTTGTTGTGCATTAGCGATCATTCCATAAAGCAGTTGGTGTGTCTGAGTTAGTGGGTCCCATGTTATTAATGTGATGGTTTAGTTCTCTAACTTGAATTCATGTGTATCACCCAATGTGTGTGCTATGTTCCATGTTTAAAATGTGGTTCACCATTTGTTAGAGGGCTACTCCATGGAAAATTCCAATACCTGATATTCAAACTGAATCAAGGTATGGCGAGCTCATCATTCACAACATTTATTACAAAGGGCTCCATAAGAACATCATGTCACTTACAAGAGTAGAACCTAGGTGGGGAGGATAGCATTCATTCCTCCCAACCACCCAAGCTACATCCATTTGACTTTTATAAATGTGGTTCACCATTTGTTAGAGGGCTACTCCACGGAAAATTCCAATACCTGATATTCAAACTGAATCAAGGTATGGTCAACTCTTAAATC
>LPNX010185789.1:673016-694245 GCA_001517045.1 Pseudotsuga menziesii | reverse complement strand
TTACAAAGGGCTCCACAAGAGCATCATGTCACTTACAAGAGTAGAACCTGGGTGGGGAGGGTAACATTCATTCCTCCCAACCACCCAAGCTACATCCATTGTTTACAGTGCTATGTCCCATGTTATTAATGTGATAGTTTAGTTCTCCGACTTGAATTCGTGTGTATCACCCAATGTGTGTGCTAGTAGGATAAGATAATTTTGATGATTCTATATTCTAAAAAAACAACAAAGTCCTTCACAGCTCTATTTCGTTGTCATGGCCCTGCGCCGTGGATGGCATTTAAAATCAAATGGTGGAAATTTAATGGTACTCTCGTAATAGTTATGTTTCAATGGCATCTATAATGGTAGTCTCGTAATAATTATGTTTCAATGCCATCTATACTTGGTGGACAATGAAATGGCATTTAAAATCCAATAGTGGGCATTCGATAGGACAAATTCAAGCCAACTAACACTAGATTTGAAAATTCCCTTTATTTTCCAAATGAGTTGGTGGTTTGCTTTAAATGAATGGCTTTTAAAATCCAATGGGATAAATTCAACTCAAAGGGGCCAATTAACACTAAATTCAAAAATTACCTTTATTTCCCAAATGATTTAATTTAATTATTTTAGTTTATGCTTAAATCGGTTGTTTGAGTTGAAGCGAATGATAGTGATTAATGAGATTCATAGAAAGATCGGGATCTTGTTCTCAAATGATTTAGTTTAATTATGTTAGGTTATGCTTAAATCAGTTGTTTGAGCTGAAGCGACTCATATTTATGTCATGTCATGTCATCTAGCTGATGTCTTCAAGTACACGACATCCACCGTTCGGCCAAGCCTCGGTGGGCTTTTTGCATGAAATTTATAACTTGGTAAGGGGTTAAAGGCTGTAAAGATAACCCACAATGGATGGATATGTTGGGCTGATGGGCATGCTTCATGTAATCTTCCCTTTCCCTTGGGTTTATGGGTTTCGAGTCTGTGGAATGGGAAGTTAGGTCGAGCTTCTTTCGAAAATTGTAATGGGAGGATGTGGGTTTCTTGTGATGTGTGGAGAGAGCCATCAAAACCAAAGTCTATGCGAGGTGACTTGTAGTACATGGTAGAGTGTTGTGCAGGCTTGATCGCCTTCGCTGGAGGGAGGTTTGCATAAGTAACCAGGGGGCGATGACAACTGCGACGGATGGAAATTAATGCAGAGACTCACCTGCCTCCATGTTTATCTTCCTCCAGACACCCACATCCGCGGGTATATACATATTATATTATTGATAAGATAGCATTCAAATTTCCTATATATTAGAGACATTCACCCATTTATTATACATTTAAATTTTGAGGGTGTTCTTAAAATTATCCCTGGCAACAAGGAGATTAGTAAAAGTTTTAGAAATAAATATATGAGCCCTGGGAATGTGCATAATAGAATCACGGGTCTTTTAAAAACCATCCATAACATATCCCTTTTCCATATTTGGAGAAAAAATAACGATGCTGTAAACAAATTAGACATCCAAGGGGCTAAGTTTGGGCCAAAGAATAATCATACAAAATGAAGGTAACCCTTGTTGAAAATGGATACCCCGGACTACAAAGAGTCATGGATCAAAACTATATGAAAAATTCAAAAGGGGTTGAACCCTTAAGGGTCACCTTCAAGCCTATTAATCACACTTGGGTTGATTGTGAAGGCAATGATTGTGGGGACAAAAAAGTGGAAAAGGGTGTTCCTCCTACTCCCAGGGGATTTTATTGCTCTCATGCATGAACAATCCTACCTCTCTAGACCTCTCACTTTGGCCTTAAATCTTGAATTGATGGAAATGGAACAAGCTAAAGGAAATAACTTAAGAAGGGACCCGACTCGAATTCATCTTTCTCATGAGGTTGAGCTCTTAGAGCATGAATGGAAGAGTAAACTTGTTGGAGGAGAAAACATTGTGAATAACACTACCCAATCCAAGGATTCAATAGACTGCAATGAAGAACTACCTATGTCTCTTGCCGTCTTGGATTTTAGTTTCAATTACCAAGGCACTAAATCCCACTATTAATTTTGACAAGGTCGAGAAGAAGACAACGTCTATGTCTTTCAAGTTGACGAATTTGAATCCTATGGAAAGCACCATTCACTCTCAGTTTCTAAACAATGAGCATTTTGGTGAGCAAGCCTCATGCAATTTGAGCTTTAAGAGATTAACTATGGAGACATTGAGAGATCTCTTTAGTGGCTTCAAATTTGATCTTCTGGATTTCAAACACATGTTTCATAGCACAAACAACCATATGGGGGGGGGTTGCTAGACAACATGAAATACCCATCCTATCAAATTTCGATGATTGATTCTAGGATTGAAGACATCGAGAGCAACACCCACTAGCAAGGGAGATAGATAGAAGGCATGAGGACCGAATTGGATAAGCGCTTGAGCATGAATCGTTGTAACCACTTCCAATCTATCTAGCTCATTGAGGTGAATAAAATGGATAAAGTCTCGGTATTTCGACTAGATCAATGCTCTAAATGTCATGGTTAGATGAGAAGGACTTCTAATCCCCCTTTTTTGTTTGATATATGTACTGATGTCTCATTTTGCTAAGTCAATTTGTGTGAATTTATAGTATTAGAAGGATAGTAAGTTCTTTATCAGTTTTTAGTAGTATGGCTTGCAAACTAAATTTTAGACTACACTAGAACTTCATTTTGAAGATCTATTTTGTTAAAAAAATTTCAAACCTTGTAATAAATAGTTGTTTTCATCTTTTATAATGCAAAATACATACATATTCCTGTTTTTTTTAATATTATAATTTAATTAATCATTAAAAAGCTATTGTTTATAATAATGTTTATAATTCATACACCTCTCTCTCTCTCTATATATATATTTTGTATATATATATTACAAAATTATTCACTTATTAGGTCTGATTAATTACTCAAACTATAACATAGTTCAACAAGTATTTTGAATTTACTTATATATAACATAGTTCAACAAATATTTTGAATTTACTTTTATATATTAATTTAATTAATTTATTAACAAAATTATTAATGAATAAAAAAGAATTTTGAAAATAAAATTTATTAATAAAATAAGAAATAGAAAATAATTAACCAACAAAAAAAACTTTAAAAAATCGGATACATACATAGGGACGTGTGACCTTTTTAAAGGATTTTGGGTTATGAGATATGAGAAAATAATGAATGTATTATAGATTTTTGTATGATTATCATATAATGATGATGATGATGATGATTAATGTCTATTGAGACCAACTTTGGTTTATCGGATTTTAAGAAGGAGAAAACTTAATTTCTTTAAAATCTTGTTTCTGTGCTAAAAAAACTTGGCAATAAACTTTCCAAGCTTAGTAGACAAATTAAGAAATTATAAAAATTTGTATTATAACAAATACTATAAAACCGAGATAAAATAATAATTAATAAGTTTAAAAATATATATAAATTTTATATTATATAATATATAAAGTCCAAAATTATGAATAAATAAATTTAACGTTAACATTCAATTAACTCAATATATTATGAATAATTGCAATTCAAAATTTGATTAATCCAATTCAAAAATCTAAAATAACCATAAAACAAAATATACACCGTATTCTCAAATACAAAGAGGTTTCCACCAAGTTCCAACCCTACTCTATTGTTGGAAATTGAAATCACGCAATAAATGTGGACAAATATAAAAGTGAATGAACATAACTTTGGTAGTCATTTTAGTTGTATTGTTACCGAGTTTCAACCTTGTTTGACCATTTAAACATTGAAATATTGAACCTTTTAGTCATATCGAGTAAGTACCTTTTACATGTGGTTATCTTTCACTGGCACTAAAGATTAAGTATAGTTGTTGAGGAAAATGATCACTCGTTTTGCATTCAAAGGAAAAATGAATTATTTAAAACAAATCATTGCCTTAATTCGTAAGAACATGGCACTAAAAATCTCTCATGCTTCTCTAAATTAGACTATATATTGTTTGCTTTCACTTGAATTTAAAATTTGGAGAAGATGTGGCTAAGAAAATGCATTTTGGATGGTTAAAAACATGGGAGCTCACCCACGTGATGAATGTGTTGACATTGTTTGATTGTTGTTATATCTTCATTTTTATATTCATCAATAATTAAAACAATAGTTTTGTATGTTATAGTTTTTTTTATTATTAATGTGTTTTATAACTATATATTTTGGAGAAGCTATATATATATATATATATATTATAAGTTTAGTATTCACATTCTATTAATAACAGAAAATCCTGACAAAACATGTTACATCAGCAGTGAAGCTTACAAAACATCCTTCCCAACTCAACATCTAACCAGCATAAGGTTATTGCTGCTTTGAAAAAGAAACCCATATCCTTCCATTACAATTTTCAAAAGAAGCTCGACCTCACTTCCCATTCCACAGATTCGAACCCATAAACCCAAGCATGCTGTGACACATTACACATTTTGTTTAAAATTAAGTTCATTGCCCCAACAATGCCGGTTTCCATCACTCGCAGACTCTGACCCTAAGACTTCAAAATGGCCTTTACAAGATCTCGACCTATCATCAAAACCAACTCACCACAGGTGGATACAAAAAACCATGTTCTCCTGAATAAAACATCAGGGCCATGATACAAGCACCAAACCAAACTATTATGACAAACCTTACTGCACCAATGTCGTTGAGCAATTGAAAAGAACATACATTACGATTACAGAGACCAAAGGAGGAAAATAGACCGCGTTGGAAGCACGTCACTGCTTGACCATTGCATCGAGTATGTAAAAGAAATTGAAACAAATACATGAAATCCAAAATCACAACAAAAGAGAGAATAAAACGTATGTGGACAAGTTCAGAGGGTAGACCAAAATCCGCCATAACCGACTTATAGTAAGATATAAGATAAGTCTTGACCTCCCCCAGGAATATTATCAGGGAAATCAGACTTCATCTCTTCAGTCACGTATGAGGGAGGAAATTGGAAACCCAAACAAGAAGTCAGAAAATCGATTTTGGCCTCAATTCGTTCCACTTTATCCTCAATTCGTTGGACCGAAGCTGATATAGACGCCTTACAAGGATCCAGAGGTCCACCATCTGGAGTCTTAGAGGGATGATCCCATATAGCCTGACCAACCAAGTTTTTCATAACCCAAAACAAGGCCACCGTTTTATCCTATAAACTGACTTGGTCCACTGTGTGCCGGAGGTCCAGAATCCATTCTTCTACCTTTCTTATTTCCTCTTTCAATTTCTAATTGTCAAGTTCTTGCCACAAAATTTTCTTAGTAGCACTGATACAGTTTTGAATATCTTGTGGAAGTTCCAACTCAAACACACGAGACTCCCAAAGAGCTTTTCGTTCAGCCCGAAAGTCGGTTCCTAGAGATCGGGATGAGACGCCAGACTCTTACCTTTACCTTTATCCCCAACCATAATGAACTAGATGATATCCTCCGACACTCTTAGAAAATTCAGACATAACAGAAGAGATAAAACATACCATGTCCCACTGATGTTTAACTCGCCACCCTGCATTGTGATATATAGCCATAAACTGGGCTTCGTCATGATGATTCCATCTTTTAAGTTGATAGTAAACATCCCATCCTCCGATCTCGAATCAATTTTCCATTAACACACAACACCTTTCCTTCCTCAGTCATAATGAACAGACGTACCTTCCACCGTCGGGAAAATGAAAACATATGCACAGGCCATCGCATATTAATACACCTCCTAGTCATAATGCTAAATCAAGGATCGCCCTTAGGAGGAGCCATGTGCTGAAAATATTTCATGCCAGCGCTGTAGTTGTTCCTACCCTCCATCTGGACACATGTACCCTCAGTTTGGATTAAATCCTTACACTGGGCTCGAGTCGTCAAATTAGGAATCATATCCCAGTCCTTAGCATTAATCGTCTGATGTATTCTGACCCCCAAGTTAGCCACGATGTCCGCTGCTTAATTACCTTTTCATCGAACATGAGAGAAACGGACCGCAGTGCCATTAATGAGCATAGCATGGAGGGAATATATATGGCTCTCCAGATACTACGAGGACGACACCTTAGCACTTCGAGAACTGTTTTGAAGTGTGGTATCTAGGAGAATGATCATCTGCGAGTCACCTTCTACTATCACCGGTATTCTGAAATTTGTTGAAACCCAGCTAAGCCCATGTAGAAAACTCTCAATCTTTGCCGCGTTATTGGTATCTTGTCCCAGGAAGCCATAACCATAACCCATCATTTCACCAGTCGAATTGCGCACAATAAAGCCGTACCCTGCCTTACCAAGGTTTCCCTTGGAAGATCCATCAAAATTAAGCTTTAAAAAACCAAATGACAAAGGAATCCAATGGTCTAGGCTCTGAGTAGTCGGCGTGCATTTGTGTTTTGTTAACAAAACCATCTCATGGTTCATTAGGCCCCAGTTTGCCAATATCTTCTTTTCATTACTCGATAGTTCCTGGTCCTTCTCTGACTAATTACATGGACGAATGGTCTCCTTTATTTTAGCCGCCATGCAATCCCAAGCGATGGTAGGTGGTAAAAACTAGGCATGAAAAATTTGGGCATTTCTCTCAGTCCAGATAGCGGAGAGTAGGAAATTGGGAAATATTTCCCACATATGGTTCAATATGTTATTAAGGAAAGTTTTTTTGGGCCAAAGGCTCAGAGTTCCTGTCGGATTTTGGCACAGTCTTGCAGAATGACGAAAAGACATTGCTCCTTGATCCCAAAGAACAGACGAGAACTTACATGCGTCCAGAAGATGCAACATTGTTTCCTTGGCCTCCTAGCATATTGGGCATTGGTAACGACCATACATCCCATGTTTCTGTAAATTTTCCCTTATTAAGATTCTATTATGCATTACTAGCCAACTAAATGTCGTGATTTTAGGCTAGAGCTTCCTACCCTACAGGTTGCTCCAAGATTTATCATCAGAGTTCAGATTATTACTGATTAGCAGGTTGTAGGCCTCTTTAAGGGAAAAAACCCCTTTCGAGCTATATCCCCAACGAAGTTTATCATGACCCTCCTGCCTTTTGATGCTTCTCAAGAGAAGTTCCTCCTCGATCCTAACAACTTCCGCCTATGGACCCAGCCTATCCAAAAATGGGCGAGAGACCCAAGAGCAATAAGAGGAACCAGGGTCCTGATCCCCCCATAAGTCTGCAACTTTTAAAATTCCTCTGATTCTACATTTAGCATGAATCGTAGGGCAAAGATCCAATCTTTCCAAAGGGGAAGTTGTTTCCAAGCGTCCTCCCAGATCCACGCATTTGACCATCTTGGATCTCCTAGAAACAATGTTGTTGAACCAAGCTCCGCCTAGCCCAGGCCGTTTTCCAAACATGAGAACCTGGTTTCTCTTTCGAAAACTAGATTAGTTCTTGAATATCCCAATTGGGTGCATATTTATCAAGCCATAGTTTATCTCATGGCTCTTAGGAATGGGTTAGCCATCTCCACCATAGTTTAGCTCCCGCAATTAAGCTGGAAATTTTCAGATCATGCAGCCCCAACCCTCCCTGCGATTTAGGTTTACAAACAGTTTCCCATTTTACTAGGGCTCATTTGTGGGAGTTATGAGAGCCACTCTAGAGGAATTTCCTTTGAATATTTCGCAGTTCCCGAAGAATAGACTTAGGAGTCATCATTGTAGAAAACATGAACATTGGCATAGATTGGAGAACTGATTTGACTAAAACCAAACATCCCGGCAGATTCAAGGGTCTCAGAGTCCAATTACCCAATAAATTCTTAATTTTATCCAGTAATTCAGACCAAGAGTCTTTTTTTGAAGTAGAATTAAATAGAGGAGTTCCCAAAATTTTGGAAGGAAGAGAACCCTCTGAAAAACCTAAAATACGGGTAATATTACACCGATTAATTCTAGAAGTTTTATAGAAAAATACCTGCGACTTTTGGGTATTGCCTTCTAATCCAGAGGCTTGGCCAAATTGATGCAGACAAGTTTTAAAACTCGCTGCTTCCTATACCAACGGGTATCCCAACAACATTGCATCGTCGACAAGTTGATGATGAGAGTGACTAGCGCCTTCATTAGAGCCTCCGAGACCTCTAATCGAATTGTCTTCCCGAAGAGCCACAATAGATCTTCCTAAACCTTTGGCCATGAGAATAAACATAAAGGGAGACAGAGGATTTCCTTGACGAATTCCACGAGAAGATTTTATGATCCCTAACGGAATCCCGTTTATTAGAATGGAGAAGAAAGTCAAGGAAACAAGCTACATAATCCAGTTGACCCAATTCTGGCTAAACCCAAATGCTTCCAACATTTTCCTTATGAATTGCCAGTTAAGTTTATCATAGGCTTTAACAATATCTTGTTTAACCAGCATACCCGGCAATTTCCTGCTCTTGATGGAATGTAAAATTTCATGAACCAGAATAATCCCATTTGATATCTGCCTTCCTTCCACAAAACCGGGCTGTTCCAGGGAAATTAAAGAAGGTAAAATAGGTTTCAATCGATTAGGAATGACCTTAGTAATGATCTTGTAAATAAAATTAGAGAGACTGATTGGTCGGAATTTGTCCGGAGAGTCAGCACCCTCACATTTAGGAATCAAGGTATGAAAGGTAGCATTCAGAGCAGGAAGGATGCGGCCAGAAATCCTAGATTGCTCCACTATTTGCCAAACATCCATCTTTACCATCTCCTAGAAATGATGGAAGAAATTAATAGTAAAACCACCAAGACCAGGGGATGTTCCTTCCTTCATATGAAAAACATCATCTTGGACCTCTTGATGAGTAATAATTTTCATTAACAGTTGGTTTTGTTCCTTCGAGACGAGGGAAGGAATCATGCGGGTAATTACTTCATTTTCTTCCAAACAATTTTGTTTGGGGTCCGTTAGAATATCAGAAAAGTGAGCATTTAGGATGTCCTCAATTTCTTCTCGAGCCTCCATTTTCACTCCTGCAGCATTTTTGATCGAATAGATTTTGTTGTGAAATCTATTCTAGATTATAGAGTTGTGAAAGAATTTGGTATTCTTTTCTCCTTCCAGCAGCCTTTTAATCCGAGACTTTTGCCACCACATGAGTTCCTCCTGTTTCTCCCATTCCTCAAGCTATGCTTCCACCAACTTTTCTTCATCAATTAAGGCCTAAGAGTAGCCCTCATTAATCCCTTTAGTTTGAATCTCATGAAGACGGATTTCTAGGAGTCTTTTTTCACAAAAAATGTTCCCGAACTCTTCCTTATTCCATTTCTTGATGTTAGAATTCAGAGCCTTCAGATTTTGATGGAAGGACAACATATTGAGAGTCTGGTCCAAGCATATTTCATCCCACCACAATTTTATCTTGCCCTCAAAATATGGATTAGCCAACCAAAATTGCTCAAAGCGAAAAGGTTTCTTAAATTGAGATCCTAATCCACTCCACATGAGTTCAATCGGCCAGCGGTGAGATCCCCTCCCCGAGAGAGTAGCACAATGAATTTCACTGCCCAGCTCAATGATAGATTCCAAGACTAAGAATCGATCAATTCTGGAGGCAATATGGCGATCCCATGTTCTTTTGTTGTTCCAGGTAAACCATTCCTCCCCCAGAGTAATATATAAAAGGCCCAAATCACCAATGGTCTCCTTAAAAAGATTGCATTCCTACTCTAAACAGCAACACCCACCTTTTTTTTCCTCTAAGGAGGTGATGAGATTAAAATCAACTCCAAGAACCCAGTGCACAGAAGGATTCAAATCCCTCAGGTTTATCAAATATTTAAGGAAACTATGCTTATCCCCAACTTTTTGAGGTCCATAGACATTCGTAATTAATCCATAGATGGGAAAACCAACCACCTTGAAGTAACTCAAAGAGAGTTATGAATTCCTTGAAAATAAGTTAGAGAGACCTGAGAAGGATCCCATAGAATACATAAACCTCTAGAAAAACCTCTTGAATCAATACCCATACTTTCACACTATACTAAATTAAATTTTATTAAAAATTAAAATTATTTTTACATTGTCTTTTATTATAAAACCTTTTCTTTCATAACATTATACTAAATTACATTTTATTACTTTGATTTAAATAGAATTAAAAATGAAAAAGACTAAACATTAAAAAAAAAAGACTAACAAAACTTTTGTATAGCAAAGTATAGGAGTTATATTTGTGGAAATGTGTGATTATTACATTTGTGACAGCCATCTGTCTTCTTATTTGATTTTAATAGCGGTGATGTCATCCTATTTGATTCTAGTAGCGGTATCATATCCTGTAGACGATTATCATTTATTTTTAATGTATTATTGTACTTGTTACGAGAGGATATCAAACAACATATGACTTGATTTTATATTTTATTGATTTAGTTACTTTTAAAGAAAGACTAACACAACTTTTGAATTTCAATTCATTTTATTTTATGAAATTTTAAAGTTAATCTAAAAATTAATCAATATTTATGTTTATTTAATTATAATTAATGTATACCATTGTAGTTTTTTTCTTTGTACATAATAATAGAAAAGTTATATAAATAATTTTTATTAATTAACAAATTACTTTAAAAAATAAATATATTTAAATAAAGTTTAAACTCCCTTTCTGAATAAACAAAAAACGGGGCCAACAAGAACGTACATTTAACTTTAAGTAAACTATCTTAACTTGAATAGCATGTAAGAGAAAAAAATTTCAGAACAAAAAAAAACAAAAAAAAAACCAGTTTCTTGATATTCTATCGAATCAAAGGTAACCTTTTACATCTTCAGTCAGCTATTCAAACCCCATTGGTTCAAAACAGATTAGAAATAAACAATACATAATAGTACAGAACAGAATGAACAATACCCAAGCCGTGTAATAAAAAATACACCAAGCACATGGGTTTCAATACATGAGAGTCCTCTCATAAGTGAGCAATACATAACATCAGTCAGATATGTCCGTAGAGAATATAACAAGAGCCCAGATATCTTATCTAAGCAGGTGTGTGACTCTCAAATATCATGTAACAGCTGCTCAACAAAACCAGAGATAGCTCAAAGAGTCCATGAGATAATAAACTGAAATAGAATGAGCATATACTAAAATAGCTGGAAAGAGTCTTCCCCAATAATCTCATCATCATAAGATTCTTTAAGTAGGAGATGACCAGGAGCCAAATACAACCCCTCCTTGGATAAGGTATCTGCCCTCTTGTTATGTTCCCTATAGACATGAATGAAATCCACCCAGGTGAATGAGGACATGAGAAGTCTGGTGTTGTAGCACCAATCCTCAAGGTTCACCATGTCAAGGGTGGATTCCCCCTTTGCCCATTTTATAATCACATAGGAGTCGCCAAAGATATGTAGGTAAGGCAACCCAATATCCTTGGCAACCCGTAATGATGCCCAGAGTGCTAAAAGTTCTGCTCTTGTATTAGTGGTGCTCCCACATCCAAGTTTAAAAGCAAACTGATGATGTTCGTTTAACCAAATACATATACCTGCTCCACCAATGTGTTTTGCCGTAGCTCAATCAAAGAAAACCATAGGAAATTTAGAGACAGGAGGCTTCCCTATGTTCCGGATTTTATTCTTGGGTTTATGAGGTGGTTTATAAGAATTTACCTCATCATGAATGATATGTAATAGGCCAGCCATAATAAGAGACAGATCTTCAAATAACATGCAGTTCCTAGCCTTCCAGATATTCCAGATAAGAAAAAGAGGCAAGTACTGTAAGGATCCTCCCTTAGAAACCCAGTTGGTGAGATTTTCCATAAGGGTAGGAGCAGTCCATAGTAAGTTCACATCATACAGACTATTGAGTCCCCAAATCATCTCTTTCACAAATAAGCAACCTACAAAAATATGATCCACAGATTCAGCTTCCCCATTGCATAAACAACACCTATTGGGGTCGTGCCAACCTTTCTTGCACAAAGTATCCCAAGTGTTGATTTTCTTATTACAGGTGAGCCAGATAAAACACTTCAGCTTGTGGGGAATATTAAAGTGCCAAATATTCAAAATGATATCATTATCCATGATAGTCCTATGATTAGAGACAATAAAATCATAAGCTTTTTCAGCTGTCACCATACCCATCTGATTATCATACATCCAAAGAAGTTTATCCTCAGCAATCCCAATCCTTACACCCCCATGTGTTAGGCCCTTGACATATAAACACCATTGTACAGCCCAATCTCCACCCAAATACAGATCAGATGCAGTGTACCAATTAGAATCCTCAGAACCACACCCTTCGAGATTTTGTGCCTGAGCAAGGTATGATATCCCCAGATCATTGAGGTAATCTCTGAGCTCCTCAGATAATAGGTACTGCGAGTTGTGCCCAACGATAGGATCCATCCCCACCTTAATCTTTAAACCATTCCCCAACTTCCCTCCTAACTGACAGGTAATCCACTCAAAAATACTTATGAACCCATTCCAAAAGTAAGAAGTGCCAGTTACAATGAATTTTCGGGCTCTAATCTAGTCTTCTAAGGGTCTGTTCTTTAAGTATTTATGAGCAATTATTCTGCTCCAAATACCAGAACCAGTAAGAAGCTGCCACATACTTTTCAATCTCAAAGATATACCAAACCATTCAAGGTTCTTAATATCCCAGCCACCATATTCGATAGGTAAGGATAGAGTTTCCCAACTAACCAAATGTGGCTTCTGATAGCCAGCAGAAGACCCCCAAAGAAATTAGAAAATAGTTTTGCGTAGTACATTTAGAATAGATTTAGGACATCTAGCCAGAGCAAACCAGTAGACTTCCAACCCAGTGAGAACATCTTTAATAAGTGCCACCCTTCCACCAAGAGAGAGAAACCTGTAGGTCCATTTTTGGATCTTTTTTTCAAATAAATCAATCATCCATTGCCAATCTGAGGTATGATACCCCAGTGGTTTCAGACAATAACCCAAGTACTTAAAACCATCAGTAAGAGGGGTCATCCTGAATGGGAGCATCTCAACAATTTTATCCCTGATATCAGCATCCACATTCTGATAGAGAAAGGATGATTTTTCCATGCCGACAGTCATTCCCGAAGCAGAGCAAAATAAATCCAGTGCATCTTTATAAGCACTCCATTCATCAACAGTACCAACACCAATTAATATAACATCATCAACAAATAACAAGTGTGTTATCGACAGATCAGGAGAGTACTGGAAGCCCTTAATAAGACCTTTTTGTTGTGCATCCAAAATAATACGGCTGAGGCTCTCAATAATCGATATGAATAACAGAGGAGACAAAGGACAGTCTTGACGTAATCCCCTGGAAGCAGGAAAAAAGTCCGAGGGGGAGCCATTAACTAAAACAACAAAGCATGAGCTAGAAACACAGCCCATAATCCAATTGACACCTAGTAGGGCAATGCCTATCTGAATAAGCAAAAGTCTAATGAAGGTCCAATTGACTCTATCAAAAGCTTTAACCAGGTCCAGTTTTAGAACCAATACATTGGAATTCTTAGTCTTCATGGAATGTAATAATTCCTGGGTAATTCCCATAGGTTCAGTTATCTGTCTATCCTTGAGAAAGCCAAATTGTTGGGCAGATAAGGATCTGTTGAGGATATGCTTCAGTCTAAGAGCAACAATCTTGGAGATGACCTTGTAGACCAGGTTACATAAGGATACGGGACAGAAGTCAGCATGTGTCAAGGGATTTTCACACTTAGGTATCAGGGTCAGGAAAGTAGAGTTAAAAGCTCCAGAAATTTTTCCATGTAATCTAGCCTGCTCCACTGCCAGAACTAAGTTTGCCCCCACCAGATCAAAAAAGGCTAGGAAGAACTCGACAGGCCACCCATCTGGTCTTGGATTCTTATCCTTCTTTAACTCTTTTAGTACAGCTTCAGCCTCCTGGGCAGAAATGGGCTTAAGGAAACAATCAATATCTTCATCAGTAGTCATGTTCGGGAAGAGTCTGATAACACTAAGTTGGTCAGCAATATTAGTAGATTTGTCATCACCAAAAAGATCACTAAAGTACAGTTTACCATTATGTTTAAGTGCAGGGTCCTCAGAGACAGAGTTGCCTTCCAAATCATTTAGAGACCAAATAGTATTAGTATTCCTTCTAGCAGATGCATATGAGTGAAAAAATATCGTATTTGCATCCCCTTCCTTTATCCACTGAACCCTACTCTTCAACCTCTGAGTAGTTATCTCATGGGCCCAGTATTTATCCTTCCTATCTTCAAGGGTTTGTAGTTTGTCAACATTGGAAGCCGAAATGATACCAGAGTCTTCCAATAAGATATTAGATATACCTTCATTGATTTCCAAAATCTGCTGCTTCCTTTCAAGGTTCTTCACCCTATCCCAGGGCTTGATAGTACCCTTAAGTCTATGCATCTTAAGAGTAAGAACATCCATATGGCTATAGTCATCCATATCCAGAGGGGCCTTCCATGAGGAAAGGACCACATGAGCAAAGTACTCCTTCATAATCCATGCTCTATTAGATTTAAAGGGCCAACAATGTTAGCAAATTTTTGAACCCCATTCCAGACAGATAGGTTAATGATCAGAGACATCTGCAGGGGTAGCCCAAGTCCTATAGTAAGAGAGGCAAGGGAGACGAGATTAAGATAAAAGGAACCTATCCATACTTTTACTAATACTAGCCTTCCCCGAGTGCCCATTTCTCCAGGTGGGACCGGAGAGATTGATAGCAAGGTCCACCAGCTTGTTGCAGGAAATGAGCTGAGAAAAAAAAGGGGCCAAGGGATCCATCCTGGATTTACTACCCCAGACTTCAAAAGAAGATAAGGTAAAATTAAGATCCCCTGCCAATAGTATATTAGGATGTCCAAGTAGTCCCCCCGCCACCAAATTATTCCAGAAAGTAGTTCTTTGAGTATAGGGCCCATAGCAATTAATAACCGTAAAAGTCTCAGACAAACCTTTAAAGTTTTCTTTAAGTATGATTCCAACCATAGAGGAAAAAGCCTTGCAACGGACCAAGTGAGGGTTCTAGCCAGCCAACAATCCTCCAGAAAGTCTGGCTGCATTAGAAGCACAAAATTCCCAACCAGGTTTAAGTTTGGAGAACATAATAAGATATTGTGAGTAACAACACATAGTCTCTTGAATAAGAATCATATCAGGTCTTAAGTCAGATAATAATCTCCAAAGGGATTTTTGTTTGGACATCCCTCCAAACCCCCAAATGTTCATGGACAGAAATTTCATGGGGAAGGGAGCTCCACAGGTGTGCTTGCCCTAAGAACCTGTGAGGGAACATGGGAGATATGAGTTTGTCTAGTCGCCTGCTTAAGTCTAGTTGAAAGGGGAATATAGGCCTCGGATCCCCAGTCTCTTCCAAGGGAGGCTTCTTGGATTTTCTGATGGCCACATTCTTAAAGTAGATAGAGTCCAAGGGTAAGTTTGAGGGATAAATAAGAGTTTTATTCGAAAAGATCGAAAGAGCAGTAAGGAGGGAGGGGTCTTGGAATGCCGGTGCTTTAGGAGGGCTAGAAGAAGTGGTTATAGGTAAAGGGACAGAACTGCTAGGTGGGGACAAGGGGGGTGTAGATGATAAGGAGGGACCGGAAGAGGATTGTGGAAGAGAGGGATAGTGATCCAAGGTATAGGGGGGTGGACCATCAGCAACAACCTGCTCGGAAGAAGAGTCCAGAGCAGAAGAGTCTAAGGTCTCCACAGGACTAGCTTGAGAGTGAAGAGCAACTGCTTCCATATCTTCTATATACATCAGCTGACCTTTCAAGAGATCATCAAAGGTAGAAGGAGAAGAAGATGCATAGATAATATCAGTAGAATCCTCCAGAGGTACAACAGGAAAGGAGATGTCATCAGGTCAGGGTGGAGACGTCAAGGAGAGGAGCCAGTATTTGACAAACTTGTTGTATCCCCAACCTTGCCTTCTGCTCAGTAATGGAGCACAATCATCACAGTTTTAACATCTTTTAGATCTTAGCCATGTTGTATTCATTCCCAGCTCCGGATCTGCCACATCTAGCAAATTTCCATGGGCATACAACATTGAGACACAGCCCACCAAACAATGTTGTTAGACGTCCAAGGGAGGTCCACAGGTTTTCTCATGGACGCTACTTCCAACAGAAGAATGCCAAAGTTGAATATGTATGAGCTTGGCATGGCCTTTTCAGTCTTTGTGAGCTCTAGTGCTGTGTAGCCCAACGTTCCCACCACGCGAGTCATTCTAGTATTTTCGCTATGTTCATACTGCTGAGCCAAGCCGAAATCCCTCAGCCGCACGTTGAGTTCTGAATCCAACAGCACATTGCTCGACTTAATGCCTGGTGGATGACCCTCTTCTCCCATTCCTCATGCAGAAAAAGCAGCCCCGCTGCAACTCCTTTCAATATAGCGTATCTCCTAGGCCATGGCAGGATGGTCCTCATGGTCGATATCTCTGCCATGGACGGGTTCAATACCTTCGTGAACTCCTTAGTTATAGATTTCACTACGACTTCATGACCGCTGTGTGGAGAACGCCACTGTAAACCCTGCCAAAACCCTCCTGGCCCAAAACATTTTCATCTCGGAATCTATTCGTGTCGATGTTGAGGTCCCTGCAAGAAAATCTGTGGAGCCAGAACTTATGCTCCCATTTTTAGATTGCAAAATCGAGGGCAGCCGTCAAGACTACTCGACAGTCCTACATTTGTGACATTTCACGGGAACGTCGAGGGCAGTCGTCAAGACTACTCCATAGTCCTTCTACATTTGTGACATTTCACGGGAACGACAAGTCGAACCAGACAACAAGTGCATTGTTGAACGAAGGGCTCTGCCAAACACTGGAAATATATCGAATGGGCGGGCAAATAGAAGTGTCTCTGTCACAAAATTCAAATTCAAATTCAAACTGAAATGAGTGGACAGTTAATGAATGGGGACGTGACTCCCAATGTACCCGAGTTTCCGGTAGTCGGAGGGTTATCCATGGCGAGCAATACATGGGCTATGGGCATCTGACGATCTGACGCGGGCTATGGGCGATGGAGCATGCATGGGCTATGGACGATCTGACGATTTGACGCGGGCTATGCACACGGGGCGAGCATTAAACACTCTGCTGCATGCAGAGTATTGCTCGCCTTCCTCAACAACACTTCCGTGTACTTTTGGAATACATTTATCCGCGGAAGTTAGAGCGTACCTGTGAATACGTCCAATCGAATCTTGTTGCCGGGCTTGGAGAGCAATTTGAATTTAATCCCGCCTTTGTCCAACTTGTGGGCATTCAGTGCAATTTCATACTTTCGTTCAAATTTTGAAGTGGGTAGACGGAGAGATAGACAGAAACCGAACGCTGCAACAGGGAGAACAAATAATATATACTTTAAGCTCGTACATCGAGTCGGATAAAGCTCGTCCTTCTCCGTTTGCATTTGCATGATTGACGAAACGAATGCGTGCATGTAACCCAGCAAATGCGGCGGCGGCCGCGGCTGCGGTTGCGGCATATTGAAAGGAGAGAGCGCCGGGCACGTCTCATGCAACAGTTGATTGAGCTCTTGAAAAGGTGTTGAAGAGGTGTTGAAGAGGCCTTCTTTCACGTACTCATAAACTTCTTCCATGACAAACAGCGGGATCTGATTCTCCAGCTTCAGAATATCGCTCTGGATACACTCCTGAAACGGATCTAATTCGATCATATCCTTGCATAAGCGGGGGAGATTATTAGTGTCACTATATGTAGTGACACGATATCTAATATACAGCCTCTTTAAGAAATGTAACAGAAAGGATGAATCTACGGCCATCATCAGAGCTAGCGCCATTTTCTGGGACTGCTTTTCTTCTACTTCTTGTGTAGTACTACTACTAGCTGGCCAGTGATAGAATCGATCTATCTCTGGACGCATCTCTTCCATCAAATCAACTATGGACTTGAAACTCTTACGATGTTCGTCCAGTTTCTTGGATAGTGTAGCCGCGACCTTGCCTTTGTGCGTCTCTGCCCTTGAAATCTTACGTCCCGCGCACTCATCCTGAATATCTTTATCTAGTTTGGAATGGTGGCAAGGACCAATGGACAGAAACTGCGGAATATAAGCCTCCGGTTTCGTGTTCAGCAGAGGCGTTGCCACGCGCAGGATCGTATCCTCCTTTGGTCGACTACTCTCATCATCGTGATTATCAAGCATCGCATTGATTTGAACAATCCACTCACTCGGAAACACGAGATGACCTTCCGCCATTACTCTCCCCTCTACAGATTAACACAGCTCTACTTCTACGAACGTCCCCTTAAAATCTTATATAAATAGATAGGCTTCGCACATATCCTGAAAAGCGCGCTCTGAACCAGAAAAAATGTGGTTCACCTTAACCTTTTTAAAATGTGGTTTGCCAATGGTCAGAGGGTTAATCCAAAAAAATATCACTATTTGCTATTCATGTGCATCAGCGATGATTCCAAAAATCTATTGGTGTATATTTCCTACACGTGAATGAGTGTAAACATAGTCTGAAAACATCAAAACCGTTGATAGTTCTATTTCGTTGTGCATAAGCGATCATTCAATAAAGCAGTTGGTGTGTCCCATTTTATTAATGTGATGATTTAGTTCTCCGACTTGAATTCATGTGTACTCACCCAATGTGTGTGCTAGTAGGATAAGATAATTTTGATGATTCTATATTCTGAAAATACAACAAAATCCTTCACAGCTCTATTTCGTTGTCATGGGCCTGTGCCGTGGATGGCATTTAAAATCAAATGGTGGAAATTTAATGGTACTCTCATAATAGTTATGTTTCAATGGCATCTTTAATGGTACTCTCGTAATAATTATGTTTCAATGGCATCTTTAATGGTACTCTCATAATAATTATGGTGGATAATGAAATGGCATTTAAAATCCAATAGTGGCATTGGATAGGACAAATTCAGGCTAACTAACACTAGATTTGAAAATTCCCTTTATTTTCCAAATGAGTTGGTGGTGTGCTTTAAATGAATGGCTTTTAAATTAGTTGGTGGTGTGGTTGAGCTGAAGCGACTGACATTTATGTCATGTCATCCAGCTGACGTCTTCAAGTACACGACGTCCACTGTTTGGCATCTATAATGGTACTCTCGTAATAATTGTGTTTCAATGTGACGTCCACTGTTTGGCATCTATAATGGTACTCTTGTAATGCCTGTGGTTGAGCTGAAGCGACTGACATTTATGTCATGTCATCCAGCTGACGTCTTCAAGTACACGACGTCCACTGTTTGGCATCTATAATGGTACTCTCTTAATAATTATGTTTCGATGTGACGTACACTGTTTGGCATCTATAATGGTACTCTCGTAATGCCTGTGGTTGAGCTGAAGCGACTGACATTTATGTCATGTCATCCAGCTGACGTCTTCAAGTACACGACGTCCACTGTTTGGCATCTATAATGGTACTCTCGTAATAATTATGTTTCAATGTGACGTCCACTGTTTGGCATCTATAATGGTACTCTCGTAATGCCTGCGCTGTGCCGTGGTGGCATTTAAAATCAAATGGTGGATATGGTGGACAATGAAATGGCCTTTAAAATCGAATAGTGGGCAATGGATAGGACAAATTCAAGCCAACTAACACTAGATATCAAAATTCCCTTTATTTTCCAAATGAGTTGGTGGTGTGCTTTAAATGAATGGCTTTTAAAATCAAATCCAATGGGATAAATTCAACTCAAAGGGGCCAATTAACACTAAATTCAAAAATTACCTTTATTTCCCAAATGATTTAGTTTAATTATGTTAGTTTATGCTTAAATCGGTTGCTTGATTTGAAGCGAGTGATAGTGATTAATGAGATTCATAGAAAGATCGGCATCTTGTTCTCGAATGATTTAGTTTAATTATGTTAGTTTATGCTTAAATCCGTTGTTTGAGCTGAAGCGACTCACATTTATGTCATGTCATCCAGCTGACGTCTTCAAGTACACTGACGTCCACCGTTCGCCAAGCCTATAATGTGTTCTTAATTGGATAAGCTACCCATCTAGAGGGATCAAGTCTCTATGTGTAAAAAAAACAAAACAAATCATTACAAATTTAACAAGATTGCCCAAGTGAAAAATAAACCAAAGTAATAATGTTATTCTTAAAAAAAATAACAAGAAAATGAATCTTCTCAATCACAAATTTCAATTAATTATATTAATTTGAATTAATTGAATATACTTTTGGTTTTGAAGTTTAAGTTAGGCCTACTATGTAAAATTTTGCTTGCTTATTTAAATTTTATTATTTTATTAAAGTATCAAGGGTCATCTTTAAATTGAGTAGTAAATTACACTTCTCTTTCATATTAGGGTGTAGAAGCAACTAGGTCATTTATGATTTTTTAACATTGACATTTTACTTTTTTGGAAAACTGTATAGTATATGTCCTTAAGTAGTACTAGTGCACACTTGTAAGCATGCCGATAACAAGTAGTACTAATGCAGTGTTATTTTTCCAAAATGAAATTAACACATTTTAATTTCTTTATAATTATCTAATTGAGGAGAAATGAAGAATTGAATTTTTTTATAGCATGTAGAGATAAGTGTCTAGTAATGCAACATATAATTTTTTTTATGAAATGTAAATTGTTTTATGAAATGATTCAGACATTAAAAAAGTAATGGTAAAAACACCAACATTATGTTTTTGCTCTTGAGTTATGCCATATGAAAAATAGAAAAAAATAGTATTCTATCTTTTCAAATTTACATACTTATAATCTACATAAATAGTTATATCTATATTTGTAATTTTTAAAAAAATGATTGTTTGTAACACGTGGTACAATTACATATGGTAAAACATATACATATTGAGTAAAGAGAAAAAAAATATTAAATTATTTATAGTTTACTCTATTTCATAAAACATGTTTGGTTAATCTAAATTTAAATTTGAATTTTAAATAAATAATAAAAAAATTACATAGTCTACATTTTTATTATTTAGATATATCAATCTTTTAATATTTTTTATATAATTAATTAATTTTAAATTTACAACAAAACAAACAAGACAAGGGTTGGTGCAAGCTAATGCTGGTCATTTATGACTCGTTCGTTGCAATGGACTTCTCGAAAAATAGAAATCTGAACATCAAAAAACAATATTAGAGGTACCTACACAAATTTTTGGAATATGGTGTAAGAATATGAAACGTGGAAAATCGGATTACCTTCCGGAATATATTAC
>LPNX010185789.1:570880-672944 GCA_001517045.1 Pseudotsuga menziesii | reverse complement strand
GTTTATGGAAACTAAGCATAATTCCCCAAAAACGAGGTTCTTCTAAGGTTGGTATGTTATATTTTTCCCAAAAAATAATGAATATGTTTGCATTGGTCCATTCATTTGGTATGCAAATGGTGGAATTTTGTGAAAAAAATTATATAGAGTTGTAGATAACAGGTGTGTCTAGTGTAGCGATATTTTTCCATATATATTTATGTTATATTTTTTATTTTTCAAATTAAGGAAGTCAGTGACGCCCTAAAATGACAAGGTAGAGCGTTGGTCCACCACATCTTGGTCTTAACATAGTCAATGAACGATATATTTTTATAGGATGTAGGTCTTTATGTCTTCTTGTGCGGGTTCTTTTCCATTTTTTAAATAGGTGAGGCAATCAAAAGTTATAGCCGAAGCAAATAGCCTACCTTTTCTGTTAGATTGACGTTAGTCCATTTAAAATTAAATAAAAAATAGAAAGAGATAATAGATTTAAATAAAAATTACATATTTAGAATCTACAGACAGAGCTACACAAGTGTGTGAATTTTCATTAACAGTGGACAAGCATGGCATATGGAAAATCATGCACGAAATAGCAGTAGTGGTACAAAACAAGTTTTTATGTCATAAGACAGTCCAAACCACTTGGTTGGGCAACCCGAACCTAAAACCAAAGCAGCCAAATCATCCACCACGTTGGTTGGAAAAAAGGTGCCGCCAAAATTCTAAATTTAAATCACGCGCACGCGTAGCTTCAAACATAACGTGCACACACTAGAAGCACGATCGCGCTCTCTGGGTGCGCACGCACTAAAAGCGTGTGTGCGCTATTTTGTGCGCACGTGTTAAAGACACGTGCGCGCATTTGCTAAGTAAACACTTTGTTTTGATTTTATTTTCAAGCATTTGCAATGGAATGATGATGAGGAGGAGGAGGATGATGACAATGATGATCAAATGAGGATGATGACTATGATAATGAGGAGGAGGATGATGACAATGATGATGAGGAGGATGATGACTATGATGATGAGGATGATGATGACAATGAGGATGATGAGGATGATGACTATGACAATGATGATGATGATGATGATGATGACTATGATGATGAAGAGGATGAGGATGATGACTATCACAATGATGATGATGATGATGATGACGATGATGAGGATGATGATGATGAGGAGGAGGAGGAGGATTATAATGACTACGATGATGAACGATGATGAGGATGATGATGTTGATGACGAAGACGATGATGATGAGGAGGATGATGATGACTATGAAGATGAACAATGATGGCGATGCTGACGATGATGAGGAACAATGATGATGATGATTGTGATGATGACGATACGGATGATTTCAATGACGATGATGAGGATGATGACTATGATGATGAGGATTAGCATGAGGATGATGATGACAAACAATGATGCTACTGATGATGATGAGGATGAGGATGAGGACGAGGATGATGATGATGACGATGACGATGAGGAGCAATGATGATGATGATGATAGGTTTAGTTGAAACTTTGCTTTGATTTTATTTCCAAGCATTTGCAATGGAATGATGATGATGAGGAGGAGGATGATGACAATGATGATGATGAAGATGATGACCATGATTATGATGATGATGATGATGATGGTGAACAATGATGGTGATGATGATGAGGAGGATGAGGATGAGGATGAGGATGATGATGATGATGATGAGGATGATGATGAGGATGATGATGATGACAATGACGAACAATGTTGGTGATGATGATGATGAGGAGGAGGATGAGGATGAGGATGATGATGATGATAAGGAGGAGGAGGAGGATGATGATGATGACGATGACGAACAATGTTGGTGATGACAATGATGATGATGAGGATGATGACTATGATGATGAAGAGGATGAGGATGATGAGGATGATGATGTTGATGACGAGGATGATAAGCTTTTATGGGTTTGCCAAAAATCCTATAGTTGTAGATGTAGAGAATTGGAGGCACCGATCAATTCTTTACACGAGAGGAACGAATGTATTATAAAATTTTTGAATGAGAGTTATGTTCTATCATTCTCATTCTCTTGAAGGCCTAAATATAGACTCTAACATCTTATGAGCCCTTCCTTAATAGTTTCTAAGAGAACACATTCATTTCAGAGTTGTCCTAAGTTTATTTGGGACAAAGGAAAAGCCCAGTTTGACGCAGATAAAATATATATACAATTGTGCCAGCAGTTTCGAGTGACCACCGTAAGCGGCACATTTCCGATGATCATGACTGCATTTATTTCAAAGTTGTCCTAAGTTTATTTGGGACAAAGGAAAAGCCCAGTTTGACGCAGATAAAATATATATACAATTGTGCCAGCAGTTTCGAGTGACCACTGCAAGCGGCACATTGCCAATGATCATGACTGTGAGAAATTTCCAGTGGGTTTCTATGGACAAAAAAATGGATTCACCTCGAGCAATTTGAGGTTTAGATTATGGAAATTGAAGATTCCCCTTCTTTTTCGGCGTAAAATAGATGAAGTTCAGAATGTACTAACCTTGCAATGGTCGGCAGCCAGGTTCTAGTTAATGAATAGTGGCTCGTCGGCGCATATGCATGGATTGTTTGCTCTATTGATCCGTAGCATTCTCACAAGTCATGACAGGAAGTCATGACCAGCCTCTCAGGGTTCTCCTGAGCCCGCGTTCTACTTCCTAAAACCCAAGTTCCACTTTCAAATTCCCACTCTTTTTTCATGTTTAATGTCAAAGGGCTCAAGCAAGTCATTCCAAGTAATAATCGCCGCCCTTTATCTTCCACACCCTAGCAATAGGCAACCCAGGCCATCTAACTAATAAAGCATTTACTGCACTCGCTTTTACAGTTCAGGAATTTTGCTTTAAAGCTCGAAAATGTTGGCTTTTAAAGCATTAATTGAAAGCCAACAACTCAAATCTCTGTAGCCAGCTATCTACGTTGCAGCCACAGGCCATGGCACATTGGGAGAACAATAACTCAGACTCTATAAATTCAAAATCTTATATATAAACTTATAATATATAAAATTTACATACGATCAATTTTTAGCATGCCTGTCAAATTGACGAGTCCCCAAATTAATTAAACTTCAAAACGCACTTGTAGATTCTACATCGAGCAGTATTTTACAGGGAAAAAACCCAAAAACGACTATACGGACGTCAATTTTAACCCCTGGGACTTGCAACATATTCCTGTTTCGAATAAACTAAATTACCAAATTAAAGTGAATAAAGGATGGAGCATATTCTTTTTTCGACAAGACCAATTACCAACTAAAGTAAGTAAAGGTTGCAACATATTCCTGTTTGGAGACCAATTACCAATTAAAGTAAATAAAGGTTGCAACATATTCATGTTTCAAATAAACTAAATTACCAAATTAAAGTGAATAAAGGATGCAGCATATTCTTTTTTTTACAAGACTAATTACCAATTAAAGTAAATAAAGGTTACAACATATTCCCGTTTCGAATAAACAAAAGGGATAAAGAGAGGCGGTTCACGAATGGAAAGTTTAGTATGAGAATAGAGATTACATTTAATCATAATTCATAAATTCATAGTGGTTCAATAAGAGCATAATTCTGGGACTGCTCTTCTTCTTTTGTAGTACTACTACTATTTGGCAAGTGATAGAAACTCTCTATCTTTGGTTGCATATTTTCGATCATTTTAACTATGGACTTGAAACTCTTACCATGTTCGCTCAGTTTCTGGGATAGCCTAGCCGCGGCCTTGCCTTTGCACATCTCCGCCCTTGAAATCTTACGTCCCGCGCAAGAAGAGTAGTCTTTATCCAGTGTGGAATGGTGGTAAGACCCAATGGACACAAACTGCGGAATATAAGCCTCCGGTTTCATCTTCCGCAGAGGTGTCGCCACGCGCAGGATCGCATCCTCCTTTGGTCGACTACTCTCACCGTGATTATAAACCATCTCATTGATTTGAACAATCTACTCGCTCCGAAACACGAGATTTCCGTTCGCCATTACTCTCCCCTCTACAGATTAACACAACTCTACTTCTATGAGCGTCCCCTTAAAATATTATAGAAATAATCTTATATAAATAGATAGGCTTCGTACATATCCTGAAAAGCACGCTCTGAACCAGAAAATGTGGTTCACCTTAACCTTAAAACTTAACCTTTTTAAAATGTTAACCTTTTAAAAAGCATCCATAACATATCCCTTTTCCATATTTGGAGAAAAAATAATGATGTTGTAAACAAATTAGACATCCAAGGGGCTAAGTTTGGGCCAAAGAATAATCATACAAAATGAAGGTAACCCTTGTTGAAAATGGATAGTCCAGACTGCAAAGAGGCATGGATCAAAACTATACGAAAAATTCAAAAGGGGTTGAACCCCTAAGGGTCACCTTCAAGCCTATTAATCACACTTGGGTTGATTGTGAAGGCAATGATTGTGGCGACAAAAAAGTGGAAAAGGGTGTTCCTCCTACCCCCCGGGGATTTTATTGCTCTCATGCATGAACAATCCTACCTCTCTAGACCTCTCACTTTGGCCTTAAATCTTGAATTGATGGAAATGGAACAAGCTAAAGGAAATAACTTAAGAAGGGACCCGACTTGAATTCATATTTCTCATGAGGTTGAGCTCTTAGAGCATGAATGGAAGAGTAAACTTGTTGGAGGAGAAAGCATTGTGAATAACACTACCCAATCCAAGGATTCAATAGACTGCGACGAAGAACTACCTATGTCTCTTCCCCTCTTGGATTTTAGTTTCAATTACCAAGGCACTAAGTCCCACAATTAATTTTGACAAGGTCGAGAAGAAGACAACGTCTATGTCTTTCAAGTTGACGAATTTGAATCCTATGGAAAGAACCATTCACTCTTAGTTTCTAAAGAATGAGCAGTTTGGTGAGCAAACCTCATGTAATTTGAGCTTTAAGAGATTAACTATGGAGACATTGAGAGATCTCTTTAGTGGCTTCAAATTGGACCTTCTGGATTTCAAACACATGTTTCATAGCACAAACAACCATATGGGGGGGTTGCTAGACAACATGAAATACCTATCCTATCAAATTTCGATGATTGATTCTAGGATTGAAGACATCGAGAGCAACACCCACTAGAAAGGGAGATAGATAGAAGGCGTGAGGGCCGAATTGGATAAGCGCTTGAGCATGAATCGTTGTAACCACTTCCAATCTATCTAGCTCATTGAGGTGAATGAAATGGATAAAGTCTCGGTATTTTGACTAGATCAATGCTCTAAATGTCATGGTTAGATGAGAAGGACTTCTAATCCCCCTTTTTTGTTTGATATATGTACTGATGTCTCATTTTGCTAAGTGAATTTGTGTGAATTTATAGTATTAGAAGGATAGTAAGTTCTTTATCAGTTTTTAGTAGTATGGCTTGCAAATTAAATTTTGGACTACACTAGAACTTCATTTTGAAGATCTATTTTGTTAAAAAAATTTCAGACCTTGTAATAAATAGTTGTTTTCATCTTTTATAATACAAAATACATACATATTCCTGTTTTTTTTAATATTATAATTTAATTAATCATTAAAAGGCTAATGTTTATAATAATGTTTATAATTCATACACCAATATATATATATATATATTACAAAATTATTCACTTATTAGGTCTGATTAATTACTCAAACTTTAACATAGTTCAACAAGTATTTTGAATTTACTTATATATAACATAGTTGAACAAGTATTTTGAATTTACTTTTATATATTAATTTAATTAATTTATTAACGAAATTATTAATGAATAAAAAAGAATTTTGAAAATAAAATTTATTAATAAAATAAGAAATAGAAAATAATTAACCAACAAAAAAAACTTTCAAAAATTGGATACATACATAGGGAAGTGTGACTTTTTAAAAGGATTTTGGGTTATGAGATATGAGAAAATAATGAATGTATTATAGATTTTTGTATGATTATCATATAATGATGATGATGATGATGATGATTAATGTCTATTGAGACCAACTTTGGTTTATCGGATTTTAAGAAGGAGAATACTTGATTACTTTAAAATCTTGTTTCTGTGCTAAAAAAAACTTGCCAATAAACTTTCCAAGCTTAGTATAGTTTTAACAAATTAAGAAGTTATAAAAATTTGTATTGTAACAAATACTATAAAACTAAGATAAAATAATAATTAATAAGTTTAAAAATATATATAAATTTTATATTATATAATATATAAAGTCTAAAATTATGAATAAATAAATTTAACGTTAACATTCAATTAACTCAATGTATTATGAATAATTGTAATTCAAAATTTGATTAATCCAATTTGAAAAATCTAAAATAACCATAAAACAAAATATACACCGTATTCTCAAATAAAAAGAGGTTTCCACCAAGTTCCAACCCTAAATATAAAAGTGAACTAACATAACTTTGGTAGTCATTTTAGTTGTATTGTTACCGAGTTTCAACCTTGTTTGACCATTTAAACATTGAAATATTGAAGTAACATATTTCACGAAATAGTCATATCGAGTAAGTACCTTTTACATGAGGATATCTGTCACTAGCACTAAAGATTAAGTATAGTTGTTGAGGAAAATGTTTCACTTTAACTATTGATCAAACGTTTTGCATTCAAAGGAAAAATGAATTATTTAAAACAAATCATTGCCTTAATTCGTAAGAACATGGCACTAAAAATCTCTCATGCTTCTCTAAATTAGAGTATATATTGTTTGCTTTCACTTGAATTTAAAATTTGGAGAAGATGTGGCTAAGAAAATGCATTTTGGATGGTTAAAAACATGGGACATGTGAAAATAAGTGAGCATGTTCACCCACGTTATGAATGTGTCGACATTGTTTGATTGTTGTTATATCTTCATTTTTATATTCATGAATAATTAAAACAATAGTTTTGTATGTTATAGTTTTTTATTATTAATGTGTTCTATAACTATATATTTTGGAGAAGCTATATATATATATTATAAGTTTAGTATTCACATTCTATTAATAACAGAAAATCCTGACAAAACAGGTTACATCAGCAGTGAAGCTTACAAAACATCCTTCCCAACTCAACATCTAACCAGCATAAGGTTATTGCTGCTTTGAAAAAGAAACCCATATCCTTCTATTACAATTTTCAAAAGAAGCTCGACCTAACTTCCCATTCCACAGATTCGAACCCATAAACCCAAGCATGCTGCGACACATTACACATTTTGTTTAAAATTAAGTTCATTTCCCCAACGATACCGGTTTCGATCACTCACAGACTCTGACCCTAAGACTTCAAAATGGCCTTTACAAGATCTCGACCTATCATCAAAACCAACTCACCATGGGTGGATACAAAAAACCATGTTCTCCTGAATAAAACATGTACCCTCCATGTGGACACATGTACCCTTAGTTTGGATTAAATCCTTACACTAGGCTCGAGTCGTCAAATCAGGAATCATATCCCAGTCCTTAGCATTAATCGTTTGATATATTCTGACCCCCAAGTTAGCCACGATGTCCGCTGCTTAATTACCTTTTCGTTGAACATGAGAGAAACGGACCGCAGTGCCATTAATGAGCATAGCACGGAGGGAATATATACGGCTCTCCAGATGGTACGAGGACGACACCTTAGCACTTCGAGAACTGTTTTGAAGTGTGGTATCTAGGAGAATGATCATCTACGAGTCACCTTCTACTATCACCGGTATTCTGAAATTCATTGAAACCCAGCTAAGCCCATGTAGAAAACCCTTAATCTCTGCTGCGTTATTGGTATCCTGTCCCAGGAAGCCATAACCAGAACCCATCATTTCACCAGTCGAATTGCGCACAATAAAGCCGTACCCTGCCTTACCAAGGTTTCCCTTGGAAGATCCATCAAAATTAAGCTTTCAAAAACCAAATGATGGAGGAATCCAATGGTCTGGGCTCTGAGTAGTTGGCGTGCATTTGTGTTTTGTTAACAAAACCATCTCATGGTTCGTCAGGCCCCAGTTCGCCAATATCTTCTTTTCATTACTCGATAGTTCTTGGTCCGTCTCCAACCAATTACATGGACGAATGCTCTACTTTATTTTAGCCGCCATGCAATCCCAAGCGATGGCAGGTGGTAAAAACTTGGCACGAAAAATTTGGGCATTTCTCTCAGTCTAGATAGCCGAGAGTAGGAAATTGGGAAATATTTCCCACATATGGTTCAATATGTTATTAAGGAAAGCTTTTTTGGGCCAAAGGCTCAGAGTTCCTGTCGGGTTTTGGCACAGTCTTGCAGAATGACGAAAAGACATTGCTCCTTGATCCCAAAGAACAGACGAGAACTTACATGCGTCCAGAAGTTGCAACATTGTTTCCTTGGCCTCCTAGCATATTGGGCATTGGTAACGACCATAAATCCCATGTTTCTGTAAATTTTCCCTTGTTAACATTCTATTATGCATTACTAGCCAACTAAATGTCGTGATTTTAGGCCAGAGCTTCCTACCCTAGAGGTTGCTCCAAGATTTATCATCAGAGTTCAGATTATTACTGAGTAGCAGGTTGTAGGCCTCTTTAAGGGAAAAAACCCCTTTCGAGCTATATCCCCAACGAATTTTATCATGACCCTCCTGCCTTTTGATGCTTCTCGAGAGATGTTCCTCCTCGATCCTAACAACTTCCGCCTATGGACCCAACCTATCCAAAAATGGGTGAAAGACCCAAGAGCAATAAGAGGAACCAGGGTCCTGATCCCCCCATAAGTCAACGACTTTTAAAATTCCTCTGATTCTATATTCAGTCTGAATTGTAGGGCAAAGATCCAATCTTTCCAAAGGGGAAGTTGTTTCCAAGCATCCTCCCAGATCCGCGTCGTTTGACCATCTTGGATCTCCTAGAAACAATGTTGTTGAACCAAGCTCCGCCTAGCCCAGGCCGTTTTCCAAACATGAGAACCTGGTTTCTCTTCTGAACACTGGATTAGTTCCCGAATATCCCAATTGGGTGCATATTTATCAAGCCACAGTTTATCTCATGGCTCTTAGGAATGGGTTAGCCATCTACCTCCACCATAGTTTAGCTCCCGCAATTAAGCGGGAAATTTTCGGATCATGCAGCCCCAACCCTCCCTGCGATTTAGGTTTACAAACAGTTTCCCATTTTACCAGGGCTCATTTGTGGGAGTTATGAGAGCCACTCTAGAGGAATTTCCTTTGAATATTACGCAGTTCTCGAAGAACGGACTTAGGAGTCATCATTGTAGAAAACATGAACATTGGCATAGATTGGAGAACTGATTTGACTAAAACCAAACATCCCAGCAGATTCAAGGGTCTCAGAGTCCAATTACCCAATAAATTCTTAATTTTATCCAGTAATTCAGACCAAGAGTCTTTTTTTGAAGTAGAATTAATTAGAGGAGTTCCCAAAATTTTGGAAGGAAGAGAACCCTCTGAAAAACCTAAAATACGGGTAATATTACACCGAGTAATTCTAGAAGTTTTAAAGAAAAATACCTGCGAATTTTGGGTATTGACTTCTAATCCAGAGGCTTGGCCAAATTGATGCAGACAAGTTTTAAAACTCACTACTTCCTGTACCAACGGGTATCCCAACAACATTACATCATCGACAAGTTGATGATGAGAGTGACTAGCCCCTTCATTAGAGCCTCCGAGACCTTTAATCGAATTGTCTTCCCGAAAAGCCACAATAGATCTTCCTAAACCTTTGGCCATGAGAATAAACATAAAGGGAGACAAAGGATTTCCTTGACGAATTCCACGAGAAGGTTTTATGATCCCTAACGGAATCCCGTTTATTAGAATGGAGAAGAAAGTCGAGGAAACAAGCTACATAATCCAGTTGACCCAATTCTGGCTAAACCCAAATGCTTCCAACATTTTCCTTATGAATTGCTAGTTAAGTTTATCATAGGCTTTAACAATATCTTGTTTAACCAGCATACACGACAATTTCCTGCTCTTGATGGAATGTAAAATTTCATGAACCAAAATAATCCCATCCGATATCTACCTTCCTTCCACAAAACCGGGCTATTTCGGGGAAATCAAAGAAGGTAAAATAGGTTTCAATCAATTAGGAATGACCTTAGTAATGATCTTGTAAATAACATTAGAGAGACTGATCGGCCGGAATTTGTCTGGAGAGTCAGCACCCTCACATTTAGGAATCAAGGTATGAAAGGTAGCATTCAGAGTAGGAAGGATGCGGCCAAAAATCCTAGATTGCTCCACTATTTGCCAAACATCCATCTTTACCATCTCCTAGAAATGATGGAAGAAATTAACAGTAAAACCACCAAGACCAGGGGATGTTCCTTCCTTCATCTGAAAAACATCATCCTGGACCTCTTGATGAGTAATAGTTTTCATTAACAGCTGGTTTTGTTCCTTCAAGACGACGGAAGGAATCATGCGGGTAATTACTTCATTTTCTTCCAAACAATTTTGTCTGGGGTCCGTTAGAATATCAGAAAAGTGAGCATTTAGGATGTCCTCAATTTCTTCTCGAGCCTCCATTTTCACTCCTGCAGCATTTTTGATCGAATAGATTTTGTTGTGAAATCTATTCTAGATTATAGAGTTGTGAAAGAATTTGGTATTCTTTTCTCCTTCCAGCAGCCTTTTAATCCGAGACTTTTTCCACCACATGAGTTCCTCCTATTTCTCTCGTTCCTCAAGCTATGCTTCCACCAACTTTTCTTCATCAATTAAGGCCTAAGAGTAGCCGTCATTAATCCCTTTAGTTTGAATCTCATGAAGATGGATTTCCAGGAGTCTTTTTTCACAAAAAATGTTCCCGAACTCTTCCTTGTTCCATTTCTTGATGTTAGAATTCAGAGCCTTCAGATTTTGCTGGAAGCACAACATATTGAGAGTCTGGTCCAAGCATATTTCATCCCACCATGATTTTATCTTGCCCTCAAAATATGGATTGACCAACCAAAATTGCTCAAAGCGAAAAGTTTTCTTAAATTGAGATCCTAATCCACTCCACATGAGTTCAATCGGCCAGCAGTTGAATCCCCTCCCCGAGAGAGTAGCACAATGAATTTCACTGCCCAGCTCAATGATAGATTCCAAGACTAAGAACCGATCAATTCTGGAGGCAATATGGTGATCCCATGTTCTTTTGTTGTTCGAGGTAAACCATTCCTCCCCCAGAGTAATATATAAAAGGCCCAAATCACCAATGGTCTCCTTAAAAAGATTGCATTCCTCCTCTAAACAGCGACACCCACCTTTTTTTTCCTCTAAGGAGGTGATGAGATTAAAATCTCCTCCAAAAACCCAGTGCATAGAAGGATTCAAATCCCTCAGGTTTATCAAATATTTAAGGAAACTATGCTTATCCCCAGCTTTTTGAGGTCCATAGACATTCGTAATCAATCCATAGATGGGAAAACCAACCACCTTGAAGTAACTGAAAGAGAGTTATGAGTTCCTTGAAAATCAGTAAGAGAGACCTGAGAAGGATCCCATAGAATACATAAACCTCTAGAAAAACCTCTTGAATCAATACCCATACTTTCACACTATATTAAATTAAATTTTATTAAAAATTAAAAATATTTTTACGTTGTCTTTTATTATAAAACCTTTTCTCTCATAACATTATACTAAATTACATTTTATTACTTTGATTTAAATAGAATTAAAAATGAAAAAGACTAAACATAAAAAAAAAAGACTAACAAAACTTTTGTATAGCATAGGAGTTATATTTGTGGAAATGTGGGATTATTACATTTGTGACAGCCATCTGTCTTCTTATTTGATTTTAATAGCGGTGATGGCATCTTATTTGATTCTAGTAGCGGTATCATATCTTGTAGACGATTATCATTTATTTTTAATGTATTATTGTACTTGTTACGAGATGATATCAAGCAACATATGACTTGATTTTATATTTTATTGATTTAGTTACTTTTAAAGAAAGACTAACACAACTTTTGAATTTCAATTCACTTTATTTTATGAAATTTTAAAGTTAATCTAAAAATTAATCAATATTAATGTTTATTTAATTATAATTAATGTATACCGTTGTAGTTTTTTTCTTTATACATAATAATAAAAAAGTTATATAAATAATTTTTATTAATTAACAAATCACTTTAAAAAATAAATATATTTAAATAAAGTTTAAACTCCCTTTCTGAATAAACAAAAAACGGGGCCAACAAAAACGTACATTTAACTTTAAGTAAACTATCTTAACTTGAATAGCATGTAAGAGAAAAAAAAATTCAGTTAAAAAAAACAGTTCCTTGATATTCTATCTAATCAAAGGTAACCTTTTACATCTTCAGTCAGCTATTCAAACCCCATTGGTTCAAAACATATTAGAAATAAACAATACATAATAGTACAGAACAGAATGAACAATACCCAAGCCGTGTAATAAAAAATACACCAAGCACATGGGTTTCAATACATGAGAGTCCTCTCATAAGTGAGCAATACATAACATCAGTCAGATATGTCCGTAGAGAATATAACAAGAGCCCAGATATCTTATCCAAGCAGGTGTGTGACTCTCAAATATCATGTAACAACTGCTTAGCAAAACCAGAGATAGCTCAAAGAGTCCATGAGATAATAAACTGAAATAGAATGAGCATATACTAAAATAGCTGGAAAGAGTCTTCCCCAATAATCTCATTATCATAAGATTCTGTAAGTAGGAGATGAACAGGAGCCAAATACAACCCCTCCTTGGATAAGGTATCTGCCCTCTTGTTATGTTCCCTATAGACATGAATGAAATCCACCCAGGTGAATGAGGACATGAGAAGTCTGGTGTTGTAGCACCAAGCCTCAAGGTTCACCATGTCAAGGGTGGATTCCCCCTTTGCCCATTTTATAATCACAGAGGAGTCGGCAAAGATATGTAGGTAAGGAAACCCAATATCCTTGGCAACCCATAATGATGCCCAGAGTGCTAAAAGTTCTGCTCTTGTATTAGTGGTGCTCCCACATCCAAGTTTAAAAGCAAACTGATGATGTTCGTTTAACCAAATACATATACCTGCTCCACCAATGTGTTTTGCCGCAGCTCCATCAAAGAAAACCATAGGAAATTTAGAGACAGGAGGCTTCCCTATGTTCTGGATTTTATTCTTGGGTTTATGAGGTGGTTTATAAGAATTTACCTCATCATGAATGATATGTAATAGGACAGCCATAATAAGAGATAGATCTTCAAATACCATGCAGTTCCTAGCCTTCCAGATATTCCAGATAAGAAAAAGAGGCAAGTACTGTAAGGATCCTCCCTTAGAAACCCAGTTGGTGAGATTTTCCATAAGGGTAGGAGTAGTCCATAGTAAGTTCACATGATACAGACTATTGAGTCCCCAAATCATCTCTTTCACAAATAAGCAACCTACAAAAAGATGATCCACAGATTCAGCTTCCCCATTGCATAAAGAACACCTATTGGGGTCGTGCCAACCTTTCTTGCACAAAGTATCCCAAGTGTTGATTTTCTTATTACAGGTGAGCCAGATAAGACACTTTAGCTTGTGGGGAATATTAAAGTGCCAAATATTCAAAATGATATCATTATCCATGATAGTCTTATGATTAGAGACAATAAGATCATAATCTTTTTTAGCTGTCACCATACCCATATGATTATCATACATCCAAAGAAGTTTATCCTCAACAATCCCAATCCTTACACCCCCATATGTTAGGCCCTTGACATATAAACACCATTGTACAGCCCAGTCTCCACCCAAATACAGATCAGATGTAGTGTACCAATTAGAACCCTCAGAACCACACCCTTCCAGATTTTATGCCCGAGCAAGGTATGATATCCCCAGATCATTGAGGTAATCTCTGAGCTCCTCAGATAATAGGTACTGCGAGTTGTGCCCAGTGATAAGATCCATCCCCACCTTAATCTTTAAACCATTCCCCACCTTCCATCCTAACTGACAGGTAATCCACTCAAAAATACTTATGAACCCATTCCAAAAGTAAGAAGTGCCAGTTACAATGAATTTTCGGGCTCTAATCCAGTCTTCTAAGGGTCTGTTCTTTAAGTATTTATGAGCAATTATTCTGCTCCAAATACCAGAACCAGTAAGAAGCTGCCACATACTTTTCAATCTCAAAGATATACCAAACCATTCAAGGTTCTTAATATCCCAGCCACCATATTCGATAGGTAAGGATAGAGTTTCCCAACTAACCAAATGTGGCTTCTGATAGCCAGCAGAAGACCCCCAAAGAAATTAGAAAATAGTTTTGCGTAGTACATTTAGAATAGATTTAGGACATCTAGCCAGAGCAAACCAGTAGACTGCCAACCCAGTGAGAACATCTTTAATAAGTACCACCCTTCAACCAAGAGAGAGAAACCTGTAGGTCCATTTTTGGATCTTTTTTTCAAATAAATAAATCATCCATCGCCAATCCGAGGTATGATACCCAAGTGCTTAAAACCATCAGTAAGAGGGGTCATCCTGAATGGGAGCATCTCAACAATTTTATCCCTGATATCAACATCCACATTCTGATAGAGAAAGGATGATTTTTCCATGCTGACAGTCATCCCCGAGGCTGAGCAAAATAAATCCAGTGCATCTTTATAAGCACTCCATTCATCAACAATACCAACACCAATTAAGATAACATCATCAACAAATAACAAGTGTGTTATCGACAGATCAGGAGAGTACTGGAAGCCCTTAATAAGACCTTTTTGCTGTGCATCCAAAATAATACGGCTGAGTCTCTCAATAATCGATATGAATAACAGGGGAGATAAAGGACAACCTTGACGTAATCCCCCGGAAGCAGGAAAAAAGTCCGAGGGGGAGCCATTAACTAAAACAACAAAGCATGAGCTAGAAACACAACCCATAATCCAATTAACACCCAGTAGGGGAATGCCTATCTGAATAAGCAAAAGTCTAATGAAGGTCCAATTGACTCTATCAAAAGCTTTAACCAGGTCCAGTTTTAGAACCAAGACATTGGAATTCTTAGTCTTGATGGAGTGTAATAATTCCTGGGTAATTCCCACAGGTTCAGTTATCTGTCTATCCTTGAGAAAGCCAAATTGTTGGGCAGATAAGGATCTGTTGAGGATAGGCTTCAGTCTAAGAGCAGCAATCTTGGAGATGACCTTGTAGAGCAGGTTACATAAGGATATGGGACGGAAGTCAGCAAATGTCAAGGGATTTTCACACTTAGGTATCAAGGTCAGGAAAGTAGAGTTAAGGGCTCCAGAAATTTTTCCATGTAATCTAGCCTGCTCCACCGCCAGAACCAAGTCTGCCCCCACCAGATCAAAAAAGGCCAGGAAGAACTCAACATGCCACCCATCTGGTCTCGAGCTCTTATCCTTCTTTAACCTTTTTAGTACAGCTTCAACCTCCTAGGCAGAAATGGGGTTAAGGAAACAATCAATATCTTCATCAGTAGTCATGTTCGGGAAGAGTCTGATAACTCTAAGTTGGTCAGCAATATTAGTAGATTTGTCATCACCAAAAAGATCACTAAAGTGCTGTTTACCAAGATGTTTATGTGCAGGGTGCTCAGATACAGAGTTGCCTTCCAAATCATTTAGAGACCAAATAGTATTAGTATTCCTTCTACCATATGCATCTGAGTGAAAAAATCTCGTATTTGCATCCCCTTCCTTTATCCACTGAACCCTACTCTTCAACCTCTGAGTAGTTATCTCATGGGCCCAGTATTTATTCTTCCCATCTTCAAGGGTTTGCAGTTTGTCAACATTGGTAGCGGAAATGATACGAGAGTCTTCCAATAAGATATTAGATATACCTTCATTGATTTCCAAAATCTCCTGCTTCCTTTCAAGGTTCTTCACCCTATCCCAGGCCTTGATAGTACCCTTAAGTCTCTGCAGCTTAAGAGTAAGAAAAT
This sequence comes from Pseudotsuga menziesii, assembly GCA_001517045.1. Lineage (NCBI taxonomy): Eukaryota > Viridiplantae > Streptophyta > Pinopsida > Pinales > Pinaceae > Pseudotsuga > Pseudotsuga menziesii. The sequence goes on along the minus strand of LPNX010185789.1, from coordinate 657,010 downwards.
CCATATGGCTATAGTCATCCATATCCAGAGGGGCCTTCCACGAGGAAAGGACCACATGAGCAAAGTACTCCTCCATAATCCATGCTCTATTAAATTTAAAGGGCCAACAATGTGAGCAAATTTTTGAACCCCATTCCAGACAGATGGGTTAATGATAGGAAACATCTGCAGGGGTAGCCCAAGTCCTATAGTAAGAGAGGCAAGGGAGACGAGATTAAGATAAAAGGAACCTATCTAGACTTTTACTAATACTAGCCTTCCCTGAGTGCCCATTTCTCCAGGTGGGACCGGGGAGATTCATAGCAAGGTCCACCAGCTTGTTGCAGGAAATGAGCTGAGAAAAAAAAGGGGCCAAGGGATCCATCCTGGATTTACTACCCCAGACTTCAAAAGAAGATAAGGTAAAATTAAGATCCCTTGCCAATAGTATATTAGGATGTCCAAGTAGTCCCCCCGCCACCAAATTATTCCAGAAAGTAGTTCTTTGAGTATAGGGCCCATAGCAATTAATAACCGTAAAAGTCTCAGACAAACCTTTAAAGTTTGCTTTAAGTATGATGCCAACCATAGAGGAAAAAGCCTTACAACGTACCAAGTGAGGGTTCTAGCCAGCCAATAATCCTCCAGAAAGTCCGGATGCATCAGAAGCACAAAATTCCCAACTAGGTTTAAGTTTGGAGAACATAATAAGAGATTGTGAGTAACAACACTTAGTCTCTTGAATAAGAATCATATCAGGTCTTAAGTCAGATAATAATCTCCAAAGGGATTTTTGTTTGGACATCCCTCCAAACCCCCAAATGTTCATGGACAGAAATTTCATGGGGAAGGGAGCTCCACAGGTGTGCTTGCTCTAAGAACCTGTGAGGGAACATGGGAGAAATGAGTTTGTCTAGTCGCCTGCTTAAGTCTAATTGAAAGGGGAATATAGGCCTCGGATCCCCAGTCTCTTCCAAGGGAGGCTTCTTGGATTTTCTGATGGTCACATTCTTAAAGCAGATAGAGTCCAAGGGTAAGGTTGAGGGAGAAATAGGAGTTTTATCCGAAAAGATCGAAAGAGCAGTAAGGAGGGAGGGGTCCTGGAATGCCGGTGCTTTAGGAGGGATAGAAGAAGTGGTTATAGGTAAAGGGACAGAACTGCCAGGTGGGGACAAGGGGGGTGTAGATGATAAGGAGGGACCGGAAGAGGATTGTGGAAGAGAGGGATAGTGATCCAAGGTATAGGGGGGTGGACCATCAGCAACAACCCGCTCAGAAGAAGAGTCCAGAGCAGAAGAGTCTAAGGTCTCCATAGGACCAGCTTGAGAGTGAAGAGCAACCGCTTCCATATCTTCTATATACATCAGCTGACCTTTCGAGAGATCATCAAAGGTAGAAGGAGAAGAAGATGCATAGATAATATCAGTAGAATCCTCCAGAGGTACAATAGGCAAGGAGATGTCATCAGGTCAGGGTGGATCAGATACAGGTAAGCAGTTAAAACCACGCTTGGAAGGATGACCACTACGGAGACGGTGACAAGTATTTCGAAGGTGTCTCGTATCATGACAATAATTACACCTAAACGACATATGCAGGTAATCCAGTCTGTGGGTAAAAACTTTGTCACCACAGACAATATCTAATTCAGGTATAAGGCCTTTGGTAATATCCACTTCAACCAAGACTTATACCATCCGTTTGTAAAAATAAGATTGAAATCTCTCTCAAGAGCAACAAAATGCCCTAACAGGTTCACCAGAGCTATAAGAATATCCTTATTCCAAAGAGGGAAGGGTAAAGCAGGTAAGAGTACCCAAAGATGTCTAATGGTCACTCTTTCAGTGAGAGGGTCAAAACCGGAGTGCCACCGATTCAGTACTAGGGAACCATCCAAAACAGGCCACAGTTTTTCAAGAGTAAGGGAAGCATCCGACTCTTCAATAAATAGGAATACCAGCCATCTGTTAGCCAAGAGACTAATAGAAGGAACATAATGTATAAGAGGCTTCCAGTGAGAGGTTTCCCAATCAACCCAACCTTCCTTCGACATAGTGCAGTACTCCATCCTACCAATAAGTTCCCTGCGACATAGTGTTTCCACCTTTTCCATAAATACATCATGCCCAAGAACAAAACGGGGTTTGTGTTCTATGGCCTTAAGGGATTTAGCCTTACGACGAGACGAGCTAAGGTTTTGTCCCTTACCAGGGTGAGTATTCCTAATAACATCGGTCGGAGCACCCATGTCACGGGCGAAAGGAATCCAAAGGCAAAGCCCCTGTAAAACCCGTGTTGGAGAGCAGCCCAATACAGGTTGACCAAAACAGTCCAAAAATGCTACAGAGCAGACACCAAAATGTGTCGATGGTCCCAGTCCACACCCGTGACCACACCGCAGAACCCACAGAAGGATACCCACCAAGCCACACCGAAGGACCCACAGAAAAATACCCACCAAGCCACAGTAACAGAATAGAAACAAAACAGTCTAATAACCCTAATACAGACCATAGAACAAACCGTGAGCCAATCCAATACCCCACCATAAAAAACAATACAGATGATCTAACAACCAAAAAAATACACAAGACAGGCTCCCAACAGAGACATGGGTCCAAGTTCTAACCCTCGCAAATATAGCATCTTCCCAAAGAAAAACATACAGGTTGATCGAAACAGTCCAACAATGACCACACCGAAGGACCCACAAAGAATCCAAACCAAACCCCCGTAAGAGTAATCAAGACAGGAAGCAGCTATAATAACGTCACCTAGAAAAAGAAACCCATTGCGTCATAAAGGTCGACAGCAATCAGGTTGACATACCAAATGCAGACATCCACGAAGAGACATGAAAACCTGACAGTAACCCTACCCCAGCTAACCCATAGACAGAAACCAAAGAAATACGAAGAAATTCCCACTTTTTACAACATGGTTGTTACTGACCCTCGGTTGAGGGTGGACTCCATGTGGGGTTAGCGTCCTTCAAGCCCGTAAACCCTAGGAAGGGTAAACCACTAAGCTCCCGACCAGTAACATAAAAAAGAAAGGGTCAGAGAAACGAAACAGGAGTCCCTGGAGTCAGGTCAGTCCTGACAGCAGAGCAGTGACCAAAACGAAGCGCAGAGTTGCCGGCCTACCTCATCTCCTGTAGAAACGCAGCAGCAAATCACGACATTCCAAAGTGCTGGCCGTTCCCTGAGCCCAGTCAGACCGAACAGAATCGCCAGTTCCCAACAAACCTGGAGGCACCGAAGGTTTAGAAGCATCAGTTCCCGTCAAATCTAGAGACACCGAAGGTTCCAATGCGGTCAGGAGTACCAAAAACCCGGGTCAAAAAGACTTCGACACAATCAAACAGTTCCCAGACAGCAATCAAATAATCTAATGCCGGCAATCACGGAGTCAACCCCGGTGAAGTGACCATCCAAAGCAAAACCACAACCTCTAATGCACTTCAGATTAACAAGTAACCACAAGGTTAAAAAAAACAACACCCGGTTCAAAACAACCCATAGACCGCTCAACGATAGGCGCACCAAAACCCACAGGTACATGAGCCAAGGAATTCCTGAGCTATGAGCCAAGGAATTCCTGAGCTATGAAACCCTAATTTGACGTTAATGAAAATAAATAAATACTTTTGCTTTAAACATTTTTTTGTAGGTCCATTCTTATTTTCTCACCCTAGAAGAACCAAAAAACACATGAACTTGGTTTTCGATGGATGTATTGAAAGCATGTGAACTCTATTCTATTTATTTTTTTAAAGAGTAGAGGTTATCTCAATCTTTCTACCACTCTTGAAGGCTGTGGGTGGTAGTATGGCAGATCTCTTTAAAAATAGTTTGGGAAATAAAAATAATGAAATGGGATAAAGTTTTTATTTTAGAGGAAAAGAATATATGTGGGTTTGTGTGTATAGGTTGGTTTCGAGAAAGATATGATAGCTTTATATTTATGTGAAGTTAGGTTGAAAAAAATGTTTTAAAAAAATTGATAAGATTTTTTATTATATCTTAATATCTTTCACATTCTTAATTTCTTAATTTATAAATTTCATTTTAAATTTATATGCATTCCCATCTTTAATAAAATTTATATATATTTCTTTATATATTCGTCCACCTCCACCTCTGCTTTAAAGATGAAGTTATAAAATATTTTAATATTTCCATCCTAGCACCACGCCATCCTCTCCTACCTACTCCCACCATTTATAGAGTGTCACAATCCTCTCCTTACCTCGTCTCCATTGACCTTACTCAATGCAATGCCGTGCTCTCCTACCTAGCCCCACTAACAATCCTCTCGCTGCCTCGTCTCCATTGACCTTACTCAATGCAATGCCATGCAAAAAATAGACTTTTAAAGGACATAATTATAACTGAAAACAAATGGAAAAGATAATAACTATAATAAAAAATAAATGGAAAAGCTAAAACCATATTTCCATTATATTTTACATTATTCTAGATTCTTTTGTGTGAAATCAAACATCATTTCATCATATAAGCTTAAGAGTAGTAAGTTACAAAAAGGTGTAGGAATAACTTTGTTTAATATTGGTTTGAAACTAGTAATATATATATATATATATATATATATATGAGAGTTTCTATATAACAAAATTAGTTTGAAATTATATATATATATAAAAGTTTCTATTAATTATATCAAATATGTTATGTTTGTAGTCATTTTCAAAAAGATATTTAACAATGTAAATAAAAAATATATATATAAAATGTATGTTTATACTGCTATATAACAAGATACTATAAGCTATCTTCTAAAACATATTATGCATTTTATATATTTATAATCCAATATAATAAATATGTGGTTTTTCTTTGCTTTGTATAGCTTTGAATTGTTATGGATAGATTGATTGTGTGTTAAAATGGTCCTTGGTTGATTTTAGCTTGACCCTCTCTGTTGCTTACCCACAAGTGCCATAGGCGAGGACCTATTTGAAGTCCATCCTTCGAAAGTTGATCTACCAATTGATTTCATTCCCTATTATGTGAAGAATGTAATCTGATGGATTGTGTCCAAACAATAACAATTAGCTCCTCATACGAAGGCTTGAGTCAAATGTTCCTTGGGTATTTTTTAAGCCTCATCCAATCAATCACCAAATGAGAATCCTCCATCATTTGAATATTTTGTATACCATGTTCGACAACTAGTTGCACTAAAAGCTTAAGGGCCATCATCTCTGCTTGGTTGTTTGTGCTATGCCCAATGCAAGCTGAAAACTTTATCGAGTGGTCATGAGAGATGTATAAGACACCTCAATCCCCCCTAATGTGTGGTGTCCCCTCGACAACACCATCAAAATATGTTGAGGATCCTAATATGTCAATAACTTCTAGTTGGATGTGAGTTTGAGGAGCCTTGTCATTAGCTTGAGAGAAATAAAATAGGATTGAAAGGCCAATAGTAACACATGAATGGAGAAGGCTCATTGTTTTAAAAATGGATGTATTCGTAGTAGATAACCAGATGCCCCACATCACAATGAAAGGAAAATCCTTGAAGTCCCTATAGCTATGCTTATGAAAAAAACACAATCATCAACAATATAATGAAATAAATTCTTCTCTTTTATATATATATATATATATAAACAATTAAAAAGAATAACACATAAATATGACTAAACATCTTCCAATACATTTTACTATAATTATAATCTACTTAATATAATCTTCAAATCTCCAGAAAATCAATTCGAAGATAAATTCACACAACATCCATTACAAATCTATGTATGTTGATAAAGTTTATAATCATGTTTATACGGTCTTATAAAGTCTCTATAAGAAGTTAGATGACTATATGAACATCAATATTCATACTTAATGAAATTCTTATGAAGTATTAATAGGTATATAACAAAGAAAAAATATATAAATTAATTTTAAATATAATATGTTTATAATATAGGTAAATAGGGTCCATAACAAAAAATGTGAGAGTTGTTAGAGGCAGCAAGTCAAGGCAAATATTTTTATGGCTTTAAGGTAGTTTTGATATTGTATTATATTTAAAATGACTTTTTAGTTAGTTTTTTTTAATACCAGAACAATATTTTAAAATAAATCAAGTATTATTTTTCTTAAGGTGTGATAGACTAGAGTTGATCCTAGTGGACGTTAATTATTATCATAATCATCATTTAAGTAGAGTTTCAGAAATTTCTGTGTTGTATAACAACTATTACAAAAATAATTTCTTCAGACACTAGCATGTTGCAAAATCATATTTTGAGGTACTTGTAAATTGAGTTTTGATTATTTAAAAGAAACCATTGGCTGAGAGCATTAGTTGCACCGAAGAAGAAGTGCATTTTACAGCCATAAAATATTATTAAAAATAACTTATCTCCTTAAATTAAATTTATAATTACATACATATAAAACAACATAAATTAAATAAACTTAAACCATAAATATTAGTTTACACAATTTCACTTTAAAATAAATTTACATCTAATTTTTTTTTATTATCTTGATGACAATAATACATCAATAGAGATCTAGATATACCTTAAAAAAAGGAAATTGCTTAATATCCATATATATGGCAAAGAAAGAGGTCACGCGGGAACACGGTTAAGGTCACGTGGTAACACGGTAAAGTAGGTCTGTGCAGCGGTCAAGGCTAGACCCAAGAAGCCAGCGATAAAGCCTATAAACTTCCAATTGGAGACGTAGTCATAAAGGCCTCCCAGCATCCTCGTGATCCTCCTGATTTTGATCACATGAAAGTTTTTATGGAGCACAAAGTAAAGTCGTCTACTAAGGTCGGCAGGATGAGGTCCCAAGTTACCTGTAATGAAGAAGGGCCGAGCCAAGTCGTTCCACATCTTGGCTATGGATTCGTCTGTTAATGTGGTGCTCTCAATGACACGACTATCCCTGAGGACGCGAACATCTTGGGGAGTCGGGATGAGGCATTGCATGAGCCCAACGTAATGAATGACGGAGGTGCCACGACAGTCATGGTTGAACTCCATGGCAAGCATGTTCCGCAACAGCACTTCCGTCTGCATTTCGGTCACATTTATCCGCGGAAGGTAGAGCGTACCTGACCAACTGTCGAATCGGATCATCTTATCCCGGCCGGAGAATTTAATCCCGTTCTTCGCCAACTTCTCAGCGTTCAGTGCGATTTCATACTCCCCTTCAAATGAAGGACTATTCCACTTCAGAATGTGAAACTTTATGCGAGTACATAAATCCGCGTCTTGATCCTCCGGTTTCATCTGCAGGATTGGCGAAACCAGAAAAGCGCGCTCTGAACCAGAAAAAATGTGGTTCACCTTAACCTTTTTAAAATGTGGTTTACCAATGGTCAGAGGGTTAATCCAAAAAAATATCAATATTTGCTATTCATGTGCAATCAGCGATGATTCCAAAAATGAATTGGTGTATATTTCCTGTAAACAAGGACATGATGATTATATAGTCTGAAAACATCAAAATCGTTGATAGTTCTATTTCGTTGTGCATCAGCGATCATTCCATAAAGCAGTTGGTGTGTCCCATGTTGTTGATGTGATGATTTAGTTCTCTGGCTTGAATTCATGTGTATCACCCAATGTGTGTGCTAGTAGGATAAGATAATTTTGATGATTCTATATTCTGAAAAAACAACAAAATCCTTCACAGCTCTATTTCGTTGTCATGGGCGCCGTGCCGTGGATGGCATTTAAAATCAAATGGTGGAAATTTAATGGTACTCTTGTAATAGTTATGTTTCAATGCCATCTTTAATGGTACTCTCGTAATAATTATGTTTCAATGGCATCCATAATTGATTTGAAAATTCCCTTTATTTTCCAAATGAGTTGGTGGTGTGCTTTAAATGAATGGCTTTTAAAATCCAATGGGATAAATTCAACTCAAAGGGGATCTTGTTCTCAAATGATTTAGTTTAATTATTTTAGTTTATGCTTAAATCAGTTGTTTGAGCTGAAGCGACTCACATTTATGTCATCGAGCTGACGTCTTCAAGTACACGACGTCCACCGTTCAGCCAAGCCTATAATGTGTTTTTAATTGGATAAGCTACCCATCGAGAGGGATCAAGTCTCTATGTGTAAAAAAAACAAAACAAATCATTACAAATTTAACAAGATTGCCCAAGTGAAAAATAAACCAAAGTAATAATGTTATTTAAAAAATAAAACAAATAAGAAGAAAGTGAATCTTCTCAATCACAGATTTTAATTAATTATATTAATTTGAATTAACTGAATATACTTTTGGTTTTGAAGTTTAAGTTAGGGCCTACCATGTAAAATTTTGCTTGCTTATTTAAATTTTATTATTTTATTAAAGTACCAAGGGTCATCTTTAAATTGAGTAGTAAATTACACTTCTCTTTCATATTCGGGTGTAGAAGCAACTAGGTCATTTATGATTTTTTAACATTGACATTTTACTTTTTTTGGAAAACTGTATAGTATATGTCCTTAAGTTGTACTAGTGCACACTTGTAAGCATGCCGATAACAAGTAGTACTAATGCAGTGTTATTTTTCCAAAATGAAATTAACACGTTTTAATTTCTTTATAATTATCTAATTGAGGAGAAATGAAGAATTGAATTTTTTTATAGCATGTAGAGATAAGTGTCTAGTAATGCAACATATAATTTTTTTTATGAAATGTAAATTGTTTTATGAAATGATTCAGACATTAAAAAAGTAATGGTAAAAACACCAACATTATGTTTTTGCTCTTGAGTTATGCCATATGAAAAATAGAAAAAAATATTATTTTATCTTTTCAAATTTACATACTTATAATCTACATAAATAGTTATATCTATATTTGTAATTTTAAAAAAAATGATTGTTTGTAACACGTGGTACAATTACATATGGTAAAACATATACATATTGAGTAAAGAGAAAAAAAATATTAAATTATTTATAGTTTACTCAATTTCATAAAACATGTTTGGTTAATCTAAATTTAAATTCGAATTTTAAATAAATAATAAAAAATTACATAGTCTACATTTTTATTATTTAGATATATCAATCTTTTAATATTTTTTATATAATTAATTAATTTTAAATTTACAACAAAACAAACAAGACAAGGGCTGGTGCAAGCTAATGCTGGTCATTTATGACTCGTTCATTGCAATGGACTTCTGGAAAAATAGAAATCTGAACATCAAAAAACAATATTAGAGGTACCTACACAACTTTTTGGAATATGGTGTAAGAATATGAAACGTGGACAATCGGATTACCTTCCGGAATATATAACTTTTATTTATGGAAACTAAGCATAATTCCCAATAACCGAGGTTCTTCTAAGGTTGGTATGTTATATTTTTCCCAAAAAATAATGAATATGTTTGCATTGGTCCACTTGTTTGGTATGCAAATGGTGGAAATTTGTGAAAACAATTATATAGAGTTGTAGATAACATGTGTGTCTAGTGTAGCAATATTTTTCCATATTTATTTATGTTATATTTTTTATTTTTCAAATTAAGGAAGTCAGTGACGCCCTAAAATGACAAGGTCGAGTGTTGGTCCACCACATCTTGGTCTTAACATAGTCAATGAACAATATATTTTTTTAGGATGTAGGTCTTTGTGTCTTCTTGTGCGAGTTCTTTTCCATTTTTTAAATAGGTGAGGCAATCAAAAGTTATAGCTGAAGCAAATAGCCTACCTTTTCTGTTAGATTGACGTTAGTCCATTTAAAATTAAATAAAAAATAGAAAGAGATAATAGATTTAAATAAAAACTACATATTTAGAATCTATAGATAGAGCTACACAAGTGTGTGAATTTTCATTAACAGTGGACAAGCGTGGCATATGAAAAATCATGCACGAAATAGCAGTAGTGGTACAAAACAAGTTTTTATGTCATAAGACAGTCCAAACCACTTGGTTGAGCAAACTGAACCTAAAACCAAAGCAACCAAATCATCCACCACGTTGGTTGGAAAAAAGGTGCCGCCAAAATTCTAAATTTAAATCACGCGCACACGTAGCTTAAAACATAATGTGCACGCACTAGAAGCACGATCGCGCTCTCTGGGTGCGCACACTATTTTGTGCGCACGCGTTAAAGACGTGTGCGCGCATTTGCTAAGTAAACACTTTGTTTTGATTTTATTTTCAAGCATTTGCAATGGAATGATGATGATGAGGAGGATGATGATGACATTGATGATCAAATGAGGATGATGACTATGATGATGAGGAGGAGGATGATGACAATGATGATGAGGAGGGTGATGACTATGATGATGAGGAGGAGGATGATGACTATGATGATGATGAGGATGATGATGATAATGAGGATGATGAGGATGATGACTATGACAATGATGATGATGAAGAGGATGAGGATGATGACTATCACAATGATGATGATGATGATGATGATGACTATGATGATGAAGAGGATGAGGATGATGACGATGATGAGGATGATGATGTTGATGACGACGATGATGATGAGGAGGAGGATTATAATGACTATGATAATGAACGATGATGATGATAAGGAGGAGGAGGATGAGGATGATGATCACGATGACTATTACTATGATGACAGTGATTGTGATGATGATGATGATGATTGCGATGACGAGGATGATGATGTTGATGACGAAGACGATGATGAGGAGGAGGAGGATGATGATGACTATGAAGATGACATGAGGATGAACAATGATGGCGATGCTGACGATGATGAGGAACAATGATGATGATGATGATGATGATGATTGTGATGATGATGATAAGGATGATTTCAATGACGATGATGAGGATGATGACTATGATGATGAGGATTAGCATGAGGATGATGATGACGAACAACGATGCTGATGATGATGATGAGGATGAGGACGAGGACGAGGATGATGACGACGACGACGATGAGGAGCAATGATGATGATGATGATAGGTTTAGTTGAAACTTTGCTTTGATTTTATTTCCAAGCATTTGCAATGGAATGATGACGATGAGGAGGAGGATGATGACAATGATGATGATGAGGATGATGACCATGATTATGATGAGGATGATGATGATGATGATGATGATGATGACGATGATGATGATGGTGAACAATGATGGTGATGATGATGAGGAGGATGAGGATGAGGATGAGGATGATGATGATGATGATGATGATGAGGATGAGGATGATGATGATGACGATGACGAACAATGTTGGTGATGATGATGAGGAGGAGGAGGATGAGGATGAGGATGATGAGGAGGAGGAGGAGGAGGAGGAGGAGGAGGAGGATGACTATGACGAACAATGTTGGTGATGATGATGATGATAATGATGATGATGATGATGATGACTATGATGATGAAGAGGATGAGGATGATGATGTTGATGACGACGACGATGATGATGATGAGGATTATAATGATTATGATGATGAACAATGATGATGATGATGATGATGATCACGATGACTATTACTATGATGACAATGATTATGATGATGATGATGATGATTGCGATGATGAGGATGATGATGTTGATGACGAAGATGATGATGATGACTGCGATGATGAGGATGATGATGTTGATGACGAAGATGATGATGACGATGAGGATGATGATGACTATGAAGATGACTATGAGGATGAACAATAATGGCGATGATGATGGTGATGATGGACAATAATGATGACGGCGAGTAACAATGATGATGATGATGATGATAAGGATGATTTCAATGACGATAGAGGATGGTGACTATGATGATGAGGATGACGACGACAATGACAATGATGACGAACAATGATGGTGATGATGAGGATGAGGACGATGAGGAACAATGATGTTGATGATGATATGTTTAGTTGAAACTTTGCTTTGATTTTATTTCCAAGCATTTTCAATGGAATGATGATGATGAGGAGGAGGAGGATGATGACAATGATGATGAGGAGGAGGAGGAGGATGATGACAATGATGATGATGAGGATGATGACTATGATGAGGAGGAGGAGGAGGATGATGATGATGACGACGACGATGATGATGGTGAACAATGATGGTGATGATGACGATGATGATGAGGATGATGATGATGATGAGGATGATGAGGATGATGATGATGACGATGATGAACAATGTTGGTGATGATGAATATGATGATGAAGAGAATGAGGATGATGAGGATGATGAGGATGATGATGTTGATGACGACGATGATGATGAGGAGGAGGATTATAATGACTATGATGATGAACAATGATGGTGATGATGATGATGATCACGATGACTATTACTATGAGGACTATGATTATGATGATGATGATTGCAATGATGAGGATGATGATGTTGATGATGAAGATGATGATGAGGAGGAGGAGGATGATGATTATGAAGATGACTATGAGGATGAACAATGATGGCAATGATGATGGTGATGATGAACAATGATGATGACGACGAGTAACAATGATGATGATTGTGATGATGATGATAAGGATGATTTCAATGGTGATGATGAGGATGATGACTATGATGATGAGGATTAGGATGAGGATGATGATGACAATGACAATGATGACGAACAATGATGGTGATGATGATGATGATGAGGAGGATGATGACGAGGATGACGACGATGATGAGGAACAATGATGATGATGATGATAGGTTTAGTTGAAACTTTCCTTTGATTTTATTTCCAAGCATTTGCAATGGATTGATGATGATGAATAATGATGATGACGAGGAGGAGGATGATGACAATGATGATGATGAGGATGATGACTATGATGATGATGAGGAGGAGGAGGAGGAGGATGAGGAGGATGATGACGACGATGACGCTGATAATGGTGAACAATAATGGTGATGATGATGATGATGATGATGAGGATGATGATGATGATGATGATGATGATGATGAGGATGATGATGATGACGATGATAAACAATGTTGGTGATGATGATGTTATAATTTTTTCATTCAAGCTAGCATTATGATCTCAGGATCTTATCTGAGAGAATAACATGCACATCAATAAAACATAAGAGACAAGAGACACAAAGAATTTTCCTCGGGGAAACCGTAAAGGAGAAAACCCCGCAACTTCCTCAGAGATAGAATGAGCACCAATAGCAGCAGTAAAAATAAAAAATAGAAAAGATGATCTCCATAGCTTGTTCTCTCTCTCACACTTGAGAGAGCTTCTCCTCTCTCACTCATACGCCTGAATGAGTGAGTGTGTGTGTGATAAATAAAGAGGCTCACTCTCTATTTATATTCTTTTGTTCACTTAATGTCCACTTTAACATGTTGGCCCCACTTAACAATTACTTACTAGAGCCGACATCTCTAGAAGAGTCTAATAACCCTAGTGCCCCACAACTGTGGGGACTTTTCCCTCTGATCAGCAAGGAGGGTTAACCTTGACACAAATGTGGGGACTTTTGCCTCGACTTACAATGGAGGGTTAACCTCAATGACTTTACATGACTTGTTTACATTATTGAATATCTCGATCAGAACATCAGGGCATGACATGACTCAATTACATTATAGATACTTACCGAAATAAACATCGGGGTACAATATACAAGTGAATACATTCTGAAGTTACAAATACATCGACACTCCCTCTTAACTAGGAAGGTATTCTCTCGACACAATTTATCAGCACAAGTCTTCTTCTCTGCATCATCTGGATCATCATCAAGTCATCTTCGTCTTCAAGTCATCTTCATCTTCAAGTCATCTTCATTGTCAAGTCATCTCATCTTCATTGTCAAGTCATCTTCATTGTCAAGTCATCTTCATCAAGTTTGGATCATCATTGGATCTGGATCATCACTAGATCATCATCGAGTCTGGCTCATCACTTGATCTGGATCGTCACTGTTGGATTATCATCAAGTCTGGATCATCACTTGATCTGGATTGTCACTGCTGGATCATCACTACTAGATCATCACTTGATATGGATCGTCACTACTCGATCATCACTTGATCTAGATCATCATCAAAGCTGGATCATCACTGAATCATCATCATCATTACTGCTTCTGCTATCTCAATCAAATGGTTCTATCTCTTCATTCTTCTCGCACAGGAAGTTCTACAGAGCCAGCCCTTTTTCATGCTGGTTATAGGCCTAGCCTCCATGTAGGTCTTCTTTAGCGCTTATATCTGACACTAAGTCAGAATGGCCCACCTAGCACTTAAATCTAACCTCATCTTGTCAGAAAGGCACGCCCAACACTCACATCTAACCTCATCTCGTTAGAAAGGCCCCGCACTCACATTTGACCATGTGTAAACACATCGCGCCAGAATGGCTCAGCACTTATATTTGACCATGTGCGAACACACCGCATCGAAAGGGCTCTGCAGTTACATTCGACCATGTACGAACACACCGCATCGAAAGGGCTCTACTCTTACATCCGACCATGTGCGAACACACCGCATCGGAAGGGCTCTGCACTTACATCTGACCATGTGCGAACACATCGCATCGAAAGGGATCTCAATCCCAAACTGAGGATTCCTGGTAACTAACCAGGTGCCTCCATTCTCCCAGAGAATGGCATCTCAGCACCAAGAGGAGTATTCCTGGTAACTGACCAGGTGCCTCCATTCCAAGAATGGAATTCAACACTTATATCTGATCATGTAGGAACCAATCCTACAGTCACATCAGAATGGCTCAGTACTCACATATGACATGGAAGGAACCAATCCTCTCACCATCACAGAATGGCTCAGCCCTTACATCTAACCATAGAAGGAACCTAATCCTCTCACCATATCAGAATGGCTGACGGACTCATCACTTCCCCTTGGAGGGAACCTCGACCTGGAGAACACCAAGCTTCTCCTTGAAGTACTCAAACTTCACTTTGGCCATTTCTAGCATAGAATCACAATAGGGCGGATTACGTTCAAGGATAACCTGTGAGCTTCACCAGGACCGATTACATCCAATGACAACCTATAGGTCTGTTTACATCTAAGCAACCTACGAGCTTCACCAGGATTTATGCTTAGACAACCTGTCTCACCGACTATGCTACAACTCCCTCTTTCGAGAGATCTCGATCTGGATCACATACTGGAGCTTCACTGCTCCTCTCTGCATCATACAAAAATGCAAGTCAGATCAAGCAAATCAAATAGTAGTTATCAAAAGAAACATACTACCTCCCAAGTAACAAGTGACAACATCTTTTGCATCAGCTGTACTCAGCGTCATGCAGGACTCCATCTTGCCAAACCAAGAGATCACACTTGATCCCATGCTAAAGTAGCACCTCGAAGTTCTCTTCCTATCAATGGCACTACCTGCCCAATACGAATCCACATAAACCTCCAGGTTAATCTTCTGATTCGCCTCATACTTGAGACCATAATCAACTGTACCCTTCAGGTACCTCACTGCATGATTTGCAACCATCAGGTGAACATGTCTCAATGTGTTCACAGCAAAGCAAATATCTAGTCTCGTATTTGTTAGGTACATTAAGGAATAAATCATCTGACGATACATTGTGGCATCAACCGAATTTGATGAAGCAACACTCAATAACTTCAGGTTCGATGCCATAGGTGTGGTCATGGACTTGCAGTTCATCATCCCGAACCTCCTTAGGATCTCTACTGCATACTTCCCTTTTCCACACCTCCATGCCTATAACGTAGTGCATCATCCCCAAGTCCTTTATCTCGAACTCAGCAACAAGTCTTCTTCTTGCAAATTTAACGAGTTCCTCTTTTCTTTCAGGAACAAGTCATCGACATATAACAGGAGCATCATTGGTCTTTTGCCTTTGACCTTGAAGCAAAGGTTGGAATCCTCTTTACTCTCAGTAAAGCCTAGAGTCATCAGTAATCTGTCCATCCTGTCATACCATTTCGAACCTCAGAATCTTTTGCAGTCACTCCCTCTGAAGCGGAGCATCATTCTCCCTCTATCTTTCATACTCTATGCACTGAAACATTCTGTACTGAAGTGACAAGTAGCTTCCTCTGCTGCTAATATTCTATGTATCCATATAGGATCATTGGATACCAAGATTCTCTATCTTGAAATTTTTCAAAATTTCTTCTCGCACCCATGTGTGAGCTTGTCATCCTCTATAGACTTTCATCTTCAACCCTGTAGCAAATGTTCAGATCCTCATGAAGCTCCTCATGAATGTGTTATCCCATGGGTGTCTTTTGAGCTCATACAAGGCCTTCTTTCATTTGCACACATGATTCTTCCTGTCATGTGTATTTCTAGTGGCTGCAAATGTCTCTCTGTAGTCTATGCCTCGTGCTACGAATCTTGCCTTGTATCCCATGATGTTTCCATCTACTGCATGATGGAACTACGAACTTATCTTCAGGTCTCTATACTGCATACTAGACATCATTCTTCTTGGACTGGTACACTCCTTCCCTTTCTTCTTAGCTACTTCTTGGAAGGTTCTTCATCAATGATGTCGCTCAACTATGTTACATAACCGCACTGTGTCTGAGATCTCTTCTTTGAAAGTATCGTCATATTATTCTTCATCTTGGATTCTTTATTGAAATGCCATCACTTGTTCTTCAGAACAAGTCTCATCTTTCTTTGCTTGTAGGCGATTGTACGCAATCTTTCCTACAAGTCAAATGCATTTGTATGGTTAGAAACATTTCGTAAGGCATATTCATAATGGAAAATTCTTATGCATAAACATATGATCATGCAACTATTTTAGCCAATACAACATTCATCCATATCTCACGGAAACTTTCTAGATGCCTTCCATCTCTACCAGGACAACATTGAGATTGTGCACCAATCCAATATGTCAGCAAAGAGGTTTCATTCTAGATAAGTAGCAATGGAGAGTTGTATAGCACCATGAACTACTTACCCATCACATGCATATTAGTAGTATACTGTCATTAATGCAAACATTGTATCATGCATAATACATCAACCGAATATAAACAAATTGCATAACAAAAACAATATCACGAAATGACAATTGAATACTTATCTTTATTTGTTTCGTGGGTAGACTCCTTCTTGATCCTTCTGCTTCATCATCTTCTTCATTCATGACTTCATCATTTCTTATCCAAATGCTCAATATGGATAAGAGGTTCTTCAAGCATTAAGTCATTTGTATTCCTCATCGCTTGAGGGATCTTCTTTGGAAGGTGAGAGCTTGATATTTAGTTGCTCCCATCTTCTCTTCTCTTATTATGAGTCGAGCTTCTTCTTCTTCCTAGAGTCTGTTGAAAGTAATCACTTCCTTCTGGCACACATTCCTCAAATGAATGAATCCCATGATCCTTGGAGATCATTCAAGGTAGTTATCACCAATTATGCATTCTCCACTTCTTCTTCTACTGCTTCAAGTTGTTCTTTGATTTGAGAGACCCTTGTAAAGTATGATTGTGTGATCTTTGCATTTTGGATCTTCACATTCTTCAACTGTTTTATCAAAGTCATCTTCCGATTTATGTTCTTCCCTTCAAACATCTTGGTCAAGGAATCAAACATCTCTTTTGGTGTCTTTAGGGAATACACTTGTGATATAAGGTGATCCTATATTGAATCAGCAATGATCTTCTTGGCCTTGACCAAGTTCTTCTTGAGTAAGGCTTTAGCCTCGTCTCCCTCTAGAACTAGAACCTCTTTACTTATGTAGGTGTCCAATTCATTTCCTTCAAGAACTAGTGAGATCCTATACTTCCATGCTTGGGAGTTGTCAACTTCACCAAGCTTGCCATCAAGATGATGTGATAGATCACTTTGAAATGAGAACCTCAAATGAAAATAGCAAAGAATTAGATCTTATCGATTTGAGGTGTCCGTCCTGGTTTCGGAGCTTGCTGATCTAGGGTTTGTCAGAGAAACCCTAATTTTCAAAACTTGGAATCTTTCAGATTTGATTGGCTAGAAAGAAAGACCTCTTCAAGGTGAGCTGTCCAATGTACTCCTTCTCTGAAAATAGTGGAGGGAAACTCTTGGAACAGGAAGCCCTAGTTTACCAATTTCTTCTACAGAAATGTCTGATACTGTTTCTATGGTATCTTTGAAATTACTCCTCCTTTGTGTATGAAATTCTGTACTAAGGTAGCCTCGCATGTTCCTGTTCCAACACCACAATTTTTATCAGAATTGGTTTCACCAATTGGGACTTATAATCATTTTCCCAAGGTGACTTGTTTCAGGACTGTATAGCATATCGAAGTTGTACGAACTTCCACGTGTCACTATTTCATATTTGGGGTCTGAAACTTCTACCACAGAAAGTACAGTCCATGCCCTTTCTGGAACATCTTCAGAAATTTCATCTGGGCCTTTGTATCCTGAGATATAGCAATTCTCCCCAGGTGTCCTGTTTAGGGATGAATCCTGGAAGAGGCTGGAACCCTAACAAGAGGCAAAAAAAAAGTCATTATGTTCCCCAACATTTAAACAATGTATTGCATATTGATTTTCGATTATATTAGGTATAGCTATTGTATTTCATTATCCATTGGATGTCATCATTTTTGTTGACATACTTCAGTCAACAGGGGTTCATCCCTAGGATCTATGGACACCCTTAAACCCAATCTCCCTAAACTCCTTCCCAAACAGATTTATCTGCGAAGCAAATGTAGTCTCACTGTGCACTTTTCCACATAAATGTGCACTCTGTCTCAATCTGTTGCAATGCTACTCATAGATCTAAGAGTACACATCAACTATAATATACAAGGATTGCTTAATGTCTATGGACATGCATAAGATATTTAAAAATAGTAAAAAATAAATATATACAATATTTATCACCTAATTCATGTGCATCAACGATGATTCCAAAAATCAATTAGTGTATTTTCCTACACGTGAATTCATGTGGATCACCCAATGTGTGTAAACAAGGACATGATAATTATGAGGCCGGTTTAATGATTATATACTCTGAAAACATCAAAATCGTTGATAGTTCTATTTCATTGTGCATCAGCGATCATTCCATAAAGCAGTTGGCGTGTCTCAGTTGGTGTGTCCCATGTTATTGACGTGATAATTTAGTTCTCCGACTTGAATTCATGTGTATCACCCAATGTGTGTGCTAGTTAATTTAAGAGTTAATAATTGTATCTAATAGTTAATTTAAGAGTTAATATATCAACCATTGCAGTTCAATTAAAATTTGTGATTGGACTTGAAGTTAAGTTAAAGTTGTATCATCATTGGACTTAACCTAATAGTTATAATTTTTTTTCCTGAAGAATGTGTCAATTACTTGTATCTCATAGCTAATCTAACATAAAAACCACTTAAGTTGTGGTTGTTAAGCTCATAGTTGTATCATCATGTTGGAGTTAGGCTAATAGCTGTATTTAATAGTTAATTTAAAAGTTAATATAAATCTATTGTAGTTAATAAAAGAGCTTGGAGTTATCCCGACTTCTAGCTTCCAAATGGAGTTGGACTAAGCCTTATGCACATTAACTGGACTCCCAATTGGTAGGTGGGGTTCGAGTGTCACATCAGTTGCACATTACCATGCTAGTAAGTGCAATTATCACATGAGTTAAGAGGAATTTATTAGGAGTTCAGAGGATTTTATTAGGAATTATACTATCACACGAATTGCACTTTACTTCAACTCCCAACTATAAAATGTAGTTTGACTAATTAACTTGACTTCGAGCTACTAGATGGAGTTCAATTGTCACATGGACTACACATTACCATGCCATATAATTCACTTATCACATGAGCTATTTTTTATTTTTTATAATTGTTTATAAGGAGTCCAAACGATTGATAGTTAATTTAAAAGTTAATATAAATTTATTGTGGTTAATAAAAGAGCTCTGAGTTATCCTCACTAAGCCTTATGCACATTAACTAAACTCCCAGTTGGTAGGTGGAGCTCGAGTGTCAGATGAGTTGCACAATACCACGCTACTAAGTGTAGTTATCACATGAGTTCAGAGGAATTTATTAGGGGTTCGAACTGTTTTATTTGGAGTTTGACTCTTACATGACTAAGCCTTATGCACATTAAGTGGAATCCCAGTTGGTAGGTGGAGTTCGAGTGTCACATGAGTTGCACAATACCATGCCACTAAGTGCAGTTATCACACGAGTTCAGAGGAATTTATTAAGAGTTCGAACTGTTTTATTTGGAGTTCGACTCTTACATGACTGTACATTAGCTAGACTCCTAGATGCCAAATGCACTTCGACTAAGCCGTAAGTAATTAGAGTTGTAGTTAAGCTAATAGTTGTAGAATCATTGGAGTCAACATAATAGTTTCATATAATAGTTAAGCTAATAGTTATCCAATTTAACTTTGATTAGAGTTGAAGTTAAGCTAATAGTTCTAGACACATTTGTGTTAAGCTAATAATTGTATCTAATAATCGATGGAGTTAAGCTAGTAGTTGTATCTAATAATCGAATAGTTGAAGATTAATTTTAATTTTTACAACTATCACTAACTCTACTTATCACATGTTAATTAAATTATTTTTTATTTTTTTGAAATTATTAATTATTAATTTTGGACGACACTCATATAATCAATCTGGACAGTAAACTTGTCTCATTCTCTTGTCTCATTCTAGTTTAATCTTGGACGACTACCATAGACTCAATGTGGAGAGTACACTTGTCTCATTCTCATCGGTAGATGAAAAAGAATAGATGGTTTTCCACCCCAAAATTCTAACATATATATGCCTATCGATATAAAAATAGTAAAAAATAAATGTATAAAATATCTATCACCTAACTCATGTGCACCGGCAATTATTCCAAAAAACAATTGGTGTATATTTCCTACGCTTGAATTCATGTGGATCACCAAATGAGTGTAAACAAGGACATGATAATTACGAGGCCAGTTTGATGATTATATACTCTTAAAACATCAAAATCGTTGATAGTTCTATTTCGTTGTGCATCAGCGTGCATTCCATAAAGCAGTTGGTGTGTCCCATTTTATTAATGTGATGATTTAGTTCTCTGACTTGAATTTATGTGTATCACCCAATGTGTGTGCTAGTAGGATAAGATAATTTTGATGATTCTATATTTTGAAAAAACAACAAAATCCTTCACAGCTCTATTTTGTTGTCATGGGCCTGCACCGTGGATGGCATTTAAAATCATATGTTGGAAATTTTATGGTACTCTCATGATAATTATGTTTCAATGGAATCTATAATTGGTGCCAGGTGGACAATGAAATGGCATTTAAAATCCAATAGTGGGCATTCAATGGGACAAATTCAAGCCAACTAACACTAGATTCGAAAATTCCCTTTATTTCCCAAATGAGTTGGTGGTGTGCTTTAAATGAATGCCTTTTAAAATCCAAACAAGACAGGTATGCTATATATAATATGGTGTTAGATCTACTCTAGCATATATAATCAACAATGTATAAGTAATTAAACACATCCATGGATTCAATATTCATTTAAATGCACATTATTGGACAGGAAAAGATATTTCTATTAATCAAATAATAGATTATACAAGTGACAAACTCTGACGGCACGTCTGCGAACCGGAGAAACCGAGTCCTCCACCTGGGCCTCCACCACCTCAACCTCCATCTCTAGATACCAAGCTCACAAGCAAAGGTAGGCTTGGGAAGAACACAAAGTGCTCCAAAGGGAAAAAGGGATGCAGACTCAAGTATAAGCAAGCTACGACAACAATGGACTATAGTTTTCTTGCTCTTCAATTCCTCCCCTTCAATCTATCCAAGGGGTTCCTTATATAGTACTCCAAACAGGTAATGGAGGGTCAAATACGAGCGATATCGAGGCATATGAAAGGCCAAGAAGCAAGTGGTTCGGACACACATCAAGAAAAACTTCAAAAATATTTGGACTTATGCACACATCCCGATGTACACGGGTTTGAGGTCAATATCGGCGTATACATGTGAGTATGGGATTAAAAGTCGCGTACAACAATAAACAGGTGTTTTTAGCGATGAAATTGGAAACATCAAAGTATAATATTGGTCCATGGGGTCCAAAGAGTCTGTAGAGGCACAGAGAAGGCCATAAATGTGTGATCAACCATGTGTGGTAAAATTAGCTGTAACATCCCCCATGCAGTGATCAGCTTTTGGATCCCTTTAAACCAACCTTGTTTGGATCTTTCCCTCTCTCACCCACCCCAATCACTTACTATCCACTTTGACTTTCCTTGATGAGCATTGAGAATTGTGGTCAATGTAAAAACTACTCTTCCCCTCATTTATGATAATTGGGATCGTAAACAGAGAGCTCGTTACTTCTCTCAAGTTGTATGGATGGTAGGTGTTTAAATTTGGATGGGTATTTCATCAAACACTTGGATAACCTCCCAAAAATTGCTCACAATCTACTACTTCCAACTTAGGATGAAGTTTATTCAAACACTTTGTGGCCCCACCTGTAAAATGCCCTTATCATAAAAAAATACCGTGTTGTCCTAATATTTATGAATGATGAATGGTAAGGTTTTTATGAATTTTGGCCTACAACATATGATTAACTCATCCTCATTTGTCCCATGTCTCAGAAAAAGCAAGTCCCCTCAACCTTAGGGATTTTTTGGTTAACATCATTAAACACTACATCTATCCCTTCACAATTATTGGTGAGAGCAGGAAGAAATATTCGTACTTTTATTTTCCTTGTGATGTTGATGTCAAGCTATGGTCCCATGCTTCATAGGGTTTTCCTAGTTCATGTGCTTCTCCTTATATTGTCAGTTATATCTCTTGTATTTTGATAACATTTTAGCTTTAGGATAGTTATGGGCACTTCCACAGTTTAGTGGACACTGATTGTAATGTCTAGTCCCATTAACCTATCACTTGGTCATTTATGGACATTAGTAAAATTATTCAATTCTCTTGTTATCTCAAAACATATCCATGCAAAAAAAACAATTTTTCTCTCTTACGTTAGTTTTATGCTCTCCTCCTCCTCACCTTCATGATTTTCAATATTTTGATCATGTTGCATAACATACAATGCACGTCAGACTCTCACTCAAGCCACAATAGATACCCTTACCCAACTCTCAAATACTCTATGTAGCTTGCTAGCAAGTGACCATAAATAATTGGCATTATATAGCTTCCCCTCTCCTTTAACATTTAAACTTGGACATTGAAAGCTTCTACCTCATAGCTCTCCATCGATGGGCACTATCTCACTAAATGGGATACTAACATAGGCATCAAAACAAAGATCTACAATGTCCACCTGAAAGTCACATGGATAGAGAGAAAAGAGCCCCTAACTCTAGAACTTCATCAATACCTTCACACTTATAAAAACTTCAAGAAGGGCACTACATGACTTAGCAAATTGCAATTAACTTGTACTTCTATACCAGCTTAGAGTACGTTTAGACTAGGTTTGGGTCTATTTCCCATCAACTATGCATTGAAACAAGTTATCATCTTCAAAGGGAGCAATGGACTTTAGTTATGCATGCATGGACTTCAATGTGAAGACCAATTTATATTTAGATGCCCTAACTTTCAGAATAAATGTAGTCATTATCATTTCTTGTTAAGAGACTATCATGGATATTTCAAACTTCCATAGAATACATGAGGACCAAAGAAGGTGGGGTTTTTCATTGTTTTGCTTTCAATTTGTTTAGATTATGCTTATTTCACTATTTCATTGGTCTTGGTATTGTCTTTTTCCCCATTAATGACTTTGTCAACCTTGGTATACTTGTCATTCTTAGTTTCGTCCCTCATTTTGTCGTGATTGAACATAGTTTGTGATTTGGAAACTTTATAGTTTACAATTACTGATATTAATCATAGCATTGGTAATCAATTAGAGGATCAATTGGTAAGGAAACCTATAGTAACAGGGTAAATCAACCCTTAAATTCAATTTACATTCGATAAGGATTTCCCTTTCAAAATAAGCCACAATTTAGCAAGTTCCCTTGAGCTTATGATGCTAAAGCAACAATCCAACTTTCACAAAGTATCACAAAGTATTAAGGTGAACAAGAGGAAGTCATGAAAAAATGCCGACACTAAAAATGATTTCATTTAAAATGTTTAAATTTATATATATATTCAAAACCATATTTTTCTCCAGACCTCTTGTAAGAATTTTGAGTTGCAAATATTATAGAGATCAAGCAAAGAGTAAACTAACTTCATTATTAACTCGATTATGTAGTATCAAAGGATGTAATTGACAAAATTACAATGGCGATCTTATAAATATATGAGATAAGGAAACCTTTCTTCAAAAAATGAAAGAAAAGACCAAATACATATTGGGTGGATAAATGAAAAGACACAGGGAGTGATAGATGTAGGTAAAACAATGGACAATGATTATAAAAGAGGTAGGTCCTCCTGAATCCATATAGAAGCAGCAGCGCGATATGGCGAGGCGTGCATGACTGTGTCCATGTCCATCTCTGTTTGTAAACTATGCAGAGTGGTAAAATTCGTACCAAGTACAGTAGGTCTGTATAGCGCTCATGGCTAGACCCAAAAACCCAGCGGTAAAGGCATAAAACTTCCAGTCGGACAATACGTCAAAAAATCCCGAAACCATCCGACAAATTTTGCTCTTGTAATAGTTTACCAAGAGCACCACGTGGAATATTTCACCGAGGAAGTCAGAATCAAATGCCAACTTGAGTTGACCAATAAAGAAGGGTTGAGCCAATTCATTCCACATCTTGGCTATGCATTCGTCTGTTACCGTGTCGGTATCAATGACACGATGATGCCGGAGGACACGGACGTCCTCAGGAGTCTGGATGAGGCTGTCCATTAGACCAACGCAACCCATCACGTTGGTGCCATGAGTGACATCATTGAACTCCCAGGCAACCAGGTTCCTCAACAACACTTTCGTGTACATTTCACATACATTTATCCGCGGAAGGTAGAGCGTACTTGTTAATCCGTCCAATCGGATCTTGTTGCCGGGATTGGAGAGCAATTTGAATTTAATCCCGCAGTCGTTCAACTTCTCGACTCTCAGTGCAATTTCATGCTTTCGTTCAATTTTTGAAGTGGGTAGACATTGAGATACACACCAAACGACCATTGCAACAAGCGCAACAAATAGTATATACTTTTCCATATCGGAGTCGAAGAATGACTGTCCTTCTCCGTTTGAATTTGCAGGATTGACGAAACGAATGTGTGCATGTAACCCAGCAAATGCAGCTGATTGATACCATCAGAAACCTCTGATTCGAAATAGAAAGGAGAGAGCGCCCAACACGTCTCATCCAACAGTTGATTGAGGTCTTGAAGAGGTATTGAAGAGGTCTTCTTTCGCGTGCTCAAAAACGTTTTCCATGACAAACAGGGGGATCTAATTCTCTAGCTTCAGAATATCGCTCTGGATACACTCCTGAAATGGATCTAATTCGATCATATCCTTGTATAAGGGGGGGCGATTATCAGTGCCACGATATCTAATACACAGCCTCTTTAAGAAATGTAGCAGAAAGGATGAATCTACGGCCATCATCAGAGCGAAGTTCTGAGATTTCTCTTCTACTACTTATGTAGTACTACTATTAGTTGGCCAGTGATAGAATTGATCTATATTTTGACTCATCTCTTTCATCAATTCAACTATGGACTTGAAACCCTTACCATCTTTGAGCAATTGCTTGGATAGAGTATCCGCGACCTTGCCTTTGTACATCTCCGCCCTTTAAATCTTATGTCCCGCGCAAAAAGAGTACTCATCATGAATATATTTCTCCAGTATGGAATGGTGGTAAGGCCCAATGGATAGAAACTGCGGAATATAGGCCTCCGGTTTCATCTTCCGCAGAGGCGTCGCCACGCACAGGATGGCATACTCGTTTGGTCGACTACTCTCATCGTGATTCTTGAGGATCTCATTCATTTGAACGACCCACTCCCTCCGAAACTCGAGAGATTCAGGTTTCTCCATGACAACGTAGATCAACTAGTTGAAAGCAGCAGCACTTGTTGTGTTTTGTGTTGAGATGTAGGCATAATACTATTTCCGCTTGCACATGCATCAATATATAGACAGACCAATGAGCTATCAAAAGCTGAATTTAATGCTGTGCTGTGCAAAGAAAATAATTTAAAGAATCAATTACCAAATTAAAGTGAATAAAGGATGCAACATATTCTTCTTTCCACAAGACCAATTACCAATTAAAGTAAATAAAGGTTGCAACATATTCCTGTTTCGAATAAACTAAATTACTAAATTAAAGTGAATAAAGGATGGAGCATATTCTTTTTTTGACAAGACCAATTACCAATTAAAGTAAATAAAGGTTGCAACCAGTGGTTAAATTTGACGTGCACCCTTGCCCATCAACGAAAAAAAAGTTGACGGTTTGTTTTTAAAACTGCCATGCATATAATTTTCAATAAAAAAAATTACCCTTTCTTCTTTCCACAAGACCAATTACCAATTAAAGTAAATAAATGTTGCAACATATTCCTGTTTCGAATAAACTAAATTACCAAATTAAAGTGAATAAAGGATGGAGCATATTCTTTTTTAGACAAGACCAATTACCAATTAAAGTAAATAAAGGTTGCAACCAGAGGTTAAATTTGACGGGCACCTTTGCCCATCAACGAAAAAAAAGTTGACGGTTTGTTTTTAACACTGCCATGCATATAATTTTCAATAAAAAAAATTACCCTTTAATTGAAATTTAGTCATAGACAACTATACTAAGTATGAAATGTGTTTCTATTCAAGGTTGTCTCATTATGAAATGTGTTTCCATTCAAGGTTGTCTTAATACACACCAGTGATGAGTAATACATAAATATAGGCTAAAGTACATGTAAAATCATAGCTTCTATGCTTTAATAAATCTCATAGCATTAATCATTGTAACGAGGACTTCTCCAAAGGTCACCCATCACAAGATTCAAGCTCTAGTAACTTTAACTATGGATTTTTCTCTATAGTCAATCCCACTATACTGTTAACCATATGGAAATAAAAATTTTACACATAATTTCCCATATTTGAAGATACAACCATGATTCCCCTGATTCCCCTCAAAATGCAGAAAAATAATAGTTTAATTGACTCTACTTTTGTTAACGGTCAAAAACTAAGAACTCGGAATTGGGGTGCAAGGTTTGCTAGATCTTTCCATACAGAATCACTCTATTACTAGCACAACCACAAGTAAAGGGGCCAACGAACTCCCATAAGTGCAACCAACCACTTAATTTTGTGAAGATGGTTGAGTATGATTTAATATAAAAAGCTAGTATTGTTACCCCTTTATTTAACCATTGCTCGAAGTGAAGCTTATTTAAATCATTCTTTGTTGTACACTTGTCACACTAGGTTAATCCTGTTGATCCGCTCAAAAAACCCAAAATATGACATAATATCTAGACACCTATTAGCTTAATAACGCTGCTAAAAACTCTCAACCAAATCAGATAAAATATATATTTAGCAATCAAAATAAAAAACTTAAACATAGAATATAATAGAGTTTACAACACTTTCCTCTAGCCAAATCCTGATCTAACCAT
Organism: Pseudotsuga menziesii; assembly: GCA_001517045.1. Classification (NCBI taxonomy): domain Eukaryota; kingdom Viridiplantae; phylum Streptophyta; class Pinopsida; order Pinales; family Pinaceae; genus Pseudotsuga; species Pseudotsuga menziesii. The sequence goes on along the minus strand of LPNX010185789.1, from coordinate 629,453 downwards.
CGATACTATTAAAGTCACCATTTAATTCATGATGCATGGTTGGGCTTGCAATTGATGACAGGCTTGGTCAAATGAGTTCACGTAACAAACTACCCTTACTCACACCAGTAGAAAATAGTGAGTCTTTTGTCGGGTCCGATATTGATTCTCTGCCTTCTAGAAAGTTCGACTACTCACCCTGGTAGAAAATAGTGGGTCTTTTGTTGGGTCCGATATTGATTCTCTGCCTTCTAGAAAGGTTGACTTGTCAAAAAAAGCAATTGCTCGTCATTGTAAGGAAATGTGGAAACTAGAATTTAATCCCAGGCTAGCCCCAATGAAGTTGAACAGACGATATGAAGATCCCAAAAAATATTTCTTTCCTTTATTTTGTAATTACAATCCTATATTCGCAGTCGCTGAGATTCAATGGGAAGCATTCAAAATTATTTAATAGGGAAAGAAGGAAAGCAATGATTAGGCTTAGGTTCGAATGTATATGGACTAACCAACCTTCTTTTGAATACTTTAAGTAATATAAAAAACCTTATGCATATTATTGATCCGTCCTCTGAATACTTTAATGTAATATAAAAAAAAACTTATGTACATATTGTTTTGTCTTCTGAATACTTTAAGGGAATATAAAAAAAAAAACTTATGCATATTATTCTACAAGCATAGAGCATAGTTGGACCTTCTTTATGTTTTTTCTTTTACTGTGTGTTGATGGATTAAATACCTTCTTTATGTTTTCTCTTTTACTGTGTGTTGATAGATTGAATAACAAAAGAAAATGTGGTTCACCTTAACCTTAAAACTTGAATAGTGTATAATGGGTGATATATGAAATAGATATTTGATATATGAAATAGATATGAAATAGATGTGAAATAAAGTTAAGCCATCTCATAACCTTCCCAATATAAATGGAATATAAATCTTGATTTGATATATGAAATAGATATGAAATAAATTTAAGGCCGTTTCATTAAGTCCCTTTCATATATAAAATAGATGTGAAATAAAGTTAAGGCTTTTTCATACCCTTCCCAAAATAAATGGAATATAAATCTTAGATGTGATATATGAAATAGATAATAAATGGAATATAAATCTCAGATGTGATATATGAAATAGATGTGAAATAAAGTTAAGGCCATTTAATACCCTTCCCAAAATAAATGGAATATAAATCTTAGATGTGATATATGAAATAGATGTGAAATAAAGTTAAGGCCGTTTTATACCCTTCCCAAAATAAATCTTAGATGTGTTGATGTATACGTAACTTCGGAATGTATTCATCTATGTATCTTATGTATTGTAACCCGATGTTTATTCCGGGATGTTTCTATTATGTATTTGAGTCATGTTGTCATGCCTCGATGTTCCGATCGGGAGGATCAATAATGTAAACAAGCTATGTCAAGTCATTGTTAAAGTCCCCACAGTTTCGGGGCACTAGGGTTATTATACACTCATAGAGATGTAGGCTCTAGTAAGTAATTGTTAAGTTGGGCGGACATGATTGAGTGCACTTCAAGTGAACGGAAGAATATAAATAGAGAGTGAGAGCCTCTCTATTTATCACTTGCATCACATCATTCACTCACTCAAGTGTGGCGCATTAGTGAGGAAGGAAATACTGGGACTAGATAGAAGAAGAAGACTACTGCTTTGGGGCTTTTACTGTTTTGGTGGTGATTCTATCTCTGAGGAATTTGCGGGGTTTTCTTCTTTATGGTTTCCTCGAGGAAAACTCTTTGTGTCTCTTGTCTCTTGTGATGTGCTTATGTTTTATTGCTGTGCTTGTTATTCTCTCAGTGAAAAGATCCTAAGATCATAATGCTAGCTTATATGATGAAAAACTAACATGGTATCAGAGCTAACCTGAGAAGAAGACATTGTGCAGCTATAGAAGCTAGGGCTTCTTACTTTTTGGGTCTCTCTCCACAATCCATCAGAAAAAGTATGCTAGAATGATTCTCCATTGAAGGGCGCATCTTTCTGTCGAAGCGGAATTCGATTCCGAGCATTTTCAGTTTTCGATGTGGAAATTAGGGCTTTCTATAGAAGAGGAATTTTTGAGTGAGACCTGCATAGGATTGTTCTCCTCATCAAAACCGAAGTTCAAAGACCTGGATCAAGAAATTTGGTTGGGTGAAACTCTGGGAAAGTCAAACCCTAGTTTGACCCTGAGCTAGGAAAAACCCTAAGTACTAAAACTGATAAGTTTTTGTACATTTGCTATATTTCGAGTTTGGAAAAGTATCAGAAGCTGAAAATTACAGGGACCGAAGATAAAATCCTGCTGAACACTGTATCCAAAAATAAGCCTCCATTCGCTATATTCGGGGAGATATGATCCCTCCAAGTTAGGGTTCCAGCCTCTTCCAGAATTCATCCTTAAACAAGACACCTGAGGAGAATTGCAATATCTTGGGCTATAGAGGTCCAAATGGAATTCCTAAAGATGTTCCAAAAAGGGCATGGACTGTAATTTTGGTGGTACGAATATCAGACTCAGAATATCAACCAGTGACACATGGCATGCCGTACAACTTCGCTATTCTGAACAGTCATGTAACAGGTCACCTTGGGAAAAGGATCATAAATCCAAAATGGTGAAACCAATTCTGATGAAACCTGTGGTGTTGTATCAGGGACATGTGAGGTTGTCTTAGTGAGAAATTTTAGACACAAAGGAGTAGAAATTTCAGAGATATCACACAAACAGTATCAGGAATTTCTGCAGAAGAAATTGGAAAATTAGGGCTTCTTGTTCCGGGAGCTTCCCTCCACTGTTTTCAGAAAAGGAGTACATTGGACAACTCCATTTGAAGAGATATATCTATATATCCAATCAAATCTGAAAGATTCTAGGTTTTGAAAGTTAGGGTTTCTGTGGAAAACCCTAGATCAACCAGCTCCGGAACCAAGACGAACACCTCAAATCGGTAAGATCTAATCCTTTGCTATTTTCATTTGAGGTTCTCATTTCAAAGTGATCTATCACATCAGCTTGATGATAAGATTGATGAAGTTGATGAATTCCAAGCATAGAAGTACTTGATCTCTCTGAAGAAAATGGATTGGACACCTACATGAGTATAGAGGTTCCAGTTCCAGAGGGAGATGAGGCTAGAAGCCTTACACAAGAAGAACTTGGTCAAGGCCAAGAAGATCATTGCTGATTAAATCACGAATCAAATTGTACTACAAGTTTCTTCCTTAAAGACACTGAAAATGTTTGATTCCTTGACCAAGCTATTTGAAGGGAAGAACAGAAATCAGAACATGACCTTAAGAAACCAGTTGAAGAATGTGAAGAATGCAGAGGCCATGCAGTCATACTTTACAAGGGTCTCTCAAATCAAAGAACAACTTGTAGCGGTAAAAGAAGAAGTGAAGAATGAAGAAGTGGTGATAGCCACTTTGAATGGCGTCCCAGAATCATGTGATTCATTCATGCAAGGAATGTGTTCCAGATGAAAGTGATTGCTTTCAATAGACTCTGGGAAGAAAACACACAAGAAGAAGAAGCTCGGAGCAACTGAAGATCAAGCTCTCATCAACCAAAGAAGATCCCTCAAGCAATGAGGGATATGAAGAAATCAACTCTTGAAGAACCTCTTATCCACCTTAGCATTTGGATAAGAAACGATGTGATTATGAATGAAGAAGACGATGAAGCTGAAGGCTCAAGAAGGAGTCTACCCTCGAAACAAATAAAGATAAATATTCAATTATCATTTCATGATATTGTTTTGTTATGCATTTGTTTATATTCAGTTGATGTATTATGCATGATAGGATGTTTGCATTAACGACAGTATACTACTAATATGCATGTGATGGGTAAGTAGCTCATGGTGCTATACAACTCTCCATTGCTACTTATCTAGAATGAAACCTCTTTGCTGACATATTGGATTAGTGCACAATCTCAATGTTGTCATGGTAGAGATGGAAGGCATCTAGAAAGTTTCAGTGAGATATGGATGAATGTTGTATTGGCCAAAGTAGTTGTATGATCACATATTTATGCATTATAACTTGCCAGTATGAATATTCCTTATGAAATGTTTCTAACCATACAAATGCATTTGACTTGTAGGAAAGATCGCATACATAATCACCTATAAGCAAATAAGAATGAAGACTTGTTCCGAAGAACAAGTGACGACATTTCAAAATGAAGAATAATATGACGAGTGCAGTGACATCATTGATGCAGAACCTTCTAGCCACCAAGAAGAAAAGGAAGACCAGTTCAAGAAGAATGATGTCAGGGCGCAGTATCGAGACATGAAGAGAAGTTCATAGTTCCATCATGCAATAGATGGAAACATCGTGGGATACAAAGCAAGATTCGTAGCACGAGGCTTCTCACGAAAGGAAGGCCTAGACTCCGAAGAGACATTTGCAGCCAGTAAGAGTTGAGACACATATATGATGAGATTGATGAAGATCTTAACCTTTGCTACAAGGTTGAATATGCAAGCCTATACACTAGATGGTCACATAGAATATTAGTAGCATAGGAAGTTACTTGTCACTCCGGTACAGAATTTTTTCAGTGCATAGAGATTAGAAGACAGAGGGAGTGACTACAGAAGATCTAAGGTTCAACATGGTACGACAGGATGGGTAGATTACTGATGACTCTAGGCTTTACTGAGAGTAAAGTGGATTCCAACCTTTGATTCAAGGTTGAAGGCGGAAGACCAGTGATGTTCCTGTTATGTGTCGATGCACTATTTTCTAGGCATGGAGGTGTGGACAAGGGAAGTATGCAGTAGAGATTCTGAATAGGTTCAGGATGATGGACTGCATGACCACACCTATGGCATCGAACCTGAAGCTATTGAGTGATGCTTCATCAGAGTCGGTTGATGCTACGATGTATCGTCAGATGATTGGGTCATTGATGTACCTGACGAACACGAGACCAAACATTTGCTTTGTTGTGAACACCTTGAGCCAGTACTTGACAGATCCGAGAAGTGTTCACTTGACTGCTGCAAAGCATATTTTGAGGTACTTGAAGGGTACAGTTGAATATGGGCTCAAGTACGATGCGAATCAAAAGATTAACCTAGAGGGTTATGTTGATTCAGATTGGGCAGGCAGTGCCATCGACAGGAAGAGTACTTCAGGATGTTGCTTCAGTATGGGATCAGGTGTGATCTCTTGGTTTAGCAGGAAGCAATCCTGTGTGGCACTGAGTACAGCTGAAGCAGAGTATGTCGCAGCTTGTTCAGCTAGTTGTGAGGCAGTATGGCTGCGGAAGCTACTGTCTGATATATTTGATCTCCAGTTGGATGCTACTTGTATACATTGTGACAACCAGAGTTGTGTGAAGTTGTTAGAGAATCCAGTGTTCCATGACAAGTCGAAGCATATCGAGATCAAGTATCACTATATCAGGGATATGGTGAAGAGAGGAGCAGTGAAGCTCCAGTATGTTGCGACGGAGGAACAGATAGCTGATGTATTGATGAAGCCATTGGCTAGGCTGAAGTTTGAGTACTTCAGGGAGAGACTTGGTGTTCTCCAGATCGAGGTTCCCTCCAAGAGAAAGTGATGAGACCCATAGCCATTATGACATGGTGAGAGGATTGGTTCCTTCCATGGTCAGATGTAAGGGCTGAGCCATTCTGTCATGGTGAGAGGATTGGTTCCTTCCATGACAGATATGAGTGCTGAGATCTATAGCCATTCTGACGAGCAGGTCAGATGTAAGGGCTGAGCCATTCTGTCATGGTGATAGGGTTGCTCCCTTCCATGTCAGATATGGGTGCTGGCCATTCTGTGAAGTAGGACAGATGTAAGGGCAATTGCCATTCTAGGAATGGAGGCACCTGGTCAGTTACCAGGATCACTCAGTATAGGACTGAGGAGCCATTCTGATGTGATAGAGGGATGTGTTCCCACTTGATCAGATGTGAGGGCTGAACCATTCTGTTCATGGCTAAAGGATTTAGTTCCTTCCATGTCAGATGTGAGTGTTGGCCATTCCGACGAGTAGGTCGGATGTAAGGGCAACTGCCATTCTCTAGGAGAATGGAGGTGCCTGGTCAGTTACCAGGCATCTCAGTAGAGGACTGGGGGCCATTCTGATATGACTGCTGGGATGTGTTCTCATAGGATCAGATGTGAGTGCAAGCCCTTCCATCACTGTGATAGGATGTGTTCCTGTCTGGATGGATGTAAGTGCAGAGCCTTTCTGGAGCGATTGAGGGATGTGTTCCCACGTGCTCAGATGTAAGTGCTGAAATCTCTCATCACTGTGATAAGATGTGTTCCTGTCTGGATGGGAGTCTTTCATCACTGTGATAGGATGTGTTCCTGTCTGGATGAAAGTGGGAAAATCTTCCATCACTGTGATAGGATGTGTTCTTGTCTGGATGGGAGTCTTTCATCACTATGATAGGATGTGTTCTTGTCGAGATGAAAGTGGGAAAATCTTCCATCACTGTGATAGGATGTGTTCTTGTCTGGATGGGAGTCTTCCATCACTGTGATAGGATGTGTTCTTGTCTGGATGGGAGTCTTCCATCACTGTGATAGGATGTGTTCCTGTCTGGATGGATGTGCCTTTTTGATGAGTAGGTCAGATGTAAGTGTTGAGCCTTTTCACATATGTTAGTGATGTGATGTCCTATCATGTTGGTGAATGTGAGTGCTGGGCCTTTCTGATGTGATTATAGGATTGGTTCCTATATGATCAGATGTAAGTGTTGGGCATGCCTTTCTGACGAGTAGGTCAGATGTAAGTGCTGGGTGAAGACCTACATGATGGTAGGCCTACAACTAGCATGAAAAAGGGCTGGCTCTGTAGAACTTTCTGTGACGAGAAGAATCATGAGATAGCACCGGGATGATCTAGATCGAGTGATGATAGCAGTGATGATCCAGATCGAGTGATGATCCAGATCCAGTCTAGTGATGATGATCCAGATCGAATGATGATCCAGATCCAGTCCAGTGTTGTTGATCCAGATCGAGAGATGATCTAGATCTAATGATGATGTTCCATGTTGATCTAGATCGAGAGATGATCCAGATCCAGTGATGATGTTCCATGATGATCCAGATCGAGAGATGATCCAGATCCAGTGAAGATGACTTGAAGATGAAGATGACTTGAAGACTCAAGATGCAGATGATGAGATGATCCAGTTGATATAGAGAAGAAGACCAGTGCTAAAAATTGTGTCGAAAGAATACCTTCCTAGTTAAGAGGGAGTGTTGATGTATATGTAACTTCAGAATGTATTCATCTATGTATCTTATGTATTGTAACCCGATGTTTATTTCAGGATGTTTCTATTATGTATTTGAGTCATGTTTTCATGCCCTGATGTTTCGATCGGGAGGATCAATAATGTAAACAAGCCATGTCAAGTCATTGTTAAAGTCCCCACAGTTTCGGGGCACTAGGGTTATTATACACTCATAGAGATGTAGGCTCTAGTAAGTAATTGTTAAGTTGGGCCGACATGATTGAGTGCACTTCAAGTGAACGGAAGAATATAAATAGAGAGTGAGAGCCTCTCTATTTATCACTTGCATCACATCATTCACTCACTCAAGTGTGGCGCATTAGTGAGGAAGGAAATACTGGGACTAGACAGAAGAAGAAGACTACTGCTTTGGGGATTTTACTGTTTTGGTGCTGATTCTATCTCTGAGGAAGTTGTGGGGTTTTCTCCTTTATGGTTTCCCTGAGGAAAACTCTTTGTGTCTCTTGTCTCTTGTGATGTGCTTATGTTTTATTGTTGTGCTTTTTATTCTCTCAGTGAAAAGATCCTAAGATCATAATGCTAGCTTATATGATGAAAAACTAACAAGATGTGATATATGAAATAGATGTGAGATAAAGTTAAGGCCAAAATAAATCTTAGATGTGATATATGAAATAGATGTGAAATAAAGTTAAGGCCGTTTCATACCCTTTCCAAAATAAATGGAATATAAATCTTAGATGTGATATATGAAATAGATGTGAAATAAAGTTAAGGCCGTTTCATACCCTTCCCAAAATAAATCTTAGATGTGATATATGAAATAGATGTGAAATAAAGTTAAGGCCAAAATAAATCTTAGATGTGAAATAAAGTTAAGGCCATTTCATACCCTTTCCAAAATAAATGGAATATAAATCTTAGATGTGATATATGAAATAGATGTGAAATAAAGTTAAGGCCGTTTCATATCCTTCCCAAAATAAATGGAATATAAATCTTAGATGTGAAATAAAGTTACGGCCGTTTCATACCCTTTCCAAAATAAATGGAATATAAATCTTAGATGTGAAATAAAGTTAAGACCATTTCATACCCTTTCCAAAATAAATGGACTATAAGTCTTGGCCTAATAAATGGAATATAAATCTTGGCCTAATATAACTTTAGCCTTGATTTTTATAAAATATGCTTTTCCCCAAAATATAAAGCCATATTTTATTATAGAAATAGATGTGAAATAAAGTTAAGGCCGTTTCATATATGAAATAGATGTGAAATAAAGTTAAGGCCGTTTCATATATGAAATAGATGTGAAATAAAGTTAAGGCTGTTTCATACCCTTCCCAAAATAAATCTTAGATGTGATATATGAAATAGATGTGAAATAAAGTTAAGGCCATTTCATACCCTTTCCAAAATAAATGGAATATAAATCTTAAATGTGATATATGAAATAGATGTGAAATAAAGTTAAGGCCGTTTCATACCCTTCCCAAAATAAATGGAATATAAATCTTAGATGTGAAATAAAGTTACGGCTGTTTCATACCCTTTCCAAAATAAATGGAATATAAATCTTAGATGTGAAATAAAGTTAAGACCATTTCATACCCTTTCCAGAATAAATGGAATATAAGTCTTGGCCTAATAAATGGAATATAAATCTTGGCCTAATATAACTTTAGCCTTGATTTTTATAAAATATGCTTTTCCCCAAAATATAAAGCCATATTTTATTATAGAAATAGATGTGAAATAAAGTTAAGGCCATTTCATACCCTTTCCAAAATAAATGGAATATAAATCTTGGTCTAAAATAAATTGAATATAAATCTTGGCCTAATATAACTTTAGCCTTGATTTTTATAAAATATGCTTTTCCCCAAAATATAAGGCCATATTTCATTATAGAAATAGATGTGAAATAAAGTTAAGGCCATTTCATACCCTTTCCAAAATAAATGGAATATAAATCTTGGCCTAATATAACTTTAGCCTTGATTTTTATAAAATATGCTTTTCCCCAAAATATAAAGCCATATTTTACTATAGAACTATGTTTTCAAACTTTACCCAAAATAGATAAATCTTTTCCATTTGTAAAAATTCATTTTCTTTTTGCTCCAAACACCTTTAGAACCCCTTCTTCTTGCAGATCTGGGAAATTTTTATAAACTGCTTAACGGGAAAAATTTGAAAACCACCCAATCACCAATATAAAGTCGAAATTTTCAAGGTAATAAGACCAACTGCAGCAAAAATAAATTAGTGCTAACACACTACATCACTACATACTATGCACTAGTATATATCGTGTATACTCCAGTGTATACACTACATCACTACATACTATGCACTAGTTTATATAGTATATACACAAGTATATATAGTATATACACTAGTGTGTACACTACATCACTACATACTATGCACTAGTTTATATAGTGTATACTCTAGTATATACACACTAGTGTATACACTACATCACTACATACTATGCACTAGTTTATATCCTATATGCACTAATGTATACTCTAGTATATACAGTAGTGTATACACTACATACTATGCACTAGTATATATATTATATACACTAGTGTATACTCTAGTATATACACTACATACTATGCACTTGTTTATATAGTATCTGCCTAAGACTAGACTAGTAGTACATAAGACTAGAATAGTACCACCTATTATACCACCACGAGAAGGTGTTTTTTTTGTATTGGTTGGATAATATATTTAACAATAAAATATTAAAGTTTTTCAAGAATAGAAATCTTTTACGTACTACCTAGATTAAAAATTATAACCATATATATAAATTAAGCAATAAACTATAAAGTAAATTTATGTTACAAGTATGGGCACACAAGCACCTTATATTTTTACTATATGTACAACTTTAATCTTCTTCCTATTGCACACTAAGACAATTGCATTCAAAATTGTAAGCTTCAAAGCAACATGTCTTTTTCTCTAGGGCTTTCCAAATACAAATCATACTTCCAAAAGAATAAGTATCATGTCAATAGAATCAAATTTGAGAATAATTGACAAGAATAAAGAATTTTATTGCTTCTCAAACTAGTGAAGATAATTTGGAATAATTTTCTAATATAAGAATCTTGCCTCTCATGACATTGTCTATTGAAAATTTAAACTCAATTCCAACAATAAATGCTTGTTGTTGCCTGCAACAGATCCCATTTTGAGCCATCAAAATGGGAGCCCCCATCAATTTTTAATTGGTTTCTGAATCCTTGATCTCCTTATGGGAATCCTTAAACTATAAGTATAATGTTTTGGACTAAATAAAGTTTCCTTGTCAGCCTCATTTTTTTTTGTTTTGTGGATTTGGAAGCACCTTCTTCCTTTAAGTATTATTTTCTTATGTTTCACTTTACGCATTATGGTTTCTGCTAAGGCGGATTGGGGAAATCCTTTTTTGGGGGATTTTCAAGAAATCGTTTTTCCGACTTCCGCTTTCCACTAAGGCGGATCCCAGAAGTACCATGTTTTTTTTAATAAAAGGTTGCCTTTTCGACTTCCTCTTTCTGCTAAGGCAGATCACAGAGGTATAGTTTTTAGTTCAATAAAAAGTTTATTTTTTGAATTCCGCTTTCCACTATGCAGAATACGGAAATCGAAAAATCTTTTATTTGCAATAAAAATGTTATGCTTGTTTCCGAATTCCACATTCTGCTAAAAGCGGGTTGTGGAAGCAATAATATGCTTTCTTATTTTTCCTCTTTCCTCTTTCCTCCTATATGGTATGCAGAACGCGGAACTTCAATATATTTTGTGTTCAAATAAATCTCTTTCCAACTTTTGCTTTCCGAAGGCGGAACACGGAAGCTGGAAACACCAAAAATCCAAACTTTTTCAACTTTTATTCCCGCATTTTGAGTTTCATGCCTTCATCTCATTCATTTGTTCATGCTAGATCTATGGCTTAGATCTATTTTGCTGTTTAGGTTTGGGATATTTAGTATGTTCAAATTTATGAAGTTTTTAACATTTTCGCTTGCATTTTTACTACAGTTGGAGATTTTTACTGCGCATTTTTCTCGCTGGAGCTCACGATTTCCCTGGTTTTCAAAGCTTCTTACCGGTAAGTTTTACCCTTCATGGTTGTTTATTCTGTTATTTCTCAACTATAGTAAACCTTTGACCATGGTTGCTAAATTTCGAACAGAGATGGCATCTGCTACACCCAGAAGCACAAGGTCCAAAAATGGTCAGCAGGAGCAGAAGAGCAAAGACCCCAACGCTGGAATTTTCACGGATACCAATGGGCGCGTTTCTAAAACCTTGCATCTAGACTGGTCAAGAATTTACTCTATCTTTGACAATGACGAATTCTCGTCAGTCCCCCATGACCAGCCCACCTATGTTAGAATTCGGAGTTCACAGCTACATCTTATTACTTTAAGACCTTCATTTATGCCATACACAGACTCGGTTAAGTGGGTGTTGGATCATGCTAACCCTACTAACCGCATGTTTAAAGACCATATTGGTACCTTTCTGGTGATTTCAATGCGGACAGTCTTGCTAAGGCTTATGCACTTGGACGCCTTAAACAAATCCTGCGATTTAAGTTTCTAGATGAAGCCATTTCCCGGTACAATTATGAAGAGGTGGTGAAATCATGGATGGAGAATCTAGCTTTGTTTACTCCTCCGCCAAGTAATTCTTACCTTATTTCTTGGTTTAGGGAACCATATTCATTGCTTGTGGCCATGCTCTGTCAGTTGTATGGAACAACAAATTGTTCGTTATTTAAGGCCGAATGGGTTCCGAGATCCCACCACATCATACTTACAGATGGGTCTTTTAATTGGGAACAGATTTTATCTGTGAATATCTAGGAGGAAATAGAAGTATAAGAAGACCGCGAAAAATAAAAAAATGGGCATTTTTCATGTCAATGTATGTAATGGACGTTTTTTGCATGACTTCTGCATTTCCTGCCCTAGGTTGGAATTGGTAGAAGGATTCCCCGCCAGTGCATATCTACTGTTCTGATATGTGGGTTGAAAAATTTGTCCCTCGGGTGTATGATATTTGCGACCTTTTCCTAGGGTCCATGTATCACAACATCTTCAAGGCTGACACTCCAGGATTTTCAGAGAGAGCCAGAGCACTGATTGCGTTGCACAGAGATTGGTATGTTGGGGAATATTTCTCCTACATCAGAATTTGGGGCAGCAATATAGTACATTTGCTGCCAAGAGTAGTTCCAGACCGCATGATATTGCAGGAAATCACCTTTTAGGCGATCATTGATGGCACCTTCCCTGAATTGGAAAAGCACAAAAGGAAGGGTTGGCCTAAGTTCCATTGACTTTAGTTTCTCTAGTGCTGCATAATTATACCCATGCAAATCTATTGGGTAAAGAGATTTCAACTATGAACCTGGGAGAAGCCCCCAGAAGAATGCACGATCCTAAGGCCTACTTGGCCAGCCTCTTTTCTCATGAACGGTCTAAGTTTCATTATGCACACTAAGATCTACCTGATGACTCTATGTACAAAGGATATTTTGAATTTCAGGAAGAATTAGGTAACATCAGTGATCCAGATGTGAAGGTGCATGTCTTAAATTTTCAGAAGGACCCAAAGAAATGGACTTTCCACTTCAAGAAACTAAAGCTAGACGCAGCAGAAAAAATTGAAAGGGAAAATATAGAGAAAGAAGCAAGGGAGAAGGCAGTAGCAAGATCTTCCTCTGCCTTAGCCTCTCACTCCAAATATAAGAGTAAAGCTGTCATGCAATCCCCTATGAGCACTCACTCTTCACAAATGTTGGAAGCTCTACACAAAGGGGCATAATTAAAGAAGAATATGGTCAAGCGCAATTCTCATCTCTAGAAACAAGAGGCCGAACCTTGACCCAAGAAACAGATAACTCAACTTGTTCTCCAACAAGCACAAGTACTAGAATCACCAGTTGCTCAAATTGAGCACATACCTAAGCAAGTTCCCAGAGAAGAATATATAGCACAAATAGCTCCACTTTCTCTTCAAGAACAAGTACCTCTCCAGATCCCTCCAGTCCAATAGGTAGAAATTCCACCCCAGCCTGAAATTGAAGTTCATGATATTCATATTGACCTAGAAGAAGAAGCTGGGCCTGCCACATGACTTGTAAATATTCTCGCCTCTCTCACATATTCAATACCTGATACACATTTTTCCGAAAATATTCTTGATTCTTTATTTCCTCAACCCTCTTTTTCAAAGATAAATTTAAAACCAATTTTTGAGGATACCACTAGAAACCCATCGGTATTGGCAGAAATGTCCAACCCCACTCCCCCTTCTTCACCACCTAGTTCATTAACCTCTCATACATCCTCAACTACCCCTACATCTTCACATATTCAATTTTCACAAGTATAAATCCCCTCCATTTCTACAGTTGTTTCCCCCAAAACCAATACCTCTGCCTCGACTTCTTCTTCACCCATTGTATCTATGTTTCCCAGTTCCCCCATGATTATTTCTCCCATCAGAATGGAAATCTTGGTTTCCCAGTCACAATCTGATCCCTTGGTCTGCCCCTAACCGGAAACCCTCTCATCTTCTAAAGGGATGATAGATTTTGGAGAATATGTTGTGGTTTCCTTTGGAAAATACTTTTGGAGAAAAAAAGATAAAGCAATAATGAAGAAAGGAAAAAATAGGACACGGGAAGCTTAGTCAAACTGTGCCTACCCTAAATAAAGTTATTTGGAAGACAGACTCTCCCGACATCAAAAAAGGGGCCTTAGACACAACAACTTCCATAGGATCTTTTGCAGGTGCAAATTATGATTCAATTTCACAACTCAATAAAGATCTCTTGAACAAGGAACAAGAACCAAAGACAATCAAACAGGACTTGGTGATAGCTGAGGCACACCATCAAGAAGAAGTCAGACTCCTCAAACAAGAGCATGAAGACAAACAAAAACAATCACGGAAGTAGAATGACTATCTCAAGCATCAGCTTGACAAGTCCAATTTGCTCAACCATCAACAAGCTAATCAGATTGCTACCCTTCGGCAACAACTTAAGGAATCAAACTAGCTTCATCCACTTCATCTTTTTCCAGATTAACAGCTGAAGAATTTAAGTAGTTAGCTTCCAGATTTCATGACCAATTATGTCAATCCATTTCTAGTTTGTATACAGGGCTCAATGAAATGAAAGAATTGTTTAATTAGTTTGAACGAAAAGCTGATATCCTGCACAATCATCATGCTCGAATATTAGTAGCGGTCAAATGTTTTAAAAACGCACTGGATTGGAAAAAACACATCAAAGACAGACCACGGGATTTTCTAGTAATGGATAAACTTCGGGCTAAGAAAACCGAAGTTACAATTGAGACCTGGGGGATCATTTGTGATGCAGTGGACTCCAACATCAAAGATGGACAGGAAGCATGTAAAAGTAGATGGTCATTCTCTGAGGTTTTTCTTGATTTTCTAGAATTGCCTTTGTTAGATCCGATTGACGAGGCTCCCTCCCCCAAGCTCAATTTAGAGGAGATGGAACAGAATTTTGTTGCTGCCAAGGAACATATTCAGGATTTAATCTAGCTCACTTTTCAGGAGATATCGAGGTGGATCGATGATACGTAATGCTACAATTCTCATGATACAGGTGTACCTTGCATAGTGGAAGAAAGTCAATAACAGGGAGATCGACTCCCATATCTCAAGAGAGGAAGTACACCTAGAACATGTGACGTATCAGGATGTTGATTATTTGATGGACTTAGATGCCAAGTGGCATTATTCCCTTGGAAAATCTTAAACTGTTTTATTTTGTAATCCCACATCTTGGGAATTTTCCTTCTTTTGTAAAAATTGTAATATTCTTTAAAGCGAAGCTTTTCCCAAGTAGAGGGAGGAACTTTGGTTGAGATTAAGCCTAGGAGATATTGAAGAACATACTTCCAAGTTGCATTACAGGAAAGTTTGTGATTTTGTACTTTGTAATTTCTTACAAGTTAATAAAATTGCAGTTATTTCATGCTATGTTTCATGGTTGTTCATTAAATGTCTTTAATGAATTCCAGTCATTCTTCCATCTTTATGGCATGCTGATTATCAGTTGTATCTATTAATGTGTCGATCCATTTATTGATTTTTAATTACATGATTGACATGTTAAATGTATGTTGAACAAATGCCTTTGTTTTATCTACGAGATCTATTTCACAGTTTATGGTTATTTATTAATCTATGGTACTAATTTGTTAATTAGTATTGCATCTTGGATACATTGTATATTTATAATCTTTAGATAAACCTTTGCAATGTTTTCTGTAAGCTTTATTTGAAGCTGGTTAAAGGAATTGATCTTAATTTGCATGTTTGTATGTTGAGTAATCAAATCCTGTTACCTTTTATGTTTTACCATTGTCCAAATTTAAGTCCATTTTTCACCTTGTTTAAGTTTTCTTAAGCAGTTAGTTCAGGAAACGGTTACCTTGAATCTTTCTGTTAGCACCTGTGCTAAACTTTGAAAATTTTCACAGATGTGTTAGCACTATTTTTGGGATAAGTAGTTGGTAAGGGATTAGGCAAGTGAAAGGAGGAATAATGTCTGTAAATTTGCATATCACATGACCCCAAAGAATGGTAATAAGGTTCTAAAGATGTTCAACATCTTCAGCACTAAAGACTCATCTGCACAAGATTGACATCCGACAAACTCCAAATGGAGATAATGATCAATTTCACTTTCCAAATCCAACTTTGCAGGCTCTGACGAACTCCTAATGGAGATAATGTCTTGGTTGCACAAATGGAATGAACTGATAATTGCAGTAGCTCCTCCGAATCCATAGCCACATGCCAGAGAATTTGCATGCACTTAACACATAATAATTTTTAAAATGCCATGCACCCTAAGTTATATGAGATTTTGGGTTTTTCCTTCATAACCATTGTCTACAGAATCCACCTCCTCTCAGGGGGTTTAGAATTCTGAATTATCCCTCCCTTATCCAATTTAAGGGCATTATCTACAAGCTTATAAATGAGACGATTATTGTGTTGTTGTATATGCAAGAATTGTTGTCCTAAAACACTCCAGAAATTGTTAGCAAGTTGACTAAAGACTCTATTTTTCATTTGATTTCCAAAGTGGGTGCTTTAAAAAGCTTGTTTAATGACATGAAGAGAATCACCAAAGCTCATGAGCCGAGTATTCTTAGAGTTTTGATGATATCCAATCTGAGGTATAAGGCATATATTTCAACATAGGTATTAGTTGTGTCCCTTAGCACCATGAATACTGAATCACTTGTGTGTTGTTGAGTCGAATAATAACCCCCCTTCCTCCAGTTCCCCCACACTTTCCACCCATGCTAACTAATTAATCATTAAACAATATATTCATTATCATTTTTTCTAAGCAAATCTCTTTATATTTTAATTTACGCATAAATATATAAGATAAATAAAAACACGTATATACATCCACAATAAATGATATACAATTGCTATTTTTCTCCATGTAACTAACAGTCTATCGACATCCGATAGGAAATGAGAATCATAAGTACATATACATATTAACATATGTTCTCATTGTAAACAAGTGTTCTGCCACTACCTTAAAGAAATATTAAGCTTAATTATTTGAGTACAAAAAACAAATAAAAAAACTTCACTAAAGTTGCATTGATTAGATCTTCATACATTCTCAATGTTGCAACCATCATCCAAAGGAATACCACCATTTGTTTAACCTCATTATTATTATGAAGGTCATTCTTAGAACACATTTTAGGGAAATTAACACATTTAATAATAAGCATTGAATTCTAACAAAGACAAATTAATTAGAATCTACATTAAATACCACAAACTACAAGTCATCCACTATCTTTATATAGATTTTTTTAGGGCATATGTTGGCCCTAAAAAGTTTTGATAATTTTGGACAAAACAATTTTGGAGTGAACAGGGTTAAAGAGAAGTGGTCCGCAGAAGCAGGGTCAACTCCAACGAAGCGACCCAAAAATAAGGGAATGGGGTGGTTTGATGATGTCAAACACAAAGCTAGTTAGGAAGTTATAATTTTATGTCCACTTACATTTATGAGCCTAGGTAGTGGGCACATGATTAAGGGACATCAAAAGGCCTATCGGTTTGGGAATTTTGGGATTACCTAGTTACAATCTTAGCTATCCCAGAAAGAGTTTTGTTGAGTTTTTGTGTCGAATTAATGTAAGTTGTGAATATTTGGTATGAGAGAGTCCCATGTGTTAGGATTATTAATCCTCCCCTTGTCAAATGTCTATTAGATTAATTATTGCCTAACTTAGGAACCTTAAATTAATTATTTGGGTCCACTAGTGCAATTGGGTCTGTTGACCACCAAAACCAACTAGGTGGACAACGATGTACCATGCACATGTTGAATGTGCCTTGAAGATAAGAATGAAGTACTAAATGATTATATCAAGCGAGGCAACTCTTCTTCTCTTCGTCTCCCTATGAAATTTCTGCACCCCTACAGGGGATTTTGTAAGGATATGTCAGCATGAAGTTCTAGTTTTTTGTAACTTAATCTCCTAAGACTTAGTCATTAGGGAAGTCCTTTCATCGAGTGTTTTTTCACTTGGATAATTAAAATTTATTTTTAGAGATTTTAATTATTTGAGTTTTTCACTCAAAATTACCTCCAAAGTGGTGAAAGGCGTTCTAGTGATCGCGTCCATAGGGTGATTGGGTGCTAGGAATGTTCTATATTACCATTCTAGACATTATCCATAGTATTGTGGAATTTCATTAAGTTTTGCATAGGTTTTTTTTAATCTTTGGTCATTAAAAATTGTCACTCAGGACAATTTGTTGTAATGTAAAAGAGGGTTACTTGGTCCTTTTTAATGTTTATAGGGGTATGGGTACTCAATACAAATGGAATGATACCCCCTACACCCTTGAGCCAAGTTTGAATTCATTCGGATAAGTATTACTATGGTTTTGGTTACTTTTTCCCAGGTCAGCCATGGAAATCAGGAAATTGGGCATTTAATTAGAGAGCCAAATTTTGGAAAAGTGACTATAGTCACTTGGGGTGGCCAAGTAAATGTTCTAATTTTTATATTATGTTCCTAAGACAAATTTAAGACCCAAAGGGGTCTCCCCAAGCAAGCATATAACAAGTTTTGAGTTGTCGAATCTAGGGGGGTGCCCCCTTCTCTCTTTGAATGGTTGGGTGAGCTAAAGTCAATGGAAAGGGCCCCACTATGGTGGTTTCTTCCCCATTTGACATAAAAATAAGGTTGAAAGAATTAAATTGTGGTTTTCTCTTCCCATATTTGAGATCTCAAACCTTGGTTTTGCCCTCCTTGAGCAAATTCTCCCCCCTCTCTTAGGCCCTCCTCTCTCCCTTGCGACACTTGTCTCGCATGCAAAGAGCCTCTCTCTTTCATTTTTCCTATTTAAGGAGGCTTCCCCTCCTCATTTAGGTTACACAAAAACACACCCACTCCCACTCTCTTTCTCATGCTCTCATTCTTTCCCTTGCTCTTGCTTGGGCCATTGTAATTTTCAGCCATTTGGCTTTGTTAATCAAATCTTTGGAGGAATCTTGAGTCCATTATTCTCATTGATGATTTTCTTCCATTTTTAAGGAGCTACACAAGTTTGGTTGGCCAAGGAAGCATACTAATTTGCTTTGGTAAGATTTATGGTATTTGTATTCCATAAATTTTGTGAGTTTTCATTCTTGTAGAAAAATAAGTTCATATATTTTCTAGTTTGAAGTTTATGATTTCTTTGCTCATTGTTTGATTCTCACATTCTAGTAGTTGTGTAATGAAAATCTTACAAGTTTCAAGTTGTTTGGATTGAAGATTGGGATTCCTCGGTTGGATTCCCCATTACTTCACTTCTTGAAGAACAAAGGACCATTTTTCTCTTTCTTTACATACAAATTTATGCATGTTAGTTTTAGTTTGAGGAGTGTTTCAAATCTGGTTTTAACCCTTTTATACTCAAGTTCTTTCAAAATTATTCATTTGGAAACTTTGTATAAATTATATATATATATTGCACTAACATACTAACTTCCCCAAAGTGATTTTGGGCACATTTTATCATTTTCTATTTGCTGGTTTGTAGTAGGTAGTGACAAAACAAGAAAAAACTCTATCAAATTTCAGCCATAGAAGAGTTTTAGGGCCACCCCAAAGGAAGAGCTTCAAGGACATATCAAGAAAGGAAAAAAAACACGATTTTTCTCACTCATTTTACCTCTTTATTTACGCTGAAATTTCAGCCTTTGTAACAAGTCCAAGCGAGTATTTTGGACTTGATTTCTTGCTTTGCATTTTCAGATTAATCAAGTCTCATTTATTTTCCATCCATTGCTAGCAATAGAAGTTGGGATTTCCCACCTTTGCATAAGCAATTGTTGATTGGCGCGGGTTTTAGATTAGTTAGAGTTTCATTTTGTTTTTATTTTATTCTTTATTTTTTGCCCGCACCTTGTAAGTGATTTGGCTTTGCCATCCTTGTAATATTGCATTGGCTGGCATTTTATTCCAAGTATCTACTTATTTTTTTTTTCCCGCACCTCACAAGTGAAGTGGCTTTGCCCATCCATGTGAAATCGCGTTGGCTAGCATTTTTATTTAAAGTATTTTCTAATTTCCTTTTTTTCGCACCTCACAATCAAGCAGGATCTGCCTCCGTTGTGATATCGTGGTTGCATTGCATTGTTTATTTTTTCTTTAAAGATAAAATTTACCACAAGACCCATTTTTTCCCCGTGTCCTCTCCCCCCACCGGTTCGACTAATCTAGGGTGATGAGAAAGGGAAAAGATTTGTGTTTCCTAGTTTAATAGGCACCGAAATAAGTATCTTCATTAGAAAGGAGAAAAAGAGGCTTGACTTGTGGAGCTAGTGGGTTAGAGGCCGTAGGGGGCTTCGTGTCACTTTGTGTCCTCCAGTTGAGCACCTAGCAAGTTTCGAGTTTGACCCGCGGAGCTAGGTGGGAACCTTGTGTTCCCATGTTGAGCACCCGACATTCTCTCTCTAATCAAAGGAGACAATCTCTTTGGGTAGACAAATATAATAGTTCATATCTTTGCAACAAACACCTTAATTCCCTAAGTCAAAGAGAGACATAAAATTTACTAAAACTTACAGGACCACTTGCATAACATTGTTACAATCGTTTACATTTCTCTACTTTCTAATCACTTTATTTTAACCTACTCATATATTGGAGGTCATCATGTTCTTGTATATTTGTTAAGGTAAATGAGTTGATGCTTTAGGAAAATTATTTGAAGTTGATTATTGTGACTCCATAGCTCGAGTAGAGACGACACTAGTCATTTTGATTATTTGATTGTTTCTCTCTTTCATACATTACTGGTTGATTGTTAAAGGGTTTGCTTGACATTGAAATATTTGCATCACTGTATGTTGATTGTCATTTTTGTAATTTACAACTCCCAGAAAACATTCTTCAAAAAAGGAACTTAGTAAGTAGGGACTACCCCCCTTGTCCTTTAGGAGTTGTGGTATAAACAGAGGATTTTAGAATCGAGGTGACAGTGGGTTCTCAACTCATAAGTTGCCCTTGGGAACAAACATAGCGGTTGGGAGATTTGCCCATGTCCAAGTGTGTTTTAGGTGGCAACAGGGTCCACTTGGCCCAATGGGGACACCTGTACCAGTCACTGGAGTGTGGGGAACACTGCTAGAGATTAAATTCCACTTATTGCATGCGCATGCATCAGTTTGTGCGCCTCCTAGACCAATCCCTACATTTTAAGAGCCACTAGGAGTCCCAACACCAACCTACTTCAGTCAGTTGGTGTTAGTACTAGTTAGTCTTAGTTAGCCCCCAGTTACCTTCAGTTAGTTCACAGTCAGTTAAGCTAGAACTACCAATGTATGGATAATTCATGGTTGCATGGGGAGGAGCGCTTTTCCTACCTACCTCACTCTTAGTTGCACTGAGTTAAATAGTTGTCACTGGTTGTTGAGTTATTGGTCATCAAGGATTTGTCTATTTGGACTCTGATATTGATTGGGAGATCCTGAGTTAGAGATTCAGTTAGATACAGTCTTATCCACTTGGAGGATTCAAATTCATTACTCATGCATTCGAATTCTACCTATGTAAGCTATTGTAACATCGGATATTATGATGATGAATATACTGTAAATTCCTGAGCAATACTTGTCTGTTTCTTGTGTCGTTTGTTTTGCTTAGTTTGTATGTTCATTCTCCATTCAATTGCTGCAACAATATCAGAACTCTCTGCTTGAAGATCTAAATGGCATTTAAATTCTAACGGCATGGAGATAGTGAAGATATATAGATTGTTTGATTAGATCCTTTGTAACAGAGAAAGAAGAGAAGTTTGCAGGTTGTGTGTGCATACCTGAAGTTTGCAGGTTAAAGGAATTCTTAATTTGCATGTCTGTACGTTGAGTAATAAAATCCTTTTACCTTCTATGTTTTACAATTGTCCAATTTAAGTCCATTTTTCACCATTTTTAAGTTTTCTTAAGTAGTTAGTTTAGGAAATGGTTACCTTGAATCTTTCTGTTAACACATGTGCTAAACTTTGAAATTTTTCACAGATGTGTTAGCACTATTTTTGGGTTAAGTAGTTGGCAAGGGGTTATGCTAGTGAAAGGAGGAATAAGGTCTATAAATTTTCATATCACGTGACCTTGAAGAATGGTAATAAGGTTCTGAAGATGTTCAAAGAACCATTCCTAGGTTAGAAATGCCAAATAATTGAAATATTTCTGATTTTTTTAACTTTGCAAATGTGTATGAATGAGAAATCTGCTCCAGGTTAAATGGTGAAAGCAATAAATGACTTAGATGCATAAGCGGAGGAAATAGAGGCTGCAGATTAATTTTTATAACGATAGATGAATGATTTTAAATAAATTCTACATTGACGAAAGGAGATTAATTTGCAGGAAAGAGCGACTATTGGATGGACAGGGAGAGGCAAATCGACGGTGTATAAGGATTTCACTCAGTAAACATGCACATACATACAAAAATCTCTTCCTTTGCGAAATCTGATATGAAAAAAATATTTCAAGGGTTGATATATAACAATGATGAAGATCTATGGCCAGAAATGATTTCTCAAGACAAAGGTGCGAGGAGGAAGAAGATAAGTTTATGTGCAAAATGGAGATAAAGCGTGGGTAAAATCAATGGTGTAGATTTCATCTGGGACAAATCTAGGGTTCATAATCATTTTGCGAGGAAGACATGCTCACTCTGAATATGGAAACAAATTTGCGAAATCTGGTGGGCTCGAAAACGTTGGCATGGTAAACATAGGGGAAGGTCAACGACTCTTGTCCATTCATGAATCTCCCGATGAGACCCAATGGTGTACAAGAAAATCGTCGATACAAATTGCACACTCAAAGTTGGAGAGGGGTTGCGCGATGGGGAACGTGCGTAAATGACGTGTCCCCTCCCCATTGGATATCATGCTCAAAGATTGGAGGTACAAAAGACAAGTTTGTGAAGCACGATGGTTTATAAGGCTAATGAGCATGACATTAACCGCATAACAATTTGTTACTATTACCACCACCCTACAAGTCCAACGTCTACCAAGAACGAGTCAGCTGGATACAACTACAACCTCCAGAAGTGTCGACCGTCACCACCAGGTACTCATTCATCGTTTATCAACCCTTTTTTGTTTTGTAATTCATCCAGTTGACAGTTCCACCATGGCCTCGTCTGTAAAAATCCTTGACCCGTCCAAGGAGATCATATGCGATTGACTTTACGATGCTTATGATTCTCGTTTGCAGTTTTCTAGTGTCAGTGATGCCCAGAACGCTTTGTTATCACCTTCCGAAGACCTGTCGTAACTATTGGCAAATTTAAAGTCATCCTTAATAGGGTTCACATTAGAACAATTTCCCCATTTCCCAAAATATTTTCCAAAGGGTAGCCTTCATTTATTGCTCCACTGGGAAGGTCATATTAGATGATACCCACTCCCATGTCGTTTGCAAAATTACACCAGAAGCTATCAGGGCTTCCTTGGGTCTCTTTGAATTCCAATGTTAGGCCTTGATCCCCTTCACTGAATCATAGGTTATGCAAGTGTTCAGGAAAGATGACCTAGAATCCAAGAATAAATTGTTCCAGACCATTTTGAAGACTCTAGTTCCCTCAGAGACCCTTATCACCCCACTTTGCTACGAATTGTTCATAAAACATGTCGTATCATCCATATCCCTCTTGAGTCAAATCCTAGGTCTTGATGGCGATATCATGGTCTCTGAAGTGATGCTAGTCATTCTCCTTTGCCCAAGCCAATTTGAAGCAGGAATTAAGTTCGATGAGTTCTTGGATAGAGAAATCAATTCTCAGCTTGAGAAGTTTCATTTGGATAAGCACTTTAGATACCATGTGTATATATTTTCCATCATATTCAGTTCTAACCGACATACCCTTGAGGAAATGGATCTAGAGGTGTTCAAAGACTGGCCCTGGTCTCTCCAGAAGATCCAAAACTAGTCTTACACCCTGTTCATTGACAAAATTGTCCTCATCATCTCCATGTTATTCAACCCTAAAGAGAAGAGGATATGAGAAGACATGAAGGTTTCCTTGTAGCAAGAGGGTATTGGAAATCGGTTCCTGATGCAGAAGTATTCAGTTATTAGGGATATGGTTTTTTGACTACCCCTTTCATGCTACTAGTTTTCCTAACTCCCTCAGTATTCTCACTAGAATTGATCAAGCAGAGGATTTCTGCTGATTAGGAGCATTTTGCTACTCACATGAAGGACTCTTGGATCAAATACCCTATTAATTCTAGGCCCTTTGTTGTGAAAAATCGAACAACGTTACAAATGGTGGAGAAAGTTTTAAAGGCCATGAACTTTCAGGTGACCCATGCAAATAATTACGATCCTAAGGGGATCATTTCGCATAGGAGGGTCCAGGTGAAGAGGTCAGCCTTTATTCGCTCCATGATCCCTGACTTTTACCAGGAGTAAAATTATCTTGCCTATGATTTTGATTGGACTCCTACAGAGAAAATTCAAGATCCTAAAGAAGTGTAATGTACGGTGTTAGCTACTCCCTTGCCCCTAAACGATGATGGTAGAATCAAATGGTATCGGTAAGAGGTGGAGGATATGGAATGTGATTAACAGACTTTTAGCAAGAATCTTAGGATAGATGTAGAGGAGGACGCAATCAACCTTGAGCAGGATATTAATTTTGAGTTTGATTCCCTCAAGACAATGATAGAAGAAGAGCCTGGTACTAAAATTTCTGCTAGAGGGGAGGTTACAAATCAGGTGGTGGTTGCATGCCCACTAATGGTTGGGAGACCAATCACTACACAATCAGAGGGAAAGCCCTTAGGAGCTTCACAACCAAAGAAGAAGGGATATGAGGAGCCTTTCCTCAAATATCAGACATATTCCTTCACCTCTGCTGCTAAAGGATAAATCAAGACTAAGAAGCAGATGTTGGATATATATGGGAAACTCAAAGAGCGGGCCAAAACTAAGACTCATATGAAATCAAAAGAGTTGAGGAAGTTGTCAGGTAGCAAGGTATCCTTTACAACTGCAAGGAAACTTACAACTAGATCTTTGAATCTGGCCATATCTAATGAGGAAGGAGTGTTAGAGTTCAAGTTCAAGATGGACAAGTTTTCAATCCCAGATGAGATCCTTTTCCATAAGGGAGTTAGTGATTTCATCTATGCTGACCTGACTAAGGAGGAATTGGCCCACCTCAATTCCCAACAGAGGGTGGCTAAATTGGAAACCCAGCTAAAGCAGGAAAGGGAAACAAATAAGGCTTGGAACCTGAAGCAAAAACTCCTATAGGACCAGGTGGCAGATCTCACTACACAGAACTCTCTGCTACAACCCCTTTCAACAGAGAACCCTATTTCAATGGAACAACCTACTTCAACAAAGAAGCATGTTCCTACAAGGAAACCTACCTCATCATCTAAGCCTCTAGCAAAGATCCAGGCTTACAAAAATAGGAGTAAGATACCTATGAAGGATATCCAACTCCCTCCTAAAACTATGCAATTGCAAGAAGGAATTGAGACATTGCAACATCAAGTTTTGGATCTGAAAGGCCACCTTGCTGTGTTGGAGGCTGAAAAGCATACATGGGAAGAAGAGAAGCGAAAAATGCAAGAAAGGATCGATGATTTAAATGAATAAAACACCCCTGAAGATAATTCACCCACTTCTCTGGTGATCAAAAACATGTATGACATCTCCCTGAAGGACCTGGAGATCACTCAATTAAAGGAAGCAAATCATGAGCTTAAGGATAGGATCACTGCAAAGGAAAGTGAAGACTCTGCTAGAGAGATTAAGACATTGAAAGAGAAGATAGCCAGGTTTGAAAGTGTTAGGACCCTCTATATTGAAAAATTGAGGAAAGACATGATCAAGAAATGATAAGGGCATATATTAAAAATTGGTAAAAGGTTAGTATTCATGATTTTTTATCAATTTGCGCATTTTGATTATTTTACTGCACAATTGGAGGGTGTAGATTTGTGATCACGCAGATCTATGGTTTCAAAATGATCCGCTGGGAAAAGTTGCACGAGAAAGAATTTTTGACAGAGAGTGGAATGGGTTAATAAGATACCAAGATCGATGGTCAAGAGATAGAGAAAATTAAATCTATGGTCATAAGGTAATCTGCGAAGAGAAGATGCAAGGTTGAACGAGGAGAAAGGTCGGTGGAATGCATAGAATGGATTTGATCCAACGGTTCAAATAAGAGATGTAATCTTATCAACGGTTATAGTATAATCCGGGGCTCAAACTTGTAAGACAATTAAAATGGATGAGTGGTAACGGAATTCAAACCGTTTTCCACGTGGTGTTTTTTAGTGAGTTCCGCTGAGGAAAGTGGTAACGGAGAAACAACTTGTTGGGGATCCCAGAATCATTATTCGTTGTATAAAAAGTGAGTTGACCAAGGTAAAGTTATTTTTGTTTGCACGCTGCCAGTGAAAAGAAGAGGGGACAGTGCACCATTATTTTCCAAAAGTCAATTCTTACATATCTAAAAGTTACTAGGTAAGCCTTAAAACTTTGAGATTCTTGTTGAAGACTTATTGCCGTTGTTTTATTATGGAGAAAGAGCAGAGTTCAGAGATATTGTGCAGGGTTTTGGATGAAAGAGAAGAATTAGTTATTGATAGAGAAATGAATGCTTTTTACCTTATTGTGTCAGTATGTAGTGTATCAGTCTCAAAAGAACGTTTCTGATAGTTTAAGTTACAGGGAAATGATATCCTAAATGTCTGCAATTCCTTCCTGTATTACTTTGTTGTCGAATAAACCCTACCTTTCCCAGAATTCGTCGAGTGGTGTGCAAACAATTATTCATCTTCCGAAAGGGTTATTATGAGTTGTACAACTTCAAAAATCCTCTGTAAAATTGACCCTAAATCTGTCCATGAGATGTTACGCCTGCTTGATAATTTTCCTATAAATCTTGAGTCCTTCAATGAAGAAGTCCTGATTGAGTTGTACAAAAATTGCGAAACTGAAGTTAGATGTCAGTTCTTGTCCAGTATCTTAAAAGTTGGTCAGTCATTAGAGGGTTTATTTTTGCCATACAATGTCATTATTTTCAAATATGAAGTCCAATTGGTCATGTCAATGGTTAGTCAAGTTTTGGGTCTAGATGATGATAAGCATGTCAGTGAAGTCATTTTGGGTTTTTTGCTAATTATAGGTTCGACTGACCATGAATCCAATTTAGTCCCTTGTTTCAATATTGATGAGTTTTTAGCCGAAGTAATCCATACCCAGTTAGTTGAGTTTCCTAAGGTTAGGTTTTTCAGATACCAGTCATATTTGTTGAACATGTTATTGTGTTCAAATGTATCGGAGTTACAGATCTTATCTACCATGTTTTCTCCAGACCTTCCAAAACAGATCAACATGTTCAAGTTTGTGAATACGATTATGGATGAAATATATAAAATGATTTTTGATGATTTCTTGCCTAGGGTATTGGAAGACATGAGAATCGTGTTACAATCTTCTTTAGAAGACAGAATAGGAGATTGTTTTTTACACAAAGAATTTACTGTTATAAGAGTGTATGGATTCACTGGAGAACCATACAGGTTACCATCCTTTTTAACGTCAAGAGTATTTGCATTAAGTTCATGATACAAAGGTTGTGTGCAAAAGAGGAACACTTCAGAGTGTTTAACAAATCTTCTGATGTAAAATTCCCTTTCAAGGTTGGTCCTTTCATTTTTAAGAATAAAAGTGTTCTGTTGGTTATTGAGAAATTATTGGAAGTTATGAACTTTCAAAAACAGGAAAAAATGAATTATGATCCACACCATATTATTTCTCAGAGAAGGAAATTGAACAAAAAAAAACCATTTGATCATCAAATTATTGAGGGATTAGATAAAATGGCAAATCTATCTAATTTTGAAGAAAATGCAGAAGTTATGAAAGAAGGGATGACGGAAGCTAATGAAGATAAGAGGGACAAATTGGCTTTAACAGTTCAAATGTCTGTTAATTCCGATGTTATGAATAAAAGGAATCTTTCTGAAGCAGATGGCATGGATGTGGATGAAGAGATTTCCAATAAAAAATCAAAATGTGTCCTCGAAATGAGCTAACCATTTCAGAAGAAATATTTTTCAGAAGACTTAAAGAAAATAGTTTTGTTTCAGAAAAAGTATGTGCAAATGCATCAATATTCTTTTGGAGATGAAGGTAAAACATAATCTAGTTCTCGTTACAAATCTAGGACAGAGCTGATGTCGAGTTATGCTGATAAATAAATGCAGTTATTGGAGGAAACTATAAATATGCTTCCCCGAGTTAGAAAATTAATCAATAATAAAACTTCATTGATTTCTACTCGAGATGCAGAGAGAAATACCCTAAAATTTGCTGTGGTAGGTGATATGAAGGTGTCTGAGATGGAGGTGAAGCTGGATAAAATTAGTGTTCCTAATAAAATACAACTCCACAAACAAACTGGAGATGTCATTTACTCTGATCTATTACATGCAACTGGGAAAGTTACTAGATTGCAATCTCTTGTAGATAAAATGGAAATTCAATTAAAACATGAGAAAGTTGAAAATAAAGCCAATTTGATTCAAATAAAGAAGCTACAGGGAGATATCATAAGCTTAGGGACTGAACCAAATAATGTGCAAGCAACGAAGAAGCTTCTGGAAGAGAAAGATAATACCATTCAAGTGTTGAAAAAAGAAGCTCAAAGTTCTGACACTCAACATGTTCAATCTTCAGAGTTGATGACAATACAAGAAGAAAAAGAAAAGGTCTACCAGGAAATGATGGATTACAAAGGAAAATTATTGAAGATGCAGGAAGGGAAAGACAAGTGGGAAACATAAAAGGCTGAATTGATAGCTGAGATTACAAGGTTGAATAAAGGTCATATTGAAAAAAAAAAGGTTATGGAGGAATTGATGAATCAACCTTTAGTTGATACAGATGAACCTCTTGTTAATGTTGAAAAAACATTATATGAATTTTCTACAGATGCTTTATTAGTTCCCATGTCTGAGGTAAGTTTAAAGGAAGTGGAGATTAAAGGGTTAAAAGACGAGAATGAAAAGATTAAGTTGGAATTGGCTAAGAGTGTTGAAGAAAAGAATAAAGCTTGGAATGAGAAGAGCCAATTATAGAAAAAATTCAATGAATTAAAAGAGAGAAATACAGGAAAATCTCCTTTACAGGGAGCTAAACATTTGATCTGGGATACCTTGTCTGTAGAAATCACTAAATTCAGATATTACTTAAATTTTACCGATGATGAAAGTGCATTGGTAAATTTGGTTGCTCAAAGATTAAAATTAGCAAATGAAACCATGGAAAAGAAATCTCTGAATACTGCTCATAATACTGTGAATTTTTTAAATTCTTTGACATATCAAAATCTGCAGGATATTGGGATCAAAGACAGGGTAGCTATTGTATTATGGGAGAAGGAGTTTATTAATTAACATCAACTTATGAAAGTTGTGCAAGATAAAGCAAATCAGATGTCTTCTCAAATCAAAGATTTCAGGGCGGCTTTTCAAAATTTATTTGATGATGGTCTCCCTTCTTTTTGGGATGACGAAGGACGATTGTTTTCTTAGTGACAGTATCATAGCTTATTGGTACAAAATCGCATGGATCATTCTAAATTTTAATATTTAGTCAAAGGATTAACACGGAAGGTCATTGTTGAAAAGTTGACAGAAGACTTTGAAATATTGGACATGTTTTTAATTATTAAAAAAGGATTACCAGCTGTGTCTTATGAATCTTATGTGGATTTTAAGGTGTCAGTAAGAGAGATGACAGAGTACGACACTCCAAATGTAGAATAGTGGAAAATTGTGGAGAAATTTGGGAAAACCAAATACATATTACATTCATAAAGATAGGTGTTGCAGTCTCGGGAAGCTGTTTGTTCATGGTGCCTTGCAATTATGGATTTTGCTATAATCAAGCAATCTATTATTTCAAACAAAGCATGTAATTATTATTCCTAGTTATTAGGGAAATGGTTACAACAACTTATGATTAACAGTAAGTTGGTTTTGACATTTTTGGAAGAAACTATTTTGTATATATTTGAATTTTATTGAGGTATCAAGGGTTGGAACCCGTACAATTGGACTTATGTTTTGTGAGAACCTTTTTTGAATAAAATTACAAAGCCAAATGCTATTTTATCTTCAAATATTCATGTATTGTTTATGTTACAGTCTATGCTTTCTTTCCCTGTGAAATGTTTTCTAAGTGTTTACCTTCCATTCTGTTTTCTTTCATGTCTGAATGCAATGTATAATAGTTTCAGAATTCATCCATGTATGCTTTGGCTATTGTTTCAAATATCCACAAAATTTTCTTCTAAAGTTGATATGGAATTCATCCTGTGATGCTCTATATTAATTGATTGTTCATGTTTCTTTCCTATTGCCTGAAAAATCTATGAATGACTGTATCTTGCCTTTGTTGATATTCTATGTAAACAGTTTTGTAGTATCTTTATCTATTTTGACTCCATGGCCCAATGGTTATATGTTTTGTTTCAACAATCTACATAACTTAAAACTGTTAATTCATATATCTGGCCTTGTTAAATCTATATTTGAGAGATCCCTCTCTGGAAAGAAAAGCCAGTTTCTTTCTAAAAGTGGTTTTGTTGTTACCTTGAGATTTCCTTTCACAACCTTAGGTATATTTTGAGTGATAACAAATTGGCGCCATTGTCGAGGAACGAAGGTGCAAATCAGCCCTGGGAGGAACACAAAGATTATAACGGATCAAGAAAAAGATTTCTGCAGGCAAACAGAAATTTTTGTGAGTGAAGAAGGTTGTACATCTGCCCTAGAAATTCTAGTTTAAACTATTTCAAGATTTCAAAAGACATCCTGGCTTCGAAAAGACATACACGAGATCATTATGATACTGAAGTTTTACGAAGTTTGGAAGATCCAAAAAAATTATTTAGAAAAAGAGGCAAAGAAAGTATAGATATTTCTCTGTTTGGTGCATCATCTTCTCAAGATTTTCATAGCACCCTTGATCAAGAATGGGAAATTAATGTTGAAAAGGGTTTGTTGAAATCTAAGTCTGAATCTGATCTTAAAAATATTGAATTCAACCCTCGTAGATTAGAATCCTATTTACTTGATTCTCTTTGGAGAGATCTTCAACAGTTTGCGAAGGTTGAAGAAAGACCTATTGCTCAAACTATTCAAATTTCCTTAGTTCATCCAAATCCACCTAAACCAATGGCAGCCATATTTGGCCCTTTACGTTTTCCTGTTGTATAGCATGACCTTCCCCAAAACTATTCCCAGAGAATTTATCTATTTGATGGAGAGGGAGGTATAACGGCAAAACAACATGTGGCAAAATTTGAATATTTTATTGACTTGGAGGAAGTTGATTATGTATATGTTAAAATGAGGTTGTTTGCTCAAAGCTTATTAGGGGAAGCAAAGAAATGGTTTAAATATTTTCCAGCTGCATCAATTCTGACATTTCAAGCTTTCCAAAATGTGTTTTTAGAAAGATGGGATGATAAACAAAGCCCTTTACAGCTTCTTTCCCAATACAATAATCTTAAGAAAGGAGGTTTTGAATATGTTCATGAATTTTCAAGTAGGTTTATGAGAGTTTATAATTCCATCCCAGATGATATAAATCCTTCTGCAACTGCTGCTAAACTTCATTATGCTGAGGCCTTTGACAATGACTTTGCATTTTCATTAAGGAAGAGAAAGTATGTGAGTCTTGCTGCTATATTCACAGATGCTTTAGAAGTGGAAGCAAATATGATGGCAAGTGGAAAGATGAAACAAAGAGATATTGGTAGGAGGAAAATTAGAGAAGAAAACATGCCTTCTACTTCTTCTTCAGCCAATGATATTAAATTTGAAATGATGTTAAAACAATGGAGAAGTTAATGGATAGATTGACTATGGACAATAGATCATTTAACAGAGAACAGGATGAGCCTCAAATCAGAAATCCAAATTTTAGAAGACCAAATCCTCCTATGCCTCCACAAAATAGTCAGAGAGATATGAGAAATAGAAGGAATCAAGAAGAACAACAGATTCGACCACCTTTCCCTAAGAATTATGTTGCAGATGAAGAAGAGTCCGCGGAAAATGAAATTCATCTTTTCGGGGAATTAGATTCTGAGATATACCTCACTAAAGAAGAACATCATATGTTTGCACAAGAAGATGGTAATAATGATTTTGACAAGGAATCAGAGCAGTATCAGAGAGGTTATTTGCATGCTATGGATGATGTACAAAGGAAGATTAGGTTGAGAAACAGAGATGTTGTTGTAAATAAAGGGAAGCCAAATTCAAACCAGCCTTCCACTAGTTCATTAAATATAGAGAAAGTAAATGAAATACAAAAATATATTGTTGTGAATAAAGAAGTTGAGAATAAAACAGAAAAAACAAAAGAAATGAAACAAATGGCACTAGCAGATGTAGAGAAAGTTACTTCTATTTTCAATCTGCAGAATGAACTTTCAAAATTGAATATTTATGTTCCTTTTAATGAGTTGTTGAGGAATAATGAATACATGGATACGATAACAAGAATGGTTAAGGGTCAAGGAGAATTTCAATCAGACATTTTAGAATTGACAGATGATAATCCTACTATTTCATTTGGGCCAAAGGTTGAAAATATAGATGATGAAGAGGTTCCTCCATTTTATTTGACTTTGAATGTGCATGATATGGTTGTACATAATGCCATGTTAGACTCAAGTACGTGCATCACATAATTTAATGCCTAAAGGAGTGGTGGAAAGTTTGGGGTTGGAAATTATGAGGCCATATAAAGATTTGTATTCCTTTGATTCTAGGAGGGTGAAGTGTCTTGGTCTAATTAAAGATATGGTAGTATCTTTAAATAAATTGCCAGCCAAAACAGTAGTGATGGATGTTGTAGTAGCAGATATTCCACCAAAATTTGGAGTATTGTTATCAAGATCTTGGACTTCAAAGTTAAAGGGTAGTTTACAAATGGACATGTCATATGCCACTATTCCTGTCCAAAATGGGAGTAGAAGGTTTTACAGTGAGAAGAGAACACCTTATGTAGTAAGCAGCCAAGATAGACCTGATATTCATCATATATATGCTGTTGATAATGATTTATTTTCTTTAATGATATTGTTCCATGTGATCTAGAGTCTTCATTGCAAACTAAATTTGAAAAGAATGAAGAAAGAGAAAAGGAGCAAGATGCTCTAGAAAAGAAACAGAAAAAGAAGGATTGTGGACTATGTATTTTGATGGGTCCGTGGAAAAAGTTGGTGCTGGTGCTAGAGTATAAATAATTTCTCCTATCAGGGATTTTAAAGCTTTATCATATAAACTAAAATTTGAATGCACAAATAATGTAGTTGAGTATGAAGCTTTATTACTTGGACTACATGCATTGAAAGATTTGGAAGCGCAAAGTATACGAGTTATGGGAGATTCAGAGCTTGTAATAAACCAGGTGAATGACAGTTATCAAACCAGACATCCCCAGATGAGGGCTTATCGAAATGAAGTATGGGACATGTTTGGTAACTATTTTACAGAACATAAAATTAAGGTGGTTCCTAGATATGAAAACATAGTAGCTGATTCTTTGGCAGTTGTTGCTGGTAAATTTAAAACTCCAAGTGCTGGTCAAAGAGAATACCAAGTGGATATTGTAAATAGAATGTCCATACCTGATAATTCTAAATATTGCCAGGTATTTGAAGATGATATGCAAATAAAAATATTTTTTGAATTATCTGGGGAATTTGTGAATACTCATATTGATGGTGAAAATGATAATTGTGAAAATTTCCAAGATGTTAAAGAAAGTGAAGAAGAAATGATTAATAATGAAAAATTAAAGGGAACTCTAGGAGGAAAGGATATCAATCAATTAAAAAGTAATTTTATCCCAAGAGGTTTGATCCCTTAGAGAAGCGTTTTGATCAAAATGATGTTGCAAAAGATCCAAAAGTGAAACCTGCTGACAATGCTATTGAGGATAAAAATATTGGTACTGAAGAAAATCCAAAGATTGTGAAGCTGTCTAAAAATATGCCTGCCAAAGAAAAGGAAGAGTACGTGAACTTGATGAAGAAATATACAGATGTATTCGCCTAGAGTTATGAGTATCTCAAGGAATATGATACTTCAATAATACAACATACTATTCCAATCAAACCCGGAGAAAAACCTTTCAGACAGAAGCTCAGAAGGATAAATCCAAAGCTGTTGCCAGTTATTGAGAAGGAGATCAAAAAGTTGTTTGATGCCAAAATTATTGTGACTTTGAGTTTCTCAAGGTGGGTTGCTAATTTGGTTCCTGTCAGAAAGAAAAATGGAGAAATAAGGCTTTGTATAGATTTCAGAAATTTGAATAAAGTCTCAATGAAAGATAATTATCCCTTGCCAAAGATGGATCATATTTTGCAGAAAGTGGTCGGAGCAGAAAGAATTTCTACTATGGATGGTTTTTCAGGATACAATCAGATCAAAGTGTTACCTAAAGATCAAGAAAATACTGCTTTTACGACACCATGGGGTACTTTTATGTATGCGAAGATGCCTTTTGGTTTGATGAATGCAGGGGCTACTTTCCAACATGCCATGGATATTTCTTTTGCAGGAGAAATAGGTAAATTTGTGGTAATTTATATGGATGATATCACTGTATATTCAAAATATCACAAGGAGCATATTCACCATTTGGAAAACGTTTTTATAAAATGCAAAAAATTTGGTATATCATTGAATCCAGAAAAATCCAATTTTGCATTAGAGGAAGGGAAATTATTGGGTCACATTATTTTAGAGGATGGACTAAAGATTGATCCGGATAGAGTCAGTGCAATTCTGAAGGTAGGAGAACCAAGAAGCAAAAAAGAAATACAATCATTCCTGGGGCAGGTAAATTTCTTGAGAAGGTTTATTCCTAGTTTTGTTGAAATATTAATGAATATCACAAATATGCTAAGAAAAGGTCATGAAATAAAGTGGACAGCAGAGGCTAAGAAATATTTTAAAGAAATAAAACAAACCATTTCAGAAGCTCCTATGCTGGTGAGTCCGAACTTCAATAAAGATTTCTTAATATTTTCATATGCTTCAGAACATACTATTGTTGCAGTCTTGTTACAGAAGAATAATGAAAAATATGGAGCAACCTATATCCTTTTTCAGTAAGATGTTGAGAGATGGGGAATTAAAATATGATATTATGGAGAAGCAGGAATACGCTTTGGTTAAGGCCTTAAAAGATTTCAAGGTGTATATTCTTCATTCACATATAATTGCTCATGTTCCAATTAGTGCAGTAAAAGGAATCCTTACACAGCCTGATCCAGAAGGAAGAAGAACGAAATGGATAGCAACATTATTGGAGTATGATATAGAAATTAGGCCTACCAAGTTGATTAAAGGGCAAGGAATCGCAAAGATGTTGATAGATTCAAATTGTGAATCTTTACAACTTAATTTCTTATCCAGTTAATCTCATGAGTTGGACACAAGGGTGGAGGTGATGATTGATTTTACTACATCTTCATGGTATTCTAATATAGTTCATGTTCTTCAAAAATTACAAGCTCCTACATGATTAAGTAAAACTAGAGCAAGATTTGTGAAGTTGAAAGTTGCTAAATTCTGTATTTTAAATCAATATCTTTATTGGAAGGATCCTGAGGGTGTGTTACTTAATTGCCTTTTGGAAAATGAATTGCATCAAATGGTGAAGGAATTTCATAAAGGAGACTGTGGGGGAAATTACTCTTGGAAAGTGACAGCAAACAAAATTTTGAGAGCTGGTTTTTATTGGCCATCATTGCTTTTAGATGTGTACAAAGAAACTAGTACATGTCACCAATGCCATATTTTTTATGGTAAGAGAAAGGTGATTCCACTGCCTCTTAATTGAATAATAGTAGAATCTCCTTTTCAACAGTGGGGTATGGATTTTATTGGAGAAATAAACCCAAATTCTTTAGGACGACATAAATGGATTTTAACAGCTACAAACTATTTCATGAAGTGGGTTGAAGCAATACCTACCAGGAGAGCTACTGAGACATTGATTATGGATTTTCTTGAAGAAAATATATTGGCTAGGTTTGGTTGTCCCAGAAGAATTGTGACTGACAATGCAACGACCTTTAAGTACAAAAAGATGATTAATTTTTGTCATAAATATCATATCAGTCTAAATCATTCAACTGCTTACTATCCACGGGGAAACGGACTTGCAGAGTCTTCAAATAAGAGTTTAGTAAGAATTATTAAGAAATTGTTAGAAGATAACAAAAGAGCTTGGCACACCAAGCTTAAGTATTCTTTGTGGGCTGATAGAATTAGCACTAAAAGGGCAATTGGAATGTCTCCTTTTCAATTGGTATATGGAACTGAAGTCATTTTTCCAACGTCGTTAGGTGTACCAGTTATGAAATTCTTTCAGGAATAGCAGGACGAGCCAAACCATATGCAGAGAGGAATAAACCAAATTATCAAATTGGACGAGCAAAGAAATAAATCTTATAACAAAGTGCAAATACATCAAGAAAAAATGAAAACACCTTTGATAGAAGGGTGAAAGAAGAACAGTTCCAAATTGATGACCTGGTATTAAAATCAGATGCTCCTAAGGAAGAGAAGCATGGAAAATTTGACCATATGTGGGTAGGTCCTTATGTTATTGCAGGTCACAGAGGAGAAAATGCATTCATTCTGGAGTATCAAAATGGGGTTTTGCTGGATAGTGGCCCTGTTAATGGAATATTTTTAAAGCATTACTTATCCTAAGGCGGAAGGTAAAATTTGTACCATAGTTTGTAAATATTTATTTTCCTAAAAAGCAGTACAGATTGCGAGCTGAATAGATTTGAAGCCCGGAGTGAACGCCCTAAGATTTTGGAGGGTAGCCATTTTCTTTATTGAAAAAAAAAAATATTTGAAAAAATAAAAGTTTGGAGGTTTGGATACAAAAGTCAGAAGCAGGCACCTAGTCTATGAGTTCTTTGATACCTCACAGGGAGGATATCATCCCCAGTTGGAGCCAGTTGTTAGCACCCTCTATGTTGAACAACTAAGGAAATATATGATCAAGAAATGATAAGGGAATATATTAAAAATTGGTAAAAGGTTAGTATTCATGATTTTTTATCAATTTGTGCATTTTGATTATTTTACTGCACAATTAGAGGATGTAGATTTGTGATCGCGCAGATCTATGGTTGCAAAATGATCCACTGGGAAAAGTTGCACGAGAAAGAATTTTTGACGGAGAGCAGAATGGGTTAATAAGATAACAAGATCGAAGGTCAAGAGATAGAGAAAAATAAATCTATGGTCATAAGGTTACCCGTGATGAGAAGATGCAAGTTTGAATGAGGAGAAAGGCCGGTGGATTGCGTAGAACAAATTTGATCCAACGGTGCAAATAAGGGATGTAATCTTATCAACGGTTAGAGTCTAATCCAGGGCTTGAACTTGTAAGACAATTAAAATTGATGAGTGGTAATGGAATTCAAACCCTTGTCCACGTGGTTTTTTTAGTGATTTCCGCTGAGAAAAGTGGTAAAGGAGAAACAACTTGTTGGGGGTCCTGGAATCATTATTCGTTGTATAAAAAGTGAGTTGACCAAGGTAAAGTTATTTTTGTTTGCACGCTGCTGGTGAAAAGAAGAGGGGACAGTGCGCCATCATTTTTCGAAAGTCAATTCTTACATATCTGACAGTTACCAGGTAAGCCTTAAAACTCCGAGATTCTTGTTGAAGACTTATTGCCGTTGTTTCATTATGAAGAAAGTGCAGAGTTCACAGATATTGTGCAGGGTTCTGGATGAAAGAGAAGAAGTAGTTATTGATAGAGAAAGGAATGTTTTTGACTCTATTATGTCAGTATGCAGCGTATCAGTCTCAAAAGAACGTTTATGGAAGTATAAGTTACAGGGAAATGATATCCTAAATGTCTGCAATTCCTTCCTGTATTACTTTGTTGTCGAACAAACCCTATCTTTCCTGGAATTCGTCGAGTGGTGTGCAAACAGTTATTTGTCTTCCGAAAGGGTTATTATGAGTTGTACAACTTTAAAAATCCTCTGTAAAATTGACGCTAAATCTGTCCGCGAGATGTTAAGCCTTCCTGATAATTTTCTTTTAAATCTTGAGTCCTTCAATGAACAAGTCCTGATTGAGTTGTACAAAAATTGTGAAATTGAAGTTAGATGTCATTTCTTGTGCAGTATCTTAAAAGTTGGTCAGTCATTAGAGGGTTTATTTTTTCCATACAATGTTAGTATTTTCAAAGATGAATTCCAATTGGTCATGTCAATGGTTAGTAAGGTTTTGGGTCTAGATGATGATAAGCATGTCAGCGAAGTCATTTTGGTTTTTTTTCCAAGTATAGGTTCGACTGACCATGAATCCAATTTAGTCCCTTGTTTCAATCTTGATGATTTTTTAGCTGAAGTAATACATACCCAGTTAGTTGAGTTTCCTAACGTTGGGTTTTCAGATACCAGTCATATTTGTTGAACATGTTATTTTGTTCAAATGTGTCAGAGTTACAGTTCTTATCTACCATGTTTTCTCCAGACCTTCCAAAACAGATCAACATGTTCGAGTTTGTGAATACGATTATGGCTGAAATATATAAAATAGTTTTTGATGATTTCTTGCCTAGGGTATTGGAAGACATGAGAATCATGTTACAATCTTCTTCAAAAGACAGAACATGAGATTAGTTTTTACACAAAGAATTTACTGTTATAAGAGTGTATGGATTCACTGGAGAACCATATAGGTTACCAGCCTTTTTAATGTCAAGAGTATTTGCATTAGAGTTCATGAGACAAAGGTTGTGTGCAAAAGAGGAACACTTTAGATCGTTTAAAAAATCTTCTGATGTAAAATTCCCTCTCAAGGCTGGTCCTTTCATTTTTAAGAACAAAAGTGCTTTGTTGGTGATTGAGAAATTATTGGAAGTTATGGACTTTCAAAAAGAGGAAAAAATGAATTATGATCCACACCATATTATTTCTCAGAGAAGGAAATTGAAAAAAAACAAACCATTTGATCATCAAATTACTGAGGATTAGATAAAATGGAAAATCTATCTAATTTTGAAGAAAATGCAAAAGTTATGAAAGAAACGATGATAGGAGCTAATGAAGATAAGAGGGAGAAATTGGCTTTAACAGTTCAAATATTTGTTAATTCTAGTGTTATGAATAAAAGGAATCTTTCTGAAGCAGATGGCATAGACGTGGATGAAGAGATTTCCAATAAAAAATCAAAATGCATCCTCAGAATGAGCTAACCATTTCAGAAGAAATATTTTCAGAAGACTTTAAGAAAATGGTTTTGTTTCAAAAAACATATGTGCAAATGTAGCAATATTCTTTTGGAGATGAAGGTAAAACATAATCTAGTTCTCGTTACAAATATAGGACATAGCTGATGTCGAGTTATGCTGATAAAGAAATGCAGGCATTGGAGGAAACTAAAAATATGCTTCCCCGAGTTAGAAAATTAATCAATAAAAAAAATTCATTGATTTCTACTCGAGATGCAGAGAGAAATACCCTAAAATTTGCTATGGTAAGTGTTAAGAAGGTGTCTGAGATGGAGGTGAAGCTGGATAAAATTAGTGTTCCTAATAAAATACATCTCCACAAACAAACTGGAGATGTCATTTATTCTGATTTGTTACATGCAACTGTGAAAGTTACTAGATTTCAATCTCTTGTAGATAAAATGGAAATTCAATTAAAACATGAGAAAGTTGAAAATAAAGCCAATTTGATTCAAATAAAGAAGCTACAGGGAGATATAATAAGCTTAGGGATTGAACCAAATAATGTGCAAGCAATGAAGAAGCTTATGGAAGAGAAAGATAATACCATTTAAGTGTTGAAAAAGAAGCTCAAAGTTCCTAACACTCAACATGTTCAATCTTCAGAGTTGATGACAATACAAGAAGAAAAAGAAAAGGTCTACCAGGAAATGATGGATTACAAAGGAAAATTATTGAAGATGCGGGAAGGGAAAGACAAGTGGGAAACAAAAAAAGCTGAATTGATAGCTCAGATTACAAGGTTGAATAAATGTCATAATGAAGAAAAAGGGGTTATGGAGGAATTGATGAATCAAACTTTCGTTGATACAGATGAACCTCTTGTTAATGTTGAAAAACCATTAAATGAATTTTCTTCAGATGCTTTATTAGTTACCATGTCTCAGGTAAGTTTAAAGTAAGTGGAGATTAAAGGGTTAAAAGAAGAGAATAAAAATATTAAGTTGGAATTGGCTAAGAGTGTTGAAGAAAAGAATAAAGCTTGGAATGAGAAGAGCCAATTATAGAAAAAATTCAATGAATTAAATTTTGACGTATTTGTAACTTCAGAATGTATTGACTTGTATATTTTATGTATTGTACCCCGATATTTATTCCGAGAAGTATCTGTAATGTAATCAAGTCATGTCATACCCCGTTGTTCCTATTGGGAGTTTCAATAATGTAAACAAGTCATGTAAAGTCATTGAGGTTAACCCTCCATTGTAAGTCGGGGCAATGGTCCCCACAATTGTGTCAAGGTTAACCCTCCTTGTTGATCGAAGGGAAAAGTCCCCACAGTTGTGGGGCACTAGGGTTATTAGACTCTCCTAGAGATGGCAGCTCTAGTAAGTAATTGTTAAGTGGTGCCGACATGTTAAAGTGGACATTAAGTGAACAAAAGAATAGAAATAAAGAGTGAAACTCTCTATTTATCATACGCACACTCACTCATTGGGGCACATGAGTGAGAGAGAAGAATCTCTCTCAAGTGTGAGAGAGAGAACAAGCTGTGGAGATCATCTTTTCTATTTTTGGGTTTTACTGCTGCCATTGGTGCTCTTTCTATCTCTAAGGAAGTTGCGGGGTTTTCTCCTTTATGGTTTCCCTGAGGAAAATTCTTTGTGTCTCATGTCTCTTGTGTTTATTGTTGGGGATGTTATTCTCTCAGATAAGATCCTAAGATAATGATAGCTTTAATGTTAAAAATCTAACATGGTATCAGAGCTAACCTGAGAAGAAGACATTATCTAGCTATAGAAGATAGGGATTATTACTTTTTGGGTATCTTTCCACAATCCATCAGCAAAAGTATTCTAGGATGACTCTCCATTGAAGGGCGCATCTTTCTGTCGAAGCGGAATTCGATTCTGAGCATTTTCAGTTTTTGGTGAGGGAAATTAGGGCTTCTTACAAAAGAGGAATTTTTGAGTGAGCCCGGCATAGGATTTCTCTCCTCATCAAAATCAAAGTTTAGAGACCTGCGTTGATATTTTTGGTTGGGTGAAACTCCAGGAAAGTCAAACCCTAGTTTGACCACGAGATGGAAAAAACCTTAAAATACTAAAACGGATAAGTTTTGGTACATTCGCTATATCTCGGAATTGGAGATTTCTCAGGAGCGAAAAATTGAAAATGTCAAAGATAAAATCCTGATGTACACTATGTAAAAAATTAAGCCTTATATTTTCTATATTCCAGGATATATGATTCCTCCAAGTTAGGGTTCCAGCCTCTTCCAGGATTCATCCCTAAACAGGACACCTCGGGAAAATTGCTATATCTCTGGCTACAGAGGTCCAAATGAAATTTCTGAAGTTGTACTAGAAAGGGAATATCATGTACTTTCTGTGGTCTAAGTTTCAATCCCTGAATATGAAACAGTGACATGTGGAAGTCCATACAACTTCGCTATGCTAAACAGTCCTGAAAAAGGTCACCTTGGAAAAACGATCATAAGTCCCAATTGGTGAAACCAATTTTGATGAAACCTATGGTGTTATAATAGGGATAGGTGAGGATACCTCAGTGTGAAGTTTCAGATATATAGGAGTATTAATTTCAGAGATACCACAGAAACAGTATCAGTCATTTCTCTAGAAGAAATTGGTAAAGTAGGGCTTCTTGTTCTGGGAGCTTCCCTCCATTGTTTTCACAAAATGAGTACATTGGACAGCTCACCTTGAAGAGTTCTATATTTCTATTAAATCAGATCTGAAATATTCCAAGTTTTGAAAATTAGGGTTTCTCTAACAAACCATAGATCAGCCAGCTCCAGAACCAGGACGGACACCTCAAATCGGTAAGATCTAATCTTTTTCTATTTTCATTTGGGGTTCTCATTTCAAAGTGATCTATCACATCATCTTGATGACAAGCTTGTTGAAGTTGACAACTTCCAAGCATGGAAGTATATGATCTCTCTGAAGAAAATGAATTGGATGCCTACAAGAGTAGAGAGGTTCCAGTTCCAGAGGGAGATGAGGCTCAAAGCCTTACACAAGAAGAACTTGGTCAAGGCCAAGAAGATCATTGCTAATTCAGCCACGAATCAACTTGTGCCACAAGCGTCTTCCCTAAAGACACCGAAAGAGATGTTTGATTCCTTGACCAAGCTATTTGAAGGGAAGAACAGAAATTGGAATATGACCTTAAGAAACCAGTTGAAGAATGTGAAGATCCAAAATGCAGAGACCATACAGTCATACTTTACGAGGGCCTCTCAAATCAAAGAACAACTTGTAACGGTAGAAGAAGAACTGGAGAATGCAAAAGTGGTGATAGACACCTTGAATGGACTCCCATGATCATGGTATTCATTCATTCAAGGAATGTGTTCCGAAAGGAAGTGATTACTTTCAGTAGACTCTGGGAAGAGTGCACATAAGAAAAAGAAGCTCGACTCATAATAAGAAAAGAGAAGATGGGATAAACTGAAGATCAAGCTCTCATGATCCAAAGAAGATACCTCAAGCAATGAGGAATATGAATATCTCAATTCTTGAAGAACCTCTTATCCATCTTAGAATTTGGATAAGAAATGATGAATGAAGAATATGATGAAGCTGAAGGCTCAAGAAAAAGTCTACCCACGAAACAAATAAAGATAAGTATTCAATTGTCATTTCATGATATTGTTTTTTTATGCATTTGTTTATATTCAGTTGATGTATTATGCATGATAGAATGTTTGAATTAATGACAGTATACTACTAATATGCATGTGATGGGTAAGTAGCTCATGGTGCTATACAACTCTCCATTGCTACTTATCTAGAATGAAAACTCTTTGCTGACATATTGGATTAGTGCACAATCTCAATGTTGTCCTGGTAGAGATGGAAGGCATCTAGAAAAGTTTTCGTGAGATATGGATGAATGTTGTATTGGCTAAAATAGTTGCATGATCATATATTTATGCATAAGAATTTTCCATTATGAATATGCCTTATGAAATGTTTCTAACCATACGACTAATGCATTTGACTTCTAGGAAACAGAAAAGGTTGAATTGATAGCTCAGATTAAAAGGTTGAATAAATGTCATAATGAAGAAAAAGAGGTTATGGAGGAATTGATGAATCAACCTTTCATTGATACAGATGAACCTCTTGTTAATGTTGAAAAACCATTAAATGAATTTTCTGCATATGCTTTATTAGTTCCTATGTCTCAGGTAAGTTTAAAGGAAGTTTAGATTAAAGGGTTAAAAGACGAGAATGAAAAGATTAAGTTGGAATTGGCTAAGAGTGTTGAAGAAAAGAATAAAGTTTGGAATGAGAAGAGCCAATTCCAGAAAAAATTCAATGAATTAAATGTTGATGTATTTGTAACTTCGAAATGTATTCACTTGTATATTGTATATATTGTACCCCGATGTTTATTCCAGGAAGTATCTGTAATGTAATCGAGTCATGTCATACCCTATTGTTCCTATCGGGAGATTCAATAATGTAAACAAGTCATGTAAAGTCATTGAGGTTAACCCTCCATTGTAAGTCGAGGCAATAGTCCCCACAATTGTGTCAAGGTTAACCCTTCTTATTGATCGGAGGGCAAAGTCCCCACAATTGTGGGGCACTAGGGTTATTAGACTCTCCTAGAGATGTCAGCTCTAGTAAGTAATTGTTCAGTGGGGCTGACATGTTAAAGTGGACATTAAGTGAATGAAAGAATATAAATAGAGAGTGAGCCTCTCTATTTATCATACACACACTCACTCATTGGGGCACATGAGTGAGAGAGGAGAAGCTCTCTCAAGTGTGAGAGAGAGAACAAGTTGTGGAGATCATCTTTTCTGTTTTCAGGTTTTACTGCCA
Source organism: Pseudotsuga menziesii (assembly GCA_001517045.1). Classification (NCBI taxonomy): domain Eukaryota; kingdom Viridiplantae; phylum Streptophyta; class Pinopsida; order Pinales; family Pinaceae; genus Pseudotsuga; species Pseudotsuga menziesii. Next base: position 585,462 of record LPNX010185789.1, on the reverse strand, counting down.
CCATTGGTGCTCATTCTATCTCTGAGGAAGTTGCGGGGTTTTCTCCTTTATGGTTTCCCCATGGAAAATTCTGTGTGTCTCTTGTCTCTTGTGTTTATTGTTGTGCATGTTATTCTCTCAGATAAGATCCTAAGATAATGCTAGCTTTAATGTTAAAAATATAACATTAAAAGAGAGAAATACATGAAAAGATCCTTTACACGGAGCTAAACATTTGATCTGGGATACCTTGTCTGTAGAAATCACTAAATCCAGAAATTATTTAAATTTTATCAATGATGAAAGTGCATTGGTAAATTTGGCTGCTCAAAGATTAAAATTAGCAAATGAAACCATGGAAAAGAAATCTCTGAATACTGCTCATATTGCTGTGAATTTTTTAAATTCTTTGGCATTTCAAAATCTGCAGGATATTGAGATCAAAGACAGGGTAGTTATTGTATTGTGGGTGAAGAAGTTTATTAATAAACATCAACTTATGAAAGTTGTGCAGGATAATGAAAATAAGATGTCTTCTCAAATCAAAGATTTTAGGGCAGCTTTTCAAAATTTATTTGATGATGGTCTCCCTTCTTTTTGGGATGACCAAGGACGATTGTTTTCTTAGGAATAGTATCATAGCTAATTGGTACAAAATCGCATGGATCATTCTAAATTTGAAGATTTAGTCAAAGGATTAACAAGAAAGGTCATTGTTGAAAAGTTGACAGAAGACTTTGAAATATTAGACAGGTTTTTAATTATTAAAAAAGGATTACCAGCTCTGTCTTATGAATCTTATGTGGATTTGGAGGTGTCAATAAGAGAGATGATAGAGTATGACACTCCAAATGTAGAACAGTGGATAATTATGGAGAAATTTGGGAAAACCAAATACATATTACATTCATAAAGACAGGTGTTGCAGTCTCGGGAAGCTGTTTGTTCGTGATGCCTTGCGGTTATGGATTTTGCTATAATAAACCAATCTATTATTTCAAACAAAGCATGTAATTATTATTCCTAGTTATTAGGGAAATGGTTACAAGAACTTATGATTAATAGTTAGTTGGTTTTGACGTTCTTGGAAGAAACTATTTTGCATATATTTGAATTTTATTGAGGTATCAAGGGTTGGAACCCATAAGATTGGACTTATGTTTTGTGAGAACCTTTTTTGAATAAAATTATAGAGTCGAATGCTATTTTATCTTCAAAGATTCATGTATTGTTTATGTTACAGTCTGTGCTTTCTTTCCTTGTGAAATGTCTTCTAAGTGTTTACCTTCCATTATGTTTTCTTTCATGTCTAAATGTAGTGTATAATAGTTTCAAAATTCATACATGTATGCTCTGGCTATTGTTTTAGATATCCATAAACGTTTCTTCTAAAGTTGATATGGAATTCATCTTGTGATGCTTTATATTAATGGACTGTTCATGTTTCTTTCCTATCGCCTGAAAATCTATGAATGACTGTAGCTGAATAATTATCTTACCTTTGTTGAGATTCCGTGTAAACAACTTTGTAGTATCTTCATCTGTTTTGACTCCATATCCCAATGGTTATATGTTTTGTTTCAACCATCTACATAACTTAAAACTGTTAATTCATATATATGGCCTTGTTAAATCTGTATTTGAGAGATACCTCTCTGGAAAGAAAAGCTAGCTTCTTTCTAAAAGTGGTTTTGTTGTTACCTTGAGATTGCCTTTCACAACCTTAGGTATATTTTGAGTGATAACAGAAAAGATCATAGGCCGAATTCCCATGTAGGGTGCTAAGCATCTTCTTTGGGATGCATTGATAAAGGAGATAGCCCATTAGGGAAACACATGTTCATGTTGGATGAACAGAAGCAAGCTTCTATGGAAGCAAGCAAGAGATGTAAATCCCTAAAAGACATTCTGGAAAGAAGGCCAAGGGAGGAGGCCCAAAAGGAAATTACTGTCCTAGACACAACAATTGGAGAGGAACTAATTGCTCTAGGGGTCACTGATGGGATCACACTTCTGGTGACAACAAGAAGGATGACTACAAAGCACAACCTCTTGCAGAATGCACTTGCAAGGATTGAAATTATGCATCAAGGGTTGGAGAACTTCAACATATTATTCCAGCCCCTTTTTCAGAAAGGATTGCCCAAGTTTTAGGGTCTGGATGGGAAGCTGATCCCTCTGGGAAAGTACCTTGAGCTGCTGAATCAAGAAAGAGTGAACCATGATAAATTTGAGGGTATGGATGGAGGGATAAAGGGATAAGTAGTTTCCAACAAACTTAGTGAGCAATTTGAGTCGTTGACTCAGTTCCAAATGATCACATCTAGTCTTCCTACTGTCAGTCATAATCCTTTGATTGATCTTGATGTTGTCCTGAAGGAGCTGTTCGAAATGACAATCCCTATAGATCATCTCTAGAAGGACATACATAGGTTGAGAAATCAACGACTCACGGGAGCGGCCAATAAATGAGTCAGCAAAAGGTCGTACAAAGGTTTTTTGAGCAATCCCTTTCACCAAGCATGGTAGAAAGCCACAGATGTTGAGATTTCCCTTTTTGATCGGTCATGCGCAGCACAACGTGCCTTCCCAAAATGTTTTGTGGGCATGGCACATCTGCCACATCAGAGTTTATTAGGATTTAGGATGTACTTTCGTGTTTGATTCCCGCAATGTAACTAATTTTGATGCCCTATTTTGAGATACGTCTCGGGGGTAAATTGCACTATAAATGTAACCTCTGCATAGGAGTAAGGGTTGGAACTTTCATTTAGAATCCTTCTCTTCTTGGGTTTTTGTAGCTCTGTAATTTTCTTGGAAGTATTAATCAAAAGTATTTTCTGAGTTTTTTGAGATTCATCCAGTCATTCCATGTTCAGTTCTATTTTCCTATATTTCAATTTTTCCATGCTTGTGCATTGCTACCAATACATTTTTAGATTGCATGTAAGGAATTCTTCCTTTTTAGATGCTCCTTATATCAGAAATTGTATTCATAATGTGTGTATGATGATTGAGACGGAATTCAGATGTTATGTTTCAGTTATTAGCCTCTATTGTTATTTCTACTAAAGGTGTTCCAAGAGATTCATCCATAGACATATGCCTCTTGTTTCACTGGGATTTCTTCATTTCAATATGTCATTCCAAGTTGCCTTAGATTACATAAGAGAATCAACATTCATTATTGTTATAATCCCCTTGTATATTTTCAGGTTGTGACTCCATTTCCCAATGGTACTTCTTATTTTTCTTTCTTACCATCTTTGAAAATACAAATATCATTTTCTTATCAGATATATAGCCTTCTGATCACTTTCTTAAATCCATATGTGTATGTGAATGACCCCGTGACAAAGAGAGATCCCTATCTGACAAGTCCTTGTTCCAGCGAAGGCCTTGTATCCATAGGAATTAGTCATCCCAAACAACTCGGGGACAGGATTGTCTCTGCGTGGGATTGATTCGAAGCCATTTTGGTTGGACATTTTCCTTTTGTTGATTGCCTTATAGTTTTATCCAGCAACCTACAAACCGGGCCATCAACAATGCTCTGTAGGTATTTTGAAGGGCCATTTCTAAATTGGAAATACAAAACAATTGAAAAATTCCAGTTTTCCTCTTTGCTAATGAATGAGAATGGGAAAGTTTGTTCCAAGTTGAATGGACAGCTTGGATGCTTAGCGGAGAAGATAAAAGGCCGCAAAACATTTCCGCCAAGGGAAAATCTGGAGCGGAAAAGGAAAAAAATTGGTTATAAAAGTTGGTGAATCTACTTTCCACTTTTCGGTATTTTACTGAAAGGAAAAGTCGAGAGCGAAAAAGTGGAAAAGGAAAGTTTTAGCTGTGAAAATTTGGTAAACCTGACTTCTTCTAATTTCCGCATGTATGAGATCTGACAATCATGGATGACTCCAAGATAAATCAACAGTCCAGGAAAAAGCGGGAAGCAAAAAGGTGGAAATCGAAAAGCAGAAATACAGTATTTGGTCATTAAAATGTTGGAATCCTGCTTTCCACTTTTCACCAGCTCGTAAGATCGACGGTTTAGATAGCTTCCACACAGATGAATGACCTGAAATGGAGCAGAAGGGTGAAATCAAAAAATTCAAAATTGAGCATCATGAAAGCAAAAATCTCGACTTCCACTTTCCGCAGCACGTAGCTTGATTGCGTTGAGAGGCGCTCTACAACCCAGTATGGGGGAGATATTGTAACGTTACGTAATGTTGTAATGTTATGTAACGTTACATAGATGTCGGCTATAAAAAAAAAAAAAATTAATTATCTTCCAAAATAAATGTCGGCCACAAAAACAATCTAATATGGGTGAGATGTTGTAGTGTTCCTACCTAGCAAAATAATAAATAATAAATAAAAAATTTAATTATTTGTCATAAAAAATATCCGTGAGAAAAACAACACAATATAGGGGAGATGTTGTAATGTTTCTACTTAACAAAATAATAAAAAATAATAAAAATAAAAAAATTGAATTATCCGCAAAAAAAATGTTGGTCATGCACATGGTTTTAAAACCATGTGCAAGGTCTCTTAAAAACCCATGGTTTTATTGTACATGGTTTAGGAGGGCCTTACGAATGGTTTTAAAGCCATGTGCAAGGCCTCCTAAACAACCCATGGTTTTGTTGTACATGGTTTAGGAGGTAGTTGCAAATGGTTTTAATACCATGTGCAAGGCCTCCTAAACAACCCATGATTTTAGGAGGGCTTTGCACATGGTTTTAAAACTATGTATGGGGGAGATGTTTTAATGTTTTTTCCTAACAAAATAAAAAATATTATATGCAGCCATAAATAGTATTAAATATTAATAATAAAAATATTATTTGTGAACCTTAAATAAAAAAATGTGCCTTTTGGTCTGAATCACATTAAAGCTGATAGTTGAGTGCAATACTTAAGAAGAGGTCTGCACCTCCAAAGATTTGATCCCTCTCGGCGCTTGATAGACCCTGGGATTTGGATCTATGCTGGTCTTAGATCAATGGATGGAAACGTTTCTGTCTAATATCTACGGTGCAAAAAAGGGAAACATGTGCATGAGGTAAGTAGATTTCCCGATCAGTGAGATCAAGCTGCGAGCTACGAAAAACGAAAGGAGGGATTCCAATTTTTCATAACCAAATTTTCATATTTCCACTTTCCGCTCCCTTCCATAGCATTGATCTGTGCAAAATTTCTCTGAACCATTAATCTCATAGGATGGTGGAAAGCAAAAAGCGGGCTTCCAACTTTCCATGACCGAATTCTATGTATTTCAGCTTCCACCTTTCTGTTTCTTTTTGAGTCGTTGATATTCAATGTCCATATTTAACATATTTTATAACTTTGTTTCATATCAAGGTTGTTAAAAAGATAGCCATAAGTCTATTTTTTTTTAAATATTAATTTGAGTGATAAACTGATAGGCAACAATGTCAAATGATGATACATTATTGTGTGAATGACTATAATAATATTCAATATCTGTAATAGTTTATATAATATCATGTATATAATAATTCTTTTATTTGAAAGAACGTTTTGTCCTCTACATACATAATATATGAAATTCAAGATCTTTGCAAGTTATATGGAAATTGTCATTTTGTAAGAATTTGTTTATCTAAAAAAAGGCCCGGCCTTTGATAATTTTTCATAATATAGTTATTTGATCTTGGATGTGTATGTTTTCTACAATTTAAAATATTTATTGAAAAATTATAATATTTTTATGTATAAATAATTTGCAATTCCTTAATAATCATATATCTTGAGAGTCATTTTTTACATAATAGATATACTTTGTGAAAATAGATTTTGTGGTTTTCTAGAATTTTACTATTTTTTTTCAATTAGAAGTTTGGAAAATGGATATAAGTACGAAAATTTAATCAATAATACAACACATAAAATTAGAAATTGCTAATTGTTAATTTGATTTTAGAAATACTAATACTAATAATAATAATGTGGAACATAATTTTAACATAAGGATACTGCATTAATAAAATAGATGAAAGTAACACATATCATAATTACAAACTAAAATAACTCAAATAACATGACATTAAAATGCCCTTTGCTCAAGGGCTTGCAAGATGCAAACTATACTCCCAATAGTCCTCTGAATCAGTTTTAGGAATGCAAGGGGATGATTCTAACCATAGAAGGCCAACAACCTTTTTTATATGGCCGAGAAAATATAATTATCACCAAAAACCATGGCAGATGAAGACATGGCAGACATATTAACCAGAGAATTTCTCATCCTTAGCCTTGTTTGTGTATCTGATTTGCAAAATAAAAGTGAAAAAAATATAGAATAAACCATTACATTCAATTGTCAAAGAGAAAAGGATACTAATATGTTGATGTATTTGTAACTTCGAAATGTATTCACTTGTATATCTTATGTATTGTACACCGATGTTTATTCTGGGAAGTATCTGTAATGTAATTGAGTCATGTCATGCCCCGATGTTCAGATCGGGAGATTCAATAATGTAAACAAGTCATACAAAGTCATAGAGTATAACCCTCCTTATTGATCAAGGGTTAAAGTCCCCGTAGTTGTGGTGCCCTAGGGTTATTAGACTCTCCTAGAGAAGTCGGCCCTAGTGACTTATTGTCAAGTCGGGAATTAGTATAAATAGAGAGGGAACCTCTCTATTTAACACACATTCATACACATTCACTCACACTCAGTTGTAGCACATAATTGAGAGAGAGAGAAGAAGGTGGGACAAGAGAGAGAGAGACTACTCCTGTCGGGAGATAATCTTATTGTCTTTGGGTTTTACTTTTGGTGTTGATTCTATCTCTGAGGAAGTTGCGGGGTTTTCTCCTTTATGGTTTCCCCAAGGAAAATATTTGTGTTCATTGTCTCTTGTGATTGATTGTTGTGCTTGTTATTCTCTCAGATAAGATCCTAAAATCATAGATCTTAAATGTTAAAAATCTAACATGGTATCAGAGCTAACATGAGAAGAAGACACTGTGTAGCTACTGAAGCTAGGGCTTCCTACTTTTTGGATCTCTCTCCACATATTTTCAGCAAAAGGAGGTAGGGCTGACTCTCCTCTCTAGGGTGCATCTTTCTGTCGAAGCAGAATCTGATTCTGAGCATTTTTAGTTTTTGACCCGACACTACTGTCGAAAATTAGGGATTTCCACAGAAGTGGAATTTTTGAGTGATCCTAGACCTAGATTGATCTCCTCCCCAAAATTGAAGCTTAGAGATCAAGATCAAAGTTTTTGGTTGGGTAGAACTTCAGGAAAGTCAAACCCTAATCTGCTCCTGAACCAGAAAACAGCTCTGTAGAAATTCAGCTCAAGATCCAGTTTCGACATCTTAAACTGGTAAGATATAAATATTTTGCATTTCCATTTGAGGTTCTGTATTAAAATGTCTCATCGTACCAAGCTTGATGAAAAGATTGAGGGAGCTGATAACTTCCGATCTTAGAAGTATAGGATCTCCCTGGTCCTGGAAGAAAATGAGTTGGACTCTTACATCAATGAAGAGGTTTTAGTTCCAAACTGAGATGAGGCTAAGGCCTTACATAAGAAGAAATTGGTCATGGCTAAGAGGATTATTGTTGATTCAATCAAGGATCACCTCATACCATAGGTGTACTCTCTAAAGACACCTAAAGAGATGTTTGATGCCCTGACCAAGTTATTTGAAAGGAAGAACATAAACCAAAAGATGGCTCTGAGAAACCAATTGAAGAATGTAAAGAACCAGAATGCGGAGACCATCCAATCTTACTTTACAAGGGTCTCTCAGATCAAGGAAAAGCTGGAAGCGGTAGATGAAGAAGTAGAGAATGCATAAATTGTGATGACCACCTTGAAAGGTCTCCCTAGGGCATGTGACTCTTTCATTCAAGGGATATGTTCCAGAAAGAAGCTAGTAAAGTTTAGAAGACCGTGGGAGGAATGCTCACAAGAAGAAGCTCTAATATCAGCTCAAGAAGAAAAGATGGGAAGTGAATATCAAGCTCTCACAGTACAATCCAAGAAAAGAATAACAGACAATCACAAAGGTAAGCACTCTCGCCAAAAGAAAAACACTCAAAAGTCTAACAAATATTTGTCTAAGTACATTTTCTTGACATGTGATGAAAGAGGACACCTTGCAAGAGATTTTCCTAGAAACAAAGATAGATCTCACAAGAGGAAGGGAAACAAGAAAATAAATCATGCTCATGCTGCAGAAGATGATGAGCCTTCCAAGAAGAGAATCAAACAAGATAGTGATGATTCTTCAAGTGATGAAGAATATGTTTTCATTTCCGCTCTCATGGGAAACATCACACATGGAAGCAATGATTGGCCTATAGACAGTGGGGCTTCCAAACACATGACGGGATTCAAAGAATCATGTGTGAAACTATCATAACATGAATCACCTCACAAGGTGAAACTTAGGGATGACTACCAATATCCAATAAAAGGTAGTGGAGAATCCTCCTACAAATTAGACTCTGGAAAGTCTATGAAAATGAAGGATGTCCTATTTGTACCAAGACTAAAGAAAAACCTTCTCTCCATCTCTACATTAGATGCAAAAGGTATAAGAGTTGCATTTATAGATGGCCTAGTCATCATGTGGCCAAAAGGAAAGACTATTGACGATGCAGTAGTAATTGGAGAACAAGAGGGAGGACTATACAGATTAAAGGGCCAACCAGAACAAGCTTTGGTTGATGACTCAGTAGAACCAAATGAAATTTGGCATAGAAGGCTTGCACATGTGCACTATAGAGCACTACTACTTCCAAGCAAAGTTTTTGAAGGTCTTCCAAAAATACAAGCAAAACATGAAGGGGTATGCAAGGGATGTGCAAAAGGAAAGAACACAAAGAAGACATTTCCAATTAGCGAAAGCAAGAATAAAGGAATCTTGGAAATCATTCACTCCGATGTATGCGGTTCGATGTCATCCAGTTCATTAAGCAGGTATGTATACTATGTTTCTTTCATTGATGATTTTTCTAGGAAGACATGGATATACTTCATGAAGAACAAAGATGAAGTATTCAGCAAGTTCAAGGAATTCAAAGCCTTGATCGAAAACTAGATAGAGAAGAAGATCAAGATTTTTTGATCAGATAATGGCAGAGAATTCACATCAAATGAATTCAAGGAATTATGCAAAGATTCAGGGATTAAGAGGGAGTTTACCACTCCATATAATCCACAACGGAATGGGGTTGCATAAAGAAAGAATAGAACAATCATGGAAGCTACAAGGGCAATGCTTCATGATCAAGATCTTCCCATGCATCTATGGGCAGAAGCGGCTAGAAAAACTGTGTATGTACAGAACCATACTCCACATAGAGTACTCGAGAACAAGACACCTGAAGAAGTATTTTTTGGCAAGAAACCAGAAGTCAGTCATCTCAGAATATTTGGCTGTCCAATGTACATACACATTCCAAAAGAAAAGAGGAAAAAGTTAGATCCTTCAGGAAGTAAGGGTATATTTGTGGGAGACTCTGAAAGCTCGAAGGCTTACAGAATATACTTCCCAAGATTCAAGAAAATCGGCATCAGTAGGGACGTAACATTTGACGAAGACTCAGCTTACAACAAATCCATAAAGAGACATGCTGAAGAACCTGTAGAAATAGAAGTAACCATAATTCATGACACAACCATGAATTAAGCAATTCCAGAAGAAGATTGAGAAATAGAAGAACCTCAAGAACCTGTAGATCCACCTCAGGAGAAGAATCCTCACAAGAGGAAACCTGCTTGGGTATGAGAATCTATCCAAGGTGCAGAAAGATATGGGGCTCTAGAAGAGATACACAGAGAAAGGAAAAGAACCAGGTCCTGCTCCAGTTATGTAGCCCTATTACATGACTTCATTGATAAAGAACCTTCCAACTATGAAGAAGCGGCAGAAAATAAAGAATGGAAGAATGCTATTATCGAAGAGTATCAACCGATCATGAAGAATGACGTTTGGGATGTTGTCCCAACACCGGAGGGGAAGTCTATTGTTACTTCCAAATGGATCTATAGGATCAAGCATGCTGTAGATGGTAGCATAGAGAAATATAAACCAAGATTTGTGGCTCATGGTTTCTCCCAGAATGAAGGAATAGATTATGAAGAGACTTTTTCTCCTGTAGCCAGATATACTTCCATTGAATCAGTACTTTCTTTAGCTGCAGTAATGAAGTGGAAAGTACACCAAATGGATGTCAAGACAGCTTTCTTGAATGGTGTAGTAGAAGAGGAAGTATATGTGAAGCAACCACTCGGTTTTGAGACACATGACAAAGAGACTCATGTGTGTAAGTTAAAGAAATCCCTGTACGGTTTGAAACAGACACCCAAGACATGGTATGGACGAATTGATGGCTTCCTATCCAGTTTGGGCTCTACCAAGAGTAAAGCGGATTCCAACCTTTACTAGAAGGTTGAAGAAGGGAACCCAGTGATACTCCTACTATATGTAGATGATCTGTTCGTGATAGGTGAGGATGGGTTGATTGCTGATACGAAGAGGAAGCTTGTTTCTGAGTTCAAAATGAAGAACTTGGGTATGATGCACTATTTTCTAGGCATGGAGGTGTGGTAGAATGCAGATGGAGTTTCCTTGGGACAAGGGAAGCATGTAGTAGAGATCCTGAAGAGGTTCGGGATGATGGAATGCAGATCCATGACCACACCTATGGCATCGAACCTGAAGCTATTGAGTGATGCTTCATCAGAAGCGGTTGATGCTACGATGTATCATCAGATGATTGGGTTCTTGATGTACCTGACGAATACGAGACCAGATATTTTCTTAGCTGTGAACACATTGAGCCAGTTCTTGATGGATCCGAGACATGTTCACTTGATTGCTGCAAAGCGTATTCTGAGCTACCTGAAGGGTATAGTTGATTATGGGCTCAAGTATGAGGCAAATCAGAAGATTAACCTGGAAGGTTATGTGGATTCAAATTGGGCAAGAAGTGCCAATGATAGAAAGAGCACTTCAGGGTGTTGCTTCAGTATGGGATCAGGTGTGATCTCTTGATTTAGCAGGAAGCAATCCTGTGTGGCACTGAGTAAAGCTGAAGCAGAGTATGTTGCATCTTGTTCGACTAGTTGTCAGGCAGTGTGGCTGAGAAAGCTACTATCTGATTTATTTGATCTCCAGATGGATGCTACTTGTATATATCATGACAACTAGAGTTGTGTGAAGCTGTTGGAGAACCTAGTGTTCTATGACAAGTCAAAGCATATCGAGATCAAGTATCACTATATCAGGGGTATGGTGTTGAGAGGAGCAGTGAAGCTCCAGTATGTTGCAACGGATGAGCAGATAGATGATGTACTGACCAAACCATTAGCCAAAGTAAAGTTTGAGTACTTTAGGGAGAAAATTGGTGTTCTCCAAATCGAGGTTCCCTCCAAAGGGAATTAATGTGTCCGTTGGCCCTTTTGACATGGTGGAAGGCTGAGCTTCACATGATCAAATGTAAGTGCAGAGATGCTCTGATGTGATTGTGGGTTTTGTTACTGCATGATCAATGTAGAGATATTCTGATGTGATTGTGGGATGTGTTCCCACATGATCAATGCAGATCCATTCTGATGTGATTGAGGGATATGTTCCCACATGATCAGATATAAGTGCAGGGATGCACTGATGTGATTGTGGGTTGTGTTACCACATGATCAGTGCAGAGATATTATGATGTGATTGTGGGATTTGTTCTCACATGATCAGTGCATAGCCTTTCTGACATGATGAGGTCGGATGTAAGTGCAGCACTTTTCTGACATGATGAGGTCAAATGTAAGTGCAGAGCCTTTCTGACATGATGAGGTCAAATGTAAGTGCAGAGCCTTTCTGACATGATGAGTTCGGATGTAAGTGCAAAGCCTTTATGACAAGATGAGGTCGGATGTGAGTGTTGGGCCTTTCTGACATGGGTTTTGGATGTGTTCCTCCCATGGTCATATGTGAGTGTTGGGCATGCCTTTCTGACATGGTTCTTGGATGTGTTCCTCCAAGGGTCAGACGTAAGTGATGGGAGGGCCTTTCTAACATAGTTCATTCCATGGTCAGATATAAGTGCTGAAGATGATGAAGACCTACATGAAGGCTAGGCCTGCAACTAGCATGAAAAAGGGATGGCTCTGTAGAACTTCCTGTGATGAGTAGAATTGAGATAGCACCAGTGATGATCCAGATCAAGCAATGATCCATACTTGATGATGATCCAGTGATGCTCTAGATCAAGTGATGATCCAGACTTGATGATGATCCAGTGATGCTCTAGATCAAGTGATGCTCCAGATCAAGTGATGATCCAGTGATGCTCTAGATCAAGTGATGATCCAGACTCAATGATGATCCAGTGATGATCCATACTTGATGAAGATGACTTGACAATGAAGATGAATTGATGATGAAGATGACTTGAAGATGAATATGACTTGATGATGATCCAGATGATACAGAGAAGAAGACTTGTACTGATAAATTGTGTCGAGAGAATACCTTCCTAGTTAAGAGGGATTGTTGATGTATTTGTAACTTCAGAATGTATTCACTTGTATATCTTATGTATTGTACCCCGATGTTTATTATGGGAAGTATCTATAATGTAATTGAGTTATGTCATGCCTCGATGTTCCGATTGAGAGATTCAATAATGTAAACAAGTCATATAAATTCATAGAGTATAACCCTCCTTATTGATCAAGGGTTAAAGTCCCCGCAGTTGTGGGGCCCAAGGGTTATTAGACTCTCCTAGAGAAGTCCGCCCTAGTGAGTTATTGTCAAGTCGGTAATTAGTATAAATAGAGAGGGAGCCTCTCTATTTAACACACATTCGTACACATTCACTCACACTCAGTTGTAGCGCATAAATTAGGGAGAGAGAAAAGAAGCTAGGACAAGAGAGAGAGAGACTGGTGCTGTCGAGAGATCATCTTACTATCTTTGGGTTTTACTTTTGGTGCTAATTCTATCTCTGAGGAAGTTGCGCAGTTTTCTCCTTTATGGTTTCCCCGAGAAAAATCTTTGTGTTCATTGTATCTTGTGATTGATTGCTGTGCTTGTTATTCTCTTAGATAAGATCCTAAGATCATATAGCTTAAATGTTAAAAATCTAACATAACAAAGAGGAGATCTTTGAGGAGTTCCCTTTCTCCTACTTAGAGAGGCATATTCTTTGTGCTTCATTGCTTTAAACTAACATAATTTCAAGCAATGCAATTTAAGTTTTTTAGTATATTGGGTTTAAAGAATGTTATATATAAATTAAAGAGAATAAAAACATGAAACAAATATATATGTGTATATAAACAAAAATGTAATAGGAATTATGATTTCATTCACAATAATTAATTATAAATATCAATAGCTTCTTCAGATAACCACATCTAAATTGACAAGTGAGCATACTACATTCCAAGATTTGCGCTTTCCGAAGTCGAAAAGTAGGAAGTTGGAAAGTAGGAAGTCGGAAAGCGGAAGGGTGACAAGTGAGCATACTGCATCTCAAGATTTCTGCTTTTCGAAGTCCGAATCGAAATTCGGAAGTCAGAATGTGGAAATGTGGAAAGTGAACGAAAATGCAAAGTAAATGTAGGATTTCCACACAATCGATTCCACCCATCATTAAGAGGTGGGACACTTTAATCTTTCTATTGCAGATGGTTTCTTTTTCGCTTAATCTTAAGTTATATATGGAGAGCCTAGGGAGAGTGCCTCCTATCGATGATTGCTAGTAGAGGGGTTCACAAATGCAATTTTATAAATGTTCACAAATGATGAGGGTATAATGCTTTGGTAGTGGTTTATTTCATTTGTATAACACAATGTATTTTTCAATAGATTGAATTTCAAGGTTGACTTACCAAGGTCCACAAAGAGAATGTGTTGTTATGAAGTTTTCGAGTTTTATCAGCTTGTTACACCACTATCTTAGATTGTTCGTGCTTCTTTGGTTGAGTTGTATGCAAGGGAAGGTTGGCTTTCCATATCCCATGAGAACTTGATTTTATGTTGGAGGATGCATCAAGATGGAGCTTTGGATTTCTGTCAGCTTGCTATTCCATAAGTATTTTAGAATGATATTTCTTTGGTTTAGAGTAACTAGTCCACTTATAAAATTTTCATGGAAAACATAGAAGCTAGTCGTAGTTTATAATGTCTCATATCTAGAGTATTGGAAGGAATTGGAGCATCTAAAGGGACCAACAACTTGATGGGATTCCAATCTAGAGATGATTTTATAGATGATGAGAGGGATATAGAGTTATAGTGAAGATTTGCAAAAGTGATTAGTTGTGGTTCCCTTTAACATCTTTGAGGAGCTAGAGAGATTGATAATGCTAGTAATAGTGGTGTGTGTAATGATCTTGAAGAAAAGTAGGAGCACAAGGAAGTACAAATCCAAGCACACACTCTTTAGTGTACTTGAGCATGGCCACTGATTCTCCCCCTTTTAATAAATATGTGGTTACTTGACTTGTTATTTTAATTTAATAAGAATGAACAGTATCATGAAAATGTACAAACTTAATAAATTATAATTATAAGTTTTTAAAATTAAATATAAAGAATAATACAT